>CM060639.1:3458563-3866063 GCA_030578275.1 Meda fulgida
AATCTATGTCTTTTACGGTAGTGCTCTCATACACACAAGGCGTCTTTTGGGAAGCCGCTACACACTCCTACATATAAATACCAGTAACCTTACAAGCACGCGAAGTACAATTACAATTCCCATTATAAACATGAAACACACAAAGCCCCTTCTGTGTATTTGATTGAAACCGGGAGACGGCAGTGTGTGTGTGTCTGTTTAGATCACTATATCCTCTCTGGAAATACGACTGGAGTTGCATTTTGTATTGTCTGAAACCAATGACAACACACATACAATATAAATGTCTGGCTCCCTGTTACCTCATTTATCATTAGTAAATCATTTTTATGATAAAGATCATTTTACATAACATCTCCCTTTTCACTGTAATGGCTGGTAAATGGTAAGCATGCCATCTGGCACGTCCTCGTCCTAGTAGATCCAGAATGCAGGCAGGCAGAACGGAGAGGATGTTTCACTCACTTACAGTGACTCGTGTTTGTGTTTCAAAACCTAGTAAGCTGCCAACCTAGACAGCATTTTTAGTTTTGATTGGCAAATATTTTGATTTTTTGAGATTATCAGCATCAGCCAATTACCTTTCATCTGCTAACATTGTTTTATATTTTGAGAATTCTGAGCAGTGTCACTTTACTATTATTTATATAATACTATATTATTTTGTTTTTTTAATTAGCTTTATATATATATATATATATATATATATATATATATATATATCACATGCATCTAGTCTTTGATACATACATTTGTAGAAGTACTATGATATGTACAAAAATAAGTGCTGACATCTAAAGCAGTTTGACTGCTGAGCCGCGTTAAATGGAAAATAAGTTGTGGTTTATAAAATTTAAACTACTGTTCTCAAAAGTAGAGCAGGCTGAATGAAAAAAAGCGTCCCTAAAAGTGTGAAATCTGATTACTTATTTAAAAAAGTGATTAAAAATACCTTGAAGTGACATGGACATACACTTCTTATCTGATCTGTTGTTTTGGAGTAACCTGAGGTTTTATCTTGATCAAGGTTACAAGTTCACAGCTCTTGTGAGGTTTGAACATACTCTGATCAACTCAAAAGATCAAACACTGATAAATCTCATTGCTCTGGTTGGTAAGATGTGAGTGCATGAGTACATGTACCTCTTGATGAGTTTGATGGCTTTAAATGCTTCGTCCATGTCCCCTATAGTGAGGTAGAAGCTGAAGTTCAGCATGGCGTCTCGGGTCTGCTTCTCGCAGCTCTCCAATCCCACAAAGTCTCGTAGGGCTCGTCGTACCACCATCTGAGGGGCCGACGGCACCTGGGGCGCTTCGGCAGGAGTCGAGACCGCCTGGCCCTGATCTCCAACCTCACCCAGCTGAGGACAGAGAGAAACATTCATTAATGATAAACCTTTAGCAAAACGCAAACACTCTTTTTGAACCAAATTCAGAAAGATGAATGAAGAGAGAGAGAGTGACGTGTATGATTGAGAGTGACGCCAAATGGTTGATTGGCAATGTGATTGTGATTGGCTGGGTGATTGTGATGGTACTCACGTCAGGGAGAACGAGTCCTCCCCTCCGAAATAAGAGCTTAAGAGCAGCAGGACAGTCAGAAGGAAAATCAGAATAAAAATAAATAAAAGGATGCATGCAAGAAAAACAGAAAAATGTATTTAAAGGGGTGAGAAATAGAGATACATACAGATCCACAGAGAGTTAGGAGGAGGGGAATGAAGGGCTCCTGTGTGTTCATACCTTACAAATATAATAGTAATACGGTGTATCTAGAGCCAGCAGAGAGAGCAGCGTAGCTGGTTTAGGCTGCAAGTCCTGCAGGAGGAGACCATGTTCCTGTGTCACAAACAACGTCACCACCATCACGTCCTCCTGTCAGGGAAAACAAAAAATGTAAAAAATATATATTAACTCATTTATTTAGCAATCATAATGCATTCAGTTTTCAATGTTCAAATTCCAAGAAATTAATTAAACTGTCTAAAAATGCATAGTTTTTAGTACGGAAAACAAACTTTGCAAATGAGCAAGGACTATGAAAATACACTTTTTTTTAAAGGAGTCTTTTAAAGAAATTATGAATGTGAGAACATGGGGGGAAAAATCTACTAAAATAATATTATAAAAAATGTAAAAATAAATAAAAATTAAAAATATATATGAAAAAAGCTCAGTTAACAGGTTAAACTAATTAATTTCATTTTCATTGTGTTGTGTTTTACCTTCTCTGTTTGTGATTGGCTACTTCTGAGGTCAGAGTTCACAGGAACTGTTTCACACACAAACAGACGTGGCTCATTCTCGTCCCAGAACTGAGAAACAGGGCAGCGGGCGGCCAACTCCCCCTCACATCGAGTTCTTAAATTTAAATAAAAATTTTCACAATGAAAGTGTGCTTTTTTTATGCACTTGCATCATCTCTGTTCCTGTGAGACCACGCAATATGTCGTCTCACGGTACCTTTGACTGTCGTCGGACAGTGCGAGACTGCTCTCTGGCCTCCCTGTGAAAAAGTCGAAGTAAGACAGTGTGTCCAGCTCGATGTCATAGAAATACACTTTGTTATCTGGCCGTCCGTTCACCTACAAAGCACAAAACACAACAGAGACATTGGCAAAACCTGCCCATACAAATAAAAGGATCTATCTATCTATCTACTGTATCTACTGTATCTACAGTATCTATCATGTTTCAAGCTCCATTTGGCTGCCGGTTTTTGATTCTGTCAGTAATGTGTTTATCTCAATGATTAAGACATGCAGGTGTAATTGTGAAAATAAGTGTAAATACTTGCAAAACTGACATTGTATCAAGGGGATTGATCCTCACATAATAAAGTGATATCAATTGTTAACCCTTAATTTTCTTACCTAGACAGCATTCAAAATGAATGCGCTAAATAAACTTAGTGGGGGTAAAATGAACTAACACTGTTCTTTCAAACGGAGAGAGCTGATATTGAAAGAGACAGAAAATCACTATTTTAGTATGTACAACACACTATATTAAAGGTGCCCTATGTAAAAATTGAGGTAAAATTATCCAAAAAATGAGCTACACGCATCAAAAGAATGAGAAGAAATAAGTGCAATGATGTCATTAAAAAATTGACAAGTTATAGTGCTGCCGAGATATAAACCTAAATTAGCATGCTAAATTACTAGCGCCGGCCCGACTGGTGTCGTAATACCAGTTTCGGCCATGGGAGGCAGTATGCGGGGAACATAACCACCATTCAAACTGTAATACACGAATAACTCGCACGGCTTGTGGGCGTACTTGAACCTGATGTCAATCATGTGAAAAGTACAGCCCATTACTTTCAGTTCAGGGAAGAGACGAGAGCGGAAAAATGGCTGAAGCCCTTGGCAAGAGAGCCTTAGCCACACCACAACCACCCGCTGCAGGGAAAAAACCTCGCACAGATGCTCAAAAAAAATCGGACAAAAAAAGGAGCAGAACCAGAGTCAATATAGGCACTGCTTTCCATCGCTGGAGACTTTTAATGGACAAGAAAGAAATGAAGTTCGACTCTGAACTTGCAACATTTCTTTTGGATCGGTAAGTAAGATGCTGTTAGTATTTCACTAGAAGTTTGTTTTATATGTTTGTGTAATTTTTTCGGGAAGTTATAGAAATGTATCGAAGAATGTTCGAAAAACAAAAAAACAACTGACCTAATGCTGTAAACATACAGAGAGCCCTATCAGCTGTTAAAATTAAATCTAATGCATTCTTTTTATTATAACAACTTTATTTAATGATATAAGTAAAATTATAATAAATATGTAGTAGGCCTACACATATATAGCAAAATACACTATAACTCTTTTTTTCTTGCTAACTACGTGGCTTATATTATCTTTATTAAATGTATTTCCTGAGGTAAATCTGACATATTTGTTCTCCAGCTATGTTGTTGCCTTCTGTACACTGATTAAAAAAAGGATTGGATAGATATTATGTATGAGGAATACATTTTGGTAAGTTGTATCATAGGCTACTGTATTTTTTAACAGTCTTCGTGTTTTTTACTATTAGCTAACTTTAGTAGAGATGATCGGTTCACGTGCGCTAGGGATCTCTCATTTAACTTCTACAAGCGCCAAAAAACATTGTTTGAATTGCGTAATAAAATTGACAGAATCTGAGAGCTTAGTTTTTTATATATCATAACTAACCTGCTCTGTCTAATCTGTCGGTCTACGTGTCCTCTTTGCTTTGCGATTTTTCTGTGCGTCAGAAAATTTATGTGTGGCGTGAGAGCGTGTGAAAAGTGTCAATTGCGATAGACAATAGTCAATAGACTGTAAGGGCGGAGCATAGAGACTATGCCGTTTCTCGTTTGTTACGTTAGAGTAGAGTAACTCACTTTCTGGAGGTATACTGCCCCCATCTGGTACGGAGTGTGGAGTATGAATTTATTTTTTGGCAGACATTCCACATGGCACCTTTAAAGGCACAACTAAATATGACATTTATTTTAGTGGGGTTAGGTGATGTTTTAAGTTCACTTAAATTAAAAGTTGTTATAATATTTTTGAGCCTATTAAAAAAGCCTGAAAATGATGGATTTCAATTATACTGTAATGTTGAATGGCTATAATTACTAATTTCATCCCTAGAAATTGAGAAAAAAAATCAATTTAATAGAGACATCAGTAGCAGTATTAGTTTTCTATACTTCATAATACTTCTTAAAAAGATGCCAATAAAAATATATTCAAAATATACCATCTTCATGTTGCTTCTACATTAATTTAGATATTCAAATTTTAATATTAGGTGTGATTAATCACAAATAATTACAGAAAAAATGTGTGGTTAATTAGTTACATTTTTAATTGGTTGACAGCACTAAATTAAATGATCTAAATCACAAAATTTTTAAATTATTAGTCAAGGTTTCTACCAGCCATAATTAAGTTTTTCATGACCATTTTCAACTTTCTGCATTTCTGCAGTTTAGTTTCAAAAAATGATCTTGGTCGACTTTCAGTGTGGGCATCAAACTTGTAATTCAAAAGAGCAAAATCCTGTTTTCCATTACATGGTTCCTTTAAGAATTGTCTTTTTTGTACCTGTGTAACAAGGATGCTCAGCTGACTGCCGCTGGCGTTGCATTTGACTGATCTCAGAGCGCCCAGGTCAGGAATGAGCTCACAGAGGTTCTTTGTGACGCCCAAGGGTTTGGCCTCCCTGTGCACACACACACACATTATAAACTCATATACATTTACACATGTTTGTGTAGAACTGAGTGTGTGTCTGTTTACCTGCGTGTGAGGTTAAAGACTCTGACGTGAGACGTATCTGTTCCCACAGCCAGGTTAGACCCACACACACTCAGCAGTGTCGGGTTTCCTTCCACTTCAGAAAACACCAGCAACTGTTTCACTGTGCCCTGGACACACACACATACACTTAAGAAACACAAACTTGGAAATGTGAACATTCACTGTGTACAATGTGTATTTTCATAAGTTAAAGAATGTGTACGTGAGTGTAGAGTTTGTGTGCATTAGTGTGTTTAAGAACATCACTTCTGTGTGTGTGTGTGTACCTGTGGTGTGCGTATCTGGACGCGGTTGGGTTCTATGGTATAAATGTTTTCATCATGTAACGCAAGAGCAGCAGACTCACACTGGAAAGAACCTGATGAAAAAAACAACAGAATTCATGAGAAAATGACTCTAGTACTGACATATTAGCAGATCCAGATTCTGTGGTGCTGCACATCTGTCATGCGGTATTAGTACCTGTGCTGTGTAGTGTTTGTCCTGATGGCTCATACACTGTGATATATTTCCCATTCCACACCGCAACCATATCCTATAGAAACACAAATAATTTAATTTTTATTAATAATATATTACATTTATATTTATTTATTTTATATATAAATTAATTTTCTTGTCCTGCAAAAATAAATGTCCCTGATCTGGCAATAAAAAACACTGAGTCTACATTCATCATATCACCTTGTGAACAATGATGTTGACTTGAATGTTTATGGAAAAATCATTACTATATGTTTGCAGAATGAGGTGATGATTAGAATGAGAAAAGACTAGAAAAGGGCTTTGTGTTAAAAGCTTCTGTGTGAATGTGTTACCTTGGTGACTTGCACGGCTCTGATGTGTGTGTCTGTGTGGAAGGTGATGTGTGTGTTGGTGTTGAAGTTGGCCAGACTGAGCTGTGTTGGTGTGAGCTGCATTGCTGCCATCTGCTGGCTGTAATGAGAACACATCACATGTTCTGCTAGAATCACCACACAGCTGCTGTTGCTGCTGCAGACGGCCAACAGGTGAGAACTCGAGCCCCACTGCAGACAGACAGACACGGGAGAGAGACTTCACACATGCTAGAAATTCATGTCATATTTATAATGAATTTATGTACATTATTGGTATAACTTTTTTTTTTTTTTTTTCTGGAAATATCCCTGAATAGTACCTGTAGCTGTGAGATGTTTCCTTCCACCTCTGCTGGTGTCTGGAGTTTCCACTGTGTTTTTGTGTCACCTTTCTGGTCACTCACCGTCACCATGTGCCACAGAGCAACACGACCCATGCTGGTACCTGCCGCAAGAACTTCTGCAAATGAAGATCAGATTAGTTCTGAATTAAAACACATCTCCTTAAACATTTCCTTATCCCATTCAAATTAAACATATAGACTGCACGTTAAGCATGTCAAAATGGTGAGCATAAAATCATGTTCCCATTTACATAATATTTTATCTAAAGGTATAGACAGTGCATTCAAGCTATACATTTTATGGGCACAAGCACACCATGATGAGAATCAAACCAATGACCTTAGTGTTGCAAACACAATGCTTTACCAGGTCATAAAGAACTCACTCTATCAAATATCATATTTTTGTGATTTTTCCCCCAGTAAAATTGTCTTTAAAACAAGATATATTTACATAATACTTTTTTCTCGTTTTTGCGAAACATTTATTCACACAAAAATAAATTTAATTAAAATTCTTCCTGACCCCAAACTTTTGAACGGTAGTGTATAATGTTACAAAAGCGTTCTATTTCAGATTAATGATATATAGAGATTGAGTTGTCACAGTGCAATTCTTACGTTTAGAAATGCAAAAGGACACACAGTTGAGCAGCTCTCCTTTCTCAAAGCCCAGAGACTCATCCAGCGACAGAGCGTAATGATCGTCCAACTCCACATCCCACAACCTACACACACAGTACATTTCAGGGCATCTGCTGAAAAACTAATGAATACTTTTTTATATGCACTGTAAAACCAAACACAGAAGACAAAAATTTGATGTTAACCTGATGTGTTGTTCTCCTGATGCTGTGATGAGCAAACCGTTTTCTGTCCACACAATGTCTGTGTGCTGCCCACCTCTGCTACTGAGCTTCACCTGCACACACACCAGGGTTATTATAGTTAAGTAAAACTCAAATAAAATATATATATAAAAAACTTATTTTAAACTTAAACTTATTATTGAGATACTTTAACAGTTTCTTAATACTATTAAAATAACACAGACACACACACACAACACACAACACACAACACACACACACACACACACACACACACACACACACACACACACACACACACACACACACACACACACACACACACACACACACACACACACACACACACACACACTTCTCTCAGCAGTCTGATGTTTGTCTGGTTTTTGCAGCAGTATACTGATATCTGATTGGCTGTTTTCGTAAAGCACTTGTATATGAGGTGTTATCTGATTGGTTGTTACCTTACTGATCTCCTGAGTGAACCCTTCTGGCCCAACACTGAACTGAGAGAGCAGCAGTGATTCAGTCACCACGGCGAGAACGGCTCTCCTCTTAGAGTACCACATCTTCTGTACCGCACTCTCAACAGACAGCAACGCAACACTCCGCGCCTGCTCATCCACACTGTACACGCTCCCTAAAACACACACACACAGTTAGAACAAACCCAGAGCGACTGCACACCATCATCACGTCCTGCTGTCTCTCACCATCAGCTGCACTGATGTAGAAGGCCAGTCCTTCCTGTGATCCCAGCGCAAACACTGCTCCTTTATTGCTCTTCTTCCAGTTAAACATGTCCAGAGCGCTTTCATCCCCGCTAACAGCAGCGCGGGCCAGCATCGCCACATCCCTACAGGAATATTTAAATGCACACAGCAGGATTCTTATACCTGATAGATACTTTCTTACCAAAGCAACTAACAATAAGAAGTGGATACACAGTGTAGCAACCCTTGTGAAAAAGAAGTAAACTGTAGAATACTTTCAAAAGAGTACTTCTTACAGAAATAATATACTTCAAAGGAAACTTAAGTGCAAACTTAATGTAATGTTTTCAGACACTCAAAAGCATGTTATTTGCAATTGAAAGAAAAAGTATTATAGTTTGCATTTATATACAATGCAGTTAGCTGAAAATTGGTAAAAGTAGCACTTAAGTCTATCTTGATGTGTAATTACATAGCTACTTCTATATTTTTGTTGCTTTTTTGTTTTTTTTAATATGGTTAAAGTGTACTGCCGAATATACTGACATAACAAGCATTTAAGGTTACCGGTAACTAAAATATATTTGAATGTCATTCCTATTAAAACTTGTCTGTTATTTATTTAAATATATTTGTATTGACACATTTGTATGATCAAGTTGCAATTTAGTACACTGAAAATATATTAACTTTACACGTAATATCAAAAAACAGTTAAAATTATAATCAAGTACTTTACATGTGCT
Source organism: Meda fulgida (assembly GCA_030578275.1). NCBI lineage: Eukaryota > Metazoa > Chordata > Actinopteri > Cypriniformes > Leuciscidae > Meda > Meda fulgida. Next base: position 3,467,336 of record CM060639.1, read on the forward strand.
TTAGTATGTTAGTCAACGCATCAAAATATGTATAGCCTACTTATTTTTAAGGATGACAAAAGATGAATAAAACATAATTATTTAATATGTACTTTAAAGTAAAACTTTCCATTTGACAATTATTACAAGGTGCACTTTTTTAAGTGTACTTAGGCGTGTTAAGTCATGAAAGTGTAGTTTAAGTGCATGGAGGAACAGAAAGCACTCAGATTTCATAAAAAAGATCTTCATTTGTGTTCCCAAGATGAACGAAAGTCTTACGGGTTTGGACCATGAAGGTGAGAAATTAATGACAGAATTTTCATTTTTGGGTGAACTATCCCTTCAAGTGGTCTTTTATTTCATTAATTATCTGCAAGTACAGTTTTTAAAATATACACGTTTAAGGTACACAACAAGTGCACATTCAATACATTTACGTGCACTTCTTTTTCCACAAGGGAAACTAAGGTCAAAGATCCAAAAAGTAAGGATTTCAAATGGAATTTAATTGAAATACAACTTAAAACTTCCTCTCTAGTCCAGCTAGAACATTACTGACACTAAACTGTTCATGGTATTGATGTGGTTAAATGAGACTCACTCAGCAGGCGCTGTAGGTCTGAAGATGCAGCACGTCAGTGGTTTACTGTAGTCATGTTTAATCAGAGGAGATCCCTGCAGTTTCCCTCTAGCGTCCACTCTCCACACCGCCATTACACCTGCCTGAAACATACACTCACTTAAGCATTTATTACATTATATATATTTAAATATACATATGCAATGAAGGTGAATGTGTGTGACCTGATCCCCCGTGACCAGTCTGCTGCCGTTACTGCTCCACTCCAGCACTGTGATGCAGGCGGTGTGTGTGTTGTTGGGCAGGGGTGTGTGTTCTCCGGAGGGGTGTGAGAGGAGGATGGTCTCGCCCGTCTCCCACCCCACCGCCAGCAGGGGTTTAGTCGGGTGCCACTGCAACAACGAAGGGCTGAATCCCCGTTCCACATGACACAGCTCAACATGCTCTCCCTAATGACACACACAGGTATTACAGAGTACATTAAAACTCAACGTCATCACTGATACTATTTCATAAAAGAATTTGGACCTTTATTATAAAATAAAACGTTCAAATCTTTGGTTAACTATTAAATATTAAGTTAACTATTTATTTTGTTAGGTTAGGTCTGAAATGAACACCACTGATCAAAATTTTGGAATAATTACGTTTTTTTTATGTTTTTGATAGAAGTCTCTTCTGCTCACCAAGACTGCATTTATTTAATCAAAAAATACAGTAATATTATTACAATTTAAAATAAAATGTAATTTTTTCCTGTGATCAAAGCTGCATTTTCAGCATCATTACTCCAGTTTTCAGTGTCACATGATCCTTCAGAAATCACTCTAATATGATGATTAAGCAGTAAATTACATCTTAAAAATATTAACAAAACAGTTATTTAAATTGTAATAATTTTTACATTTTTGATCAAATAAATCTAGTAGACATCTTTCAAAAACATTAAAAAATCTAACTGACCCAAACCTTTAAACAGCTGTGTGTATACTGTATTGCTGAAAACGTACATTATTGTTTGTAATGATAATGATAAAAGTTAAGTTGTCTGAGTATTGAAGAGAATGCATAAACAAACAGTCAGAGTGTGTGTGCAGAGATCATCTCACACCTGTTGCAGGTAAAGATCCACACAGCCGCCGCTGGAATCATTCACAGAGCCCACGGCCAGCACACACACACTGGGGTGCCATGAGATGAGGACCGCTGCTCCACTGCTGTCAGGGGCCTCCACACGATGATCAAAATACACAGCCATGACTTACAGATCTACAAAAATAATTATTAGCCTGTATTAATATCATAAAGCACATCTTACAGCAGTCAACTGATTTTGATCATATTAATTGAGAACCTCAATATGACAGCTACTAATGTTACATCTCTAACGTTAGATGGTTTAGTGTCCAAATAGAAAAGTACTAGTGGTACTATGGTACAGTGAAGGAATCAGCTAATACCATGGTATTTTGATACATACTGTGTGTTTACTATATCCATACACAGTTGTATTTAAATGGTAATGTAGTGTACTTAACATGTTTTCCTCATGGTAACGTTAGTATCCAAAAACATGGTATTAGCATATTACTATGAGCAAAAAACATGGTAACGTATTTCTACATAGGTGTGTGACTCCTCAAAGTTAACGGTTTGCTGCTCTGATAAAGTTGTAGATAAAATGCATTTCTACAGATGGGGAAACTATTGTGGCGATATATTGTGCTTTTTTAAATGTCATTGGCGAAATGTAACGGAGAATGTTGTGTACATCAGTTTAATGTTAGTAAATCTACGGCTAGCTGTGTTAGCTAATCCACACCGAGGCCCGCCGCTTTAAAAACGCTTCAAATAACGACTGTTTAAATAATTTACCTGAGACCACTTCCACTCAGCACTGCCGTTATGACCGTGTGATTTTCGTGCAGCATATGTATGATTTTGACGATAAAAAAAACGAAATTAGCCCTTCGAGGTTTACGACGCGCCTTTAGCCGTGAAGCGTCTTTTTCGGTTGCCCAGACAACGCCAAGAGGAGGAAGCGCGAGGGGTGGGGCTAAACGCTGTGCGTCTCAACCAATGAGGTGAAGCGGGTTTAATAACTAAGTGCTATTATGGTTTTAGCACATGTGATTCGGAGTCGGAACAAATCTAATCGGATTCGGAGGGCATTAGGCCAGGGTTAACAGGAGATTAGACATCACCAGAGTGAATTTGAGTAACAACAAAGTCGATGTGAAATAGTGGATTTCTGTAACCTGTTACGCTGCTGTCGGATTTGCTTCTGTATGTCTGTTGCTTTTCACATCAGAGCAAAATGCTTTCAAATATTTTAAATAGAGAAGGTTAGACATCATTAGAGTGAACTGGGGGAGCACTACAGAAAAGTCCAGCCCATCCATTATAATAATGATAACAACAACAACAACAACAATGTAAATTCACAATTTAAACTCCCAGATTCATCCGGATGGACTTGACCATTTTAAGGTATTTCATGTATAAATAACAATCAGAAAAAACAAAACAATCATGATGACAGAGCAAGCAATAGCACTCAGAAAGCTTGTCTAACTTCTTGAGGTACATTAGCCGGTTTGAATTGAAAGTAAAAATTATTTCAAAATTTATTTCATTTCATATTCTTATTGCATTCATATCGCAGGGTCCAGAAATATGAGATCACCATTGAAAATGCCTCAATTTTACATTCTTTTCTAATTATTTTTCATTTCCCATCAGCACTGGCGCTGATGAATCATGATTTTGATTTTGAGAGTATTTCAAACAGCATTTGTAACTTCAGTGGAAGCAAGAACCTCTGACCTTCTGATCTAGAAATCGGTGTAGTAATCTGAGCTCTGTTTTACCATTTATAAAGCAATTATGGACATTTTCCCCTAAAAAGCACAGCACAAAATGTAAAAAATTGTTTTGAGAGCAGAAGTATTAATGTCCATAAAGAGTTCTTTATTTTACAGTCACTAAAACATTAAGTACAAGAAATCCAAAGAGCAATGCCACATAAATGATGGATGCATCAGGTCAGAATCATAAAATCTTACAGATCTTCATAACTCCAGACAAGTGTGTGATATTATCAGCATCTCTATTGTTGCTCTGCAAAGTGTACAGAGCAAATTCACCTCTTATTCTTGCCACGAGTGATAATATATCTGAGGCATCAGAAGTAGAGAGATGCACTCGTCATGTTTCCATATCTGGGATCTGCAGCTGAGTTTTGAGGTTTTTGTCCAACAATATTAAACTCTGTACGGCCAAACTCCTGCAGTCTGCGTCACAATCATTCTCTGCCACATCTGTACACAATAACACATTTATCAATAACACGCAAATACTCACACATATAAAGAGTCATAAAAACAATCTCTACCTGCTATCCAGGCTCTGGTCTCCATCAGGTCGTCACCGAGCTCGGTGAGTAAGTTCTCACTGGGCATGCTCAGAAACACAGCACAAACTGCAAACATAACACCCCTCCTCACCATCCTTCAGTTAAAGGAAGAGACAGCATGAGATGACATGTATATGCATATAATATAATGCGCACTGAAACAAACTTACTGGTCAGTGTGGAAGCGCACAACCCAAACAAAATCCAGCAGAGCTCTGCCCATTTGAGATGCAACCTGACAAAAAGACACCAATGATTATATGAAGGATATATCGCTCATTATAGGGTTGCATGATTTGAGAAAAAAAATAAAATAAATCACATTGCAATTTTCTGATCAAAATTGAATTTTAAAGAGACCATATTATGCCCTTTTTCAAAGTCTTGATTTTGTTTTTGGGCTCAACTAAAATAGGTTTTCATGACTAAATGTACAAAAAACACATGATCTTTTTTTAAATAAAAACACTCTGAGACACTGAAAACACTGCTCATGTGTAAAACACAGTGCCACGCTTCACTCTGAAAGACGCAGTGCATATACTCAGTTTAATTCAGTTGCAGCCTTTGCATAATAGATATTGCATAGATAACCACTCTAAATCCATATTGCCATTTTGGTTTTATTGCAATTAATCATGCAGCCCTAAAATTAATTTATTTAAATGGCATTCTATAATACTGCTCATAATATTTCTTCAGTATGTGTACTGTGCAATGTACGACATGCAAATCTTTTTTATGCATGAAAAACCCTATAATTTACCAAAAGGTGCAGAAAATATTAACATAACATACTATGTTGGAAGACTGTATCCCACAATGCAATGTGCTTGATCTTCCTAAATAATTGCATTCATTTCCAAAATGATAACTGGAATGATGTTGGAAGACAGTATCCTGTAGCTTGTTTAAGTGTGCACATATTGTGTAATCCATATTGTGTTTGTGTATGCTTTTACAGGTGCATTGATGGCCAGGTGCATGAGCAGCCCAAGTGTGTGCAGCAACCTTCCCAGCACCAGATGATCACCCCCCAGAAGGTCAAAGGTCACCTGCGACCTATAAGAGACATTAAATCATTGCAATAATGTAAGCAAGCACTTGTTTATTTAGCACTATTCTAGATGATTGCCACAATATTTAACCACTAAGAGACCTGTCATAGTTCCTGAGCAGCGGGAAGAAGAAAAATCCAGCGACTGGAGCATAACAGTTGGGAACAGCTTGGACAGGTTGAGTCCCACCCTGAGCAGAACAAACAGAACACATTATTAGACATCAAATCACTGTTGATGTGTAATAAGCACCTTTCTGAGGCTGTCTCACTTTGCTAATTCGTCTGGTTTTGCTCTGGATCCGTTTTTCCACGATCTGCCGCCAGTGTGTGATGTCATCACATCGCTCTACAGCTGTTGCTGCAGTGATTGGCTGAGCTCCAGTGTGCTTATTCCTGATTGGCTCAGACAGTTCCTGGGCAGAGAGAGCAAGGACCTGGAAGAGTAGAGGTGTTAGTTTAGTGGTTGAGAATCAGGGATGCCAACACAAAGGTTGCAGGTATTTCCTGAAGAGTTGACAATCTTGTTCCATCACAATAAAAACAGTAATATTGTTAAATACTATTACAAAATAACTGTGTTCTATTGTAATATATTGTAAAAGTTAATTTATTCCAGTGTTCAAAGCTGAATTTTCAGCATCATTACTCCAGTCTTCAGTGTCACATGATCCTTCAGAAATCACTCTAATATGATGATTTGCTGCTCAAGAAACATTTCTGATTATTATCGATGTTGGAAACAATTGTGCTGCTCTCTAGATATAAGCATCAGTAATTAAAACCCCTTGATGGTTAACCTAATCTAACATTTAACTATCATTGCAAACATGAATAATGAATAAATATGGCATTTTAGGATGAAAGTGTGTCAGTTGTCTGTGTGCATTCATTTTGACATTAGTCTGACCTCCAGAATGTCCAGTCTCTGTCTCAAGTTGTAGTTGAGAGAGTAGAACTCTGTCGTCCAATAATCTACAACCTACAGAGGAGAAAAGTCACTTGCATATGCATCTATGTAGAGCTGAGCTGACCTACTCATCTGTCTGATGTCGTACCGGTTTAATGTGGGTTACAGTGAGGGCCACCATGGCGTTCTGCCGTAGCGAGTGGAAGAGTGGCGTGTTGAACCGGTCCTCCAGGTGGAGCAGCACTTTACTGAACTGCACACTGACCTATACCACATACACACAGACAAACCAATGAGTAATGAGACACACAAGAGTTTTAGTCATTAAAAGTCTGCTGTGATGACCTCTGACCTCTTGTGTGGCCTTCACGTTCTTCCGAAGAAGAGAGTCCAACACTTGCAGACTGAGTTCAACCCTGTCAGCATCATCAGACGACATTAACGCTGCAAGTAAAACATACGGCCGATACAATAACCGCAGAAAATATTCTCAGACAAAAAGTAAATTACAACTAGACAGTTCTTTGATTGCTGGGTTATTATCATTAATTGTGTGTGTGTGTGTGTGTGTGTATAAATTAGATGAACAATAGTAGTAATACTAATATATATATCATAATAATAAATAAACCTAATAGTAATAGTAAAAACTAATAAAATTGACAAAAGCACATAACAAAATTACTTAAAATTAAACTAAAAATAAATTGAAAACTGAAAGTATAAAAATAAAATCTAATTCAAAACATTAATAAAAAAAAAAACTAAAATATTTCTAAAATTATTTTGATTTTAGATCACCTTCCAGACAGTCCCTGACATAACGGGGCGGAGATGATTTCTTCTTCTCCTGATCAGCTGACATGTCATACGGAGTCAGATCATCATCACTTAAAAAACAATAGTGATGTTGTTTTAAAATAAATGTTATTAGCGAGAAAGATGCAGTGCTCATGTGTTTTTTAGGGTGGTGTAGATGTACCTGTCCAGTTCAGAATCACTCCCGCGACCCGGCTCTGATGTCACTGGCCGTCCTGCTGAACCTTGAACTTTGGGCTCTGGTTGAAGACTGGAACAAATTTCAAGTCATACAGATGTCAGAAAATAAGTTACACTTGATCAAAATTGCATTGTCAGAAAAAAAAACAGAAGTCGCGTCAGTATACAAGTCACATTTTATTATTATAATTTATGCTTGAATTGTTCTTATGTAAATACTGTTAAATAAGATTTGTTGCAGAGTGAGGGGAAAATAAGATGCAACACATTTCAGATTCAACTAATATACCAGAAAATATGGTACAGAAAACCTCAAGTGAAGTGTGTGCTTCCACCTGGAGGCATCCGGCTGATGTTCCTCGTCGTCGTCCTCAGATGGAGACTGCATCAATGCCTTCAGCTCTCTGATCTCCTCATCCGGCTCGTACTGACACAGAACAGCAGATTCATTAGCATTAGAACGTTTCATTCCCTCTATGAACCACACAGGCAATGAAACATTAATATATCTCAAGTTCACAGTTGTAATGATGGGCACATCTAAAACTTTAGCTTGCTGTAAATATGTAAGATGCTTTCAGGTTTGGTAAGGATCAGTAATTCATCATCAGAAGAGGTTTTCATTGGCTGTCTGAAATCGCCCCTATACCCTTAAATAGGACACTATTTGTAGTGACACTAGTCATTTGTAGTGGTGTCCGAAACCATAGTGGATGTTATCGAGTGCACTCATTTAATCCCAGAATGCACCGCAACAACGAGTGTACAACTGATGTACGCTCAACGGCTAGAGAATACCCATAATGCACTGAGAGAGTAGCAAGTCAAACGAATTCCCTCATCTGACCAGAAGATGGCCGCAGCTGAAACATTCATTCATTCATTTAAAAACCTCTGGTCTAATGTGGCTACAGCCATACAGGTATACATTTGACATTTTTTTAATTTAACCTTTTTAACTGATTATTACATTGTTTAATTAAGGTTTATACAAAGTTTTCATGACAGATTTCAAGATAAATCTTTTCATTACTACTGGAGCTGCCAGTTTGCTAAGATTCAAATGAATATTAAACAACAAGTGTGTAAAAGCCCTTCCAGTGCACCGACTCTCCGAATTCACTTACTCGTTTTCATTCACTCCTTCATGTGGACTATATTAGTGGAGTAATGGAGGGAATAGTGAATAAGGGTATAGGGGGCGATTTTAAACACAGCAATTGTTAAAAAACAATGTATAAAAGTCCAAATGTCTCACCTGAAATTTTAATTGTGATCCAGGTGTGTCTAATTTATGGCTAAGACACTCGCCCACGACCATACCCATCCGACGAATACGCACAATATTGCTATCCAGACGACACTGGACACCTCCCAGCATGCACTGCAGCATCTCTGTTGAACACAACACCTCATTATACACTAGAATGGAGCAGTTAAAAGTCTGATAAGTGGAAAAATATCTTTGTAAATAATTTGGATACAACATTATTTGAGATCTACAAACACTTGTGCATTACCTTGTCGTAGTTCTTGTATTTCAGCATCGGTGAGTAAAGCCACACACAGCAGTAAAGCTTTACTGACGTACAGCTGCTGTTCCACAGATGTGTGTTTCACGGCACTGCTGTTACACCACACCTGACACACACTCCGAAGGACCTACACACACACCAATTGTAACTTCTCATTGAGCAACTTCTCATACAAAAATGACTCATTAGCACGACTAACACGGTAGATCATCACACCTGTTTAAGCAGCATCCGGCGCTCGCAATCCAGAGCCAAATAACCAAGAACAGACTTTACCAACCGAGTCTGAGATCAAGGGTACGGGGAGAACGAGACAGACAGGGACAGTAAGAAATGTCAATTCTGTGCAATGTCCATGTCATGCAAATAAAGTTCAAACGTTTGTGGTCAGTAAGATTTCCAGCAAGGATGCATTAAATTGATCAAAAGTGACAATAAAAACATTTATAATGTTACAAAATATTTATATTTCAAATAAATGCTGTTATTTTTAACTTTCTATTCATCAAATAATCCTGAAAACAAATCCGCAAAAATCTGAAACTGAAGAATGATTTCTGAAGGATCATGTCACACTGAAGGCTGGTGATGCTGAACATTCAGCTTTGATCTCAGGAATAAATTATATTTTAAAATATATTACAATAGAAAAGAGTTATTTTGAATTGTAATAATATTTCACAATATTACTGTTTTACTGTATTTTTATCAAACAAATATAGCTTTGGTGAGCAGAAGAGACAATAAAAAAATCTTAGCGACCCCAAACTTAAGTTATGCTTTCAAATTGAGAAATTATGGTATCTGAATACCATGGTCCTTTGATGTAAATATGAAGGTACTGAATACCATAATCATATACCACAGTAATTACATAGGATTATATTACTATTATGATGGTGCCCAAAAACTAAGGTATTACTTTTTAGTAAAGGTTGTAAGATTTGAAAGAAGCATTCTTGTTTATTAATAATATGTTCTGCGGTTAGAGACATTTCATCTTTTCTGTTGCCACTCACTGGGTGCTGGTACTGCTGCAATAACAGTTTATGAGTGAGAACGAACTGAGCTTTCTTATTGGTCACCACCAGGTTTCCCATCAGCCTGGACGCAGCAGTTGCCCTGAAACACACTTTTGAGTCAGAGTCGACTAACAAACAAACAACTACTATATTCTGCTCTCTGGAATGAAGCACACTCTCATACCCGCTGAGGCAGCGTATGAGTCCTGTGATGACACACTCCGTGCACCTCTCCGGCACGTTCTCCAGGAGCCTCTGCGTCACACGCTGCCACAGCGGCTCCACGTGGGTCAGAGACGAGAGCCGGGGGGCCAGGATTTCAAACATCTGAGCTACAAAAACATGCACACAGAAACTAATGCAGGTTGACATAATTCAGTGGAAAGATGTAAATAAATTAATTTGTTTCACTACAACCTACAAAAGTAAAAAAAAAAAGAAACTTACAGCTGTATCCTTGAATACACACTTTTCCCAACACCTGAGCAACAAACCCGAGAGAGCAGTCCCGTCCCGCTATATCAGAGATACACATGAGTGAGGCAAAATAAGACGGATTTTAAATGCGGATGCATTAAAATATGAAGTGATCGCAATGATGCATTAAAATATGAAGTGGTTGCAATGATGCATTAAAATATGAAGTGATCGCAATGATGCATTAAAATATTTGCAATGAAGCATTAAAATATGAAGTTGTCGCAATGATGCATTCAAATATGAAGTGGTCGCAATGATGCATTAAAATATGAAGTGATCGCAATGATGCATTAAAATATTTGCAATGAAGCATTAAAATATGAAGTTGTCGCAATGATGCATTCAAATATGAAGTGGTCGCAATGATGCATTAAAATATGAAGTGATCGCAATGATGCATTAAAATATGAAGTGATCGCAATGATGCATTAAAATATTTGCAATGAAGCATTAAAATATGAAGTGGTCGCAATGATGTATTAAAATATGAAGTGGTCGCAATGATGTATTAAAATATGAAGTGGTCGCAATAAAGCATTAAAATATGAAGTGATCGCAATGATGCATTAAAATATTTGCAATGAAGCATTAAAATATGAAGTGGTCGCAATGATGTATTAAAATATGAAGTGATCGCAATGATGCATTAAAATATGAAGTGATCGCAATGATGCATTAAAATATTTGCAATGAAGCATTAAAATATGAAGTGGTCGCAATGATGTATTAAAATATGAAGTGGTCGCAATGATGTATTAAAATATGAAGTGGTCGCAATAAAGCATTAAAATATGAAGTGATCGCAATGATGCATTAAAATATTTGCAATGAAGCATTAAAATATGAAGTGGTCGCAATGATGTATTAAAATATGAAGTGGTCGCAATGATGCATTAAAAATATAAAGTGGATGCAATGATGTATTAAAATATGAAGTGGTCGCAATGATGTATTAAAATATGAAGTGGTCGCAATGATGCATTAAAAATATAAAGTGGATGCAATGATGCATTAAAATATGAAGTGTTTGCAATGATGCATTAAAATATGAAGTGATCGCAATGATGCATTAAAATATTTGCAATGAAGCATTAAAATATGAAGTGATCGCAATGATGCATTAAAATATTTGCAATGAAGCATTAAAATATGAAGTGGTTGCAATGATGCATTAAAATATGAAGTGATCGCAATGATGCATTAAAATATTTGCAATGAAGCATTAAAATATGAAGTGATCGCAATGATGCATTAAAATATTTGCAATGAAGCATTAAAATATGAAGTGGTCGCAATGATGCATTAAAAATATGAAGTGGATGCAATGATGCATTAAAATATGAAGTGGTTGCAATGATGCATTAAAATATGAAGTGATCGCAATGATGCATTCAAATATTTGCAATGAAGCATTAAAATAGGAAGTGGTCGCAATAATGCATTAAAAATATGAAGTGGTTGCAATGATGCATTAAAATATGAAGTGATCGCAATGATGCATTAAAATATTTGCAATGAAGCATTAAAATATGAAGTGGTTGCAATGATGCATTAAAATATGAAGTGATCGCAATGATGCATTAAAATATTTGCAATGAAGCATTAAAATATGAAGTGGTCGCAATGATGTATTAAAATATGAAGTGGTCGCAATGATGCATTAAAAATATAAAGTGGATGCAATGATGCATTAAAATATGAAGTGTTTGCAATGATGCATTAAAATATGAAGTGATCGCAATGATGCATTAAAATATTTGCAATGAAGCATTAAAATATGAAGTGATCGCAATGATGCATTAAAATATTTGCAATGAAGCATTAAAATATGAAGTGGTTGCAATGATGCATTAAAATATGAAGTGATCGCAATGATGCATTAAAATATTTGCAATGAAGCATTAAAATATGAAGTGATCGCAATGATGCATTAAAATATTTGCAATGAAGCATTAAAATATGAAGTGGTCGCAATGATGCATTAAAAATATGAAGTGGATGCAATGATGCATTAAAAATATGAAGTGGATGCAATGATGCATTAAAATATGAAGTGGTTGCAATGATGCATTAAAATATGAAGTGATCGCAATGATGCATTCAAATATTTGCAATGAGGCATTAAAATAGGAAGTGGTCGCAATAATGCATTAAAAATATGAAGTGGTTGCAATGATGCATTAAAATATGAAGTGATCGCAATGATGCATTAAAATATTTGCAATGAAGCATTAAAATATGAAGTGGTCGCAATGATGCATTAAAATATGAAGTGGTTGCAATGATGCACTAAAATATGAAGTGATCGCAATAAAGCATTAAAATATGAAGTGATCGCAATGATGCATTAAAATATTTGCAATGAAGCATTCAAATATGAAGTGATCGCAATGATGCATTAAAATATGAAGTGGATGCAATGATGCATTAAAATATGAAGTGGTTGTAATGATATATTAAAATATGCAGTGGTCACAATGATGATTTAAATATGTGTTCCTTCTTTTATTTAGAAGTATTTTGGGCCTGAACACGTGATACCTCTGAGAGCGTGGCATGTCTTCTCCAGTGTGTCCAGTATGCTGCCGGCCAGCAGTGGGAAGTACTGCTGTGGCAGGAAGGCGTCAGGTGTGTTTGTGTGCAGATGGTTGGAGGTGATGGAGGGCAAAGCTGCAAGGTGGCCAATGATGATCTCTCTCAGCTGAGGAGTGTCTGCATAGGAGCCACATCCCTCACATCTGGACCACAGCAACACCTGGAGACGACCAGCAGAGAGGAACTTCTCCAGTACAGACACACATCGCTCCAGACCCGCACTCTCACTGTGTGTACGAGACAAATTTATGAATGATTAATAAATAATGAAGGATATCTTAGACAGATAGATAGATAGATAGATAGATAGATAGATAGATAGATAGATAGATAGATAGATAGATAGATAGATAGATAGATAGATAGGTATTGATGTCTCTCACACACACACCCTGTGGAGCTGATGGTGTCCAGCAGAAGCAGGAGTGTTTGGTCCGGTGGACCCCTGAGGAAGATCTCATCCCAGAGCTTCTTGATCTCCTCCTCATCATCACCATCACGTGATCTGTTGAACCAGCGCGAGCTCTGCGCGCTCACCAGCACCTGAAGCGCGCGAGTGTAGTGTAGGCGCGTGAACTCGTCGTCCTCCAGGTAGTGTGTGACTGTGCGCAGCGCGTGCACGATCTCCCCGGAGTCTCGTGAGCTGGAGAGAGTCCTCAAACACGAGCACACCTGCATTCGCACCTCGGACCCCATGACGTCACGGAACTGAGGTTCAATTTAATGCAGCATCACTTTGACAACATAATATACAAAATGTGTGCATTTGGCAGGTGGACTCATATCCGGATCATTCTAACCTCTATGTCAAATAATCATTTAAATTAACAAATAAGATGAAACCACTGATTTACATTAACTTAAGAATCTGAGCTGCAGAACTACCAACCTCATATAGAATAACCAAATTCACCCTTTATGAATAGCAAAATGTTATATAAATTATATAGTTACAGCGCCTCCTGCCTTCAGTTTGTTGAAGTTTTAAAGTCATTCAGATATATGAAATAACATATTTTACTGTCTATGGAAATAACTCGAAGCATCAGTCGTGTTGACAAACCCATGTGTTTGCTCTCTAATACGTGTCCGTGTAGATGCAGATAGCCAGAGCAAAGGTTCCTATCGGAAACCAGTTATTCCATAATAGTTCACTAGATGGTGCAACAGGGCATGTTAATTAACCTTCTTAAAACCACATTACGAAATGGACTATAAATATTTTTGAAATAAATGTTGCATGCCAATTCATTAATTTAAAAAAAGAAAATAGTTTATGTTATATTGTTTAACTTATTTGCTGGAAGCACTTCATTCAACGGCTGTTGTTTTAAATGTGCTATATAAATAAAACAATTAGCTATTGCATCTGCAAAGTTTATTAACAATAAGTTAATCAATCCTTATAAAAACATATTTGATCTTCCAAAAACTGAATAGCACTTCAAAATAATCCCTTTTTCATTTCTACAAAATAAGAGGAATCATAAAAACGGCATGTTATTTTTTATTCAGTACTGTCCTGAATAAGATAGTGTAAAATATGTTTTGTGGTCTACATGTAAACATCTTTTATGTAAAATATTTTATTCAGGACAGTTCTAAATAAAAAATAATAGCCTATGTTTTTATGATTCCTCTTACATTGTTAAAATAATTCACATTTTATAGATTCTGCAAGGTGTATGTAAACTTTTGACTACAATGTATGCATATATGATATAGATATATATGTGTGTGTGTATGCACTACATAGGCTACATGTGCATTAGGCCTATATGATGGGCATCAGGGGCATATCATATATGATATAATAGGACTGAATAAAACAGAACTGTTCAAGTACTAATTTTAATTTAAATGTGGTTATAAATATATTTAAAAAAATGCATGGGAGTATGTCCTAGTCTATGTGCTTTATGTTTAAGTTGTATATCCAGTCCATTCTATTCTTTTTGCATGTATAGGCTCACACAAATGAATAATTTAAAAATGACCAAAACATCCACAAATAAATTATTTGCATTTGATTTATTGATGACTAATTTTCTCACTTTTCTTTTAACCTTCATATACAATAATTTGAAAGACCCCGTACAGTAAAAGATACATCTTAGAGGGGCATCTTCAAAAGAAAGCAAAACATTCAACAGAAGACAATACTGATACCTCTCATTTATACAGTAACCTCAACAATTAGAGTAAACATTTTTACAATTGTATCCTTCATTACAAGGAGTCCTTCAGTCATATTTTTCTTTTGTATTAACAACTATTTATAATTATTATTAGTCTTTTAAAGTCTAAGTGGCGAGCAGAACTCCTAAGCTGTTAAATGTTGTCTTTGGACATGTCTTAAATCATATACAACAGCTGTTTAACATCAGACAGATCAAGAGCAGTGGATTCAGATGTCTCTGCCGAAACAGCAAAAGCACACGACGCGCGCGCGCACCCAAAGTTCACAGAAGCAAGGTTCCCGCGCTTTAATGTCAGTTACAGTAGCGCGAAAACAGCAGAAGAGGCAGAATCGTCCTCAAATGTTCTCCAGCATCGTCGTGTATGAAGAACTGATCGGACGAGTTTCCGCAACAAAAGCGAAATATGTCAGTCGTCGGAGAAGAGAAAAGAAAAGAAAAAACAGAATATAAACTGCAGCGTGCTTTTCCACTATCCAAAAAGAGGAAAGGAGGAGGATTAAATCTCCAAAAAGATTTGAAGTAGAAATCAAACATGCTCGTCCCAGAGGAGAGGAATGTCCATCCAAAATGGAGCGCTGGAACAGACGAAAAGAACCAATCAATTGGAAGACAAAATGAAACGGAATCTCATTTCCTGCTTGCCATAAAAATAGGATTCCAAGAAAGAAAGATACAAACGTTCCTAGATTGATATTTACATCCAAAATCATCAGAGAGAGAGAGAGAGAATGTGTTTTAAGATGCGGATATGAAGCAAAAGTTTTTCCCGCGTTAAAGGTTTTCGTATCCGTCAACGGCTCGATTTCCCTT
Organism: Meda fulgida; assembly: GCA_030578275.1. Lineage (NCBI taxonomy): Eukaryota > Metazoa > Chordata > Actinopteri > Cypriniformes > Leuciscidae > Meda > Meda fulgida. The sequence continues at coordinate 3,482,922 of CM060639.1, forward strand.
CATGCTTGAGTGTCCGCTTCTTTTTTCCCGCCAACACTGATAAAACAGCGTCACAATGTTTTTTTTTAAAACAATTTAAATGGCAAACAATACTTCCCTTAAAAATTAAAATAAATCAGAGTGCAATGAACATTTCCAGTGTGTTTTGTAAGAGTCTTTTCTTCAGAAAATCTAAGTTTTTTGGAAATAATCCAGGAAAGGAGGAGGCAGACGAATATCCTCAGCGAAATCGCAGGACCAATTACCTTACCCACAAAGCAACACTGCAAACTCCCTTGGTGCGGATCGGTCTCGCTTGATCCTTTGCGTTCCGCATCATCATCGTAATAAATAAGAATTTGAAGGAAAAACAACATTAGTTAACTAACATTCAGCAAAAACTCGTTCACAAGTTCAATTGTTCGCACACGCTCAACCCTCAGGTCAGCAAATGTCCCTCACATAGGCTAACGGTGTGACTGCTTTACCCAGAATAACACTGGTAACTTAAACTGGTTTCTTACACTGAAATTCAATTTATGAATCATAAACATACATATACAGACAGACAGAGGGAACGGGCGCCTCAATCCCAAAACTCTGGGAAGTCACAGGAACCAGAAGACAGAGACAATCACACACACACACACACACACACACACACACACACGCACACACACACACACAGTGCTATGGATTATTAAATCATTTAATCAACATAGTGATTGTATTCTCCACTTCCTCTCCAGACTCATTCAATACGCCTGTGTCAGTTCATAAATCAGGAAAGGTTGTCGTCATGGCGATTATTTGACCTCCAGGATGGAAGGATTGGACTCCATGATGGCGACGATGATGCGGTCGATGTAGTCCTGCAGACGGAAGTTGATCTCCTCCTGTTTGTGGATGGCCTCCATCAGCTGCACACACACATTAAATATCACACAGCGTTCACCCTTAAAGCAGAGATAAGCATGATGGTGTGTGATACTGACCTCAGTGCGGGAGACATTGTTGATCTCGGCGGCGAGCGACTCAGAGAGAGACTCGGTAAAAAGGCTCTTCGCTCCCTGGATGCTCAGATTAATGATCTGTCCGTTCAGCTCATCGTTCTGCTCCTTCAGACTGCGGTTATCCTGCACACACACACAGAACCAAACCCGTGTTTGAGACCAGCCTTTTCCTTTTTTAGACTGTGTTGACTATTTTTAGTCCATCTACCTGTTTGAGTCTGTGTTTACCAGTCTTGGGTCTAGTCTGTTGACTAATGTGAGTGAGTGTTTAAGTTTATCTGTTTGAGTCTGACTTGTTTGAGTCTTTTGGGTCTGTGTTTTCAGCCTGAGTCAAGTGTTAATCTGTCTGTTTTAGTCTGTGTTGACCCGTTTGAGTTTGTTTTTACCTGTGTGTGTCTGTATTGACACATTGACTCTTTAGTCTTTGAGCCTGTTTACCTGTTTTTTAAGTCTGTGGTGACCAGTTTGAGCCTGTTTAAGTCAGTTTGAGCCTGTTAGTATCTACCTGGTTCTTTTGTTGTTTTTGTTTTTTTAACCAATTTGAATCTGTGTTTGAGTCTGTCTATCTTTTTGAGCCTGTTCATCTGTTTTTGAGTTTTGACCTGTTTAAGTGTTTTTTTTTTTACTGGTTTAAGCCTGTTATAGCCAGGTTGAGTCTGTTTTTACCAGTTTAAACCTCTTTGAGTCTGTCTTTACCAGTTTGAATCCGTTTTTACCGTTAAACCTTTTTTCTTTTTCAGTTTGAGAGTTTTCACCCGTTTGGGTGTGCTTTTACCCATTTGAATCGTTTTTTTCATTACCTGTTTAAGTCTTTATTTACCAGTTTGAGAGTGTTTTCACTTGTTTTAAGTTTATTTTCCAGTTTGATAGCGTGTTTACCCGTTTGAGTGTGCTTTTACCTGTTTGAGTCTGCGTATCTCCTGCTCCAGTTCGTTCTCTCTCATGTGAGTGTTGTATTCCTGTAGGCCGGAGCTGGCTGATCTGCCTCTTCTCGCTTCAGTCTCCAACTTAAATAGCTGCAGGTGTTCCAGCTGCTTTCTCAAGTCCTCTATCAACTACACACGCAGAGAAGCCATTAACAGAGACGAACACACACACACACACACACACACACACACACACACACACACACACACACACACACACACACACACACACGACTCCACCTATGAAGACAAACAGAAGACCTCTCACCCCCTGAGTGCACTCCTTCTCTTTCTGGTTCGTATGACGTTCATGGCTCATTTTGTCTGACATTTTACTGCAAGATTCGATTTCTTCATTCAATCGATCTGTGACGTCTTCCACCTCATCCTGAAGTTTCCTCTTTTCCTGAAAAAATGTAAAAAAAATAATAAAAATCTTTAGGACAATTCCTTGCATCAAATTGATAAAAAAAAAAAAAGTTAAAATGATGTAAAAAACACATTTTTACTGGTTTCATGGCCAATAACTATTCTTAATTCACTCGTCTTTGGCAGAAGTGATAAAAAGGTCATCTCTGAAAGTGATCTACAGACGTGTATTAGACTGTGTGTGTGTCTGGTACCTCCTCCAGTCTCTCGATGTTGGCTCTCAGACAGGGAACACATGACCTCAGCTCACTGTTCTCCTCATCCAACTGATGCAACCTGAACACACACAGGCACACAGACAAAAATGCACCGTGATATTTTCTTTTTGGGCAGTGTGCACAATGAAAACAATAATGGGTGTGAGAAAACAAAAGTCTCTGTTAACACAGCCGGATTGTATTAAACGCTGAGCCAAGTAATCTCAGATTTCTGCTGTTCTCCACTAGATGGCAGACAGATCTTACCCACACACACAGACATCATTAACTGTCTTCAGAATGGCTTCATATTTCTCTGCTGTTATAAGAAACTGAAATGAAGTTACCTGAGTTAATGAGTTCCTCAGCCACCAAACACTGTTGTCGTGCAAATGAACGGCCACACACATTAAAACTTTTCTGTTTTCAGTTGAAATGGTGTCGTGCAAGCTAATGAAACTAATGATCTTTGCAATGGATGAATCAATCAAAAACTAACTTTAGCTAGACAATAACTTTATTCTAGAGCTGCTGTAAAGCCAAAACAATATCTTTAATTTCCTATTATCACTGTAAAGCTGCTTTGAAACAATCTATATTGTTAAAAGCGCTATATAAATGAAGGTGACTTGACTCAGAAGGAGTTCATAAAAAATAAACTCTTAAAATAGGCTCAAAGGATTGTCATCATTTGATCACCCTCATATTCTTCCAAGCCTGTTTTTTTCCTTCTTCTTAAAATTGCACTCTACATTACTCATAAATGATATTCTGTCCGCACTCACCTGGCCTGGAGGTTCTCGATCTCCAGGTCTCTCTCTCGCTGGAGTTTGTTAAGTGCATCTCTGTGTTTACGGGTGTATGTGAGTAAATTCTCCTCTGTGTGCAGCTCTTGCTCCTTCAGCTGTTCCTCCAGAGCATTTGCACGGTGGACGAGAGTGAGGTTCTCCTGCCGCAAACGCGCATGCTGCTCTTCACTCTCCGACGAGTCTTTCTCCAGCTCACACACACGCTTCTCCAACAGCAACACCTGCGGGACAAACAGGGTTTGTTCCTCATGCAAATCACTTCTGCTGTTGTTCATGCATTTACAAAACTATCTGTTATTCTATTCCATCTATGCAATTATGTTAACTTTGCATATTTTTTCATGGAAATATTACCATTTATTAAAGTGCTTCTATTATGCTTTTTCAGATATTACCTTTCATGTAGTGTGTAATATAGCCGGTTGTGATTGTAAAAGGTGCAGATAAATGGAGTTATTGTCTCCCAAAAGGAAGAACCGATTCCGAACAGACTGAAACGAGTTATAAGTTCATCCAGTCTTACTTCCTGCATGAACCTACATAGGTTTGTAACAAATTTGCATAACGCCCGCCCATGGTTTTCATTGGCTGTAGACGAATCACAACAGACTGGGCCATCTGACCAATCAGAGCAGAGTAAGTTCTCAGAAAGGAGGGGTTTATAGAGACTGAAGCCGTTATCAAACTGTTTCAGACACTGTGATTGAAGAGCTGATGCTGCAATGTAGATTATGAGAAAATGAAAATGTTTTTGACCTTGGATGTATGTAAAACTATTGTAGGAGACTACAAAACAAAATTAGGAACCTTTAAAATGGAATATAGGGACACTTTTAACATTTTTGTTTACTTTTGCTATGTGAGGTTGGCATTTGAAGTCCACATCAAATGCACCATTTGAACCAGGGTCAGAAATGTAACACAAATTGGATGCAATTTTGATGCAAAATATTCATATTAGTTTCCGAACCTTGTCTGTGATGTCACGATCCGCAAGGTCCAAACTGTCTGGAGTCAGATCTCCCATGACATCCAGATTGTTGGACTGCTGCAAGTGTCTGAAAAACACAAAAACTGTTTAAACGTGCAACATTTTTAACATGTTCCCTGCTGAATGACTAGAATGATGCTGATTGACCAATAATGCTTTGTTGGTTAATCTAGTTGGATGCTGGGAAAACCAGCAAACCAGCATCCAAAATGGCTCATCAAAAAACATTGCCAAAGTTTTCAAATTTCAATTTGTCCTTAAAACTGATGTCTGGTGCATTTAGAGGGAGGTTCTCACCTTGCTGCTTTCTTACTGGACATCCTTTTGCTGGAACTATAAAAGAGAGAACAAACAGGAAATGAGTCAGGAAGAGGAAAAAACTCTCTTTCCACTCATGACCTGTGAACCACAGGTCAAAAACACGCAGTGAAGTGCTGAAGTTTGGGCCATCAGCTCTTTCTAGAGGTTGAGGGCTGAATCAATGCTCTTCTTTCAATGGTCATGACCTCACAGCACACAGAAATAAACACACTGTTTTTATGGAGGTGTAACATGGATGCGTGAAAGGAGATTCTGTTCCTGTTGCGCAAGTCTAAAGCCAGAGAAACTGCTTTGAACAGACCTACATCAACTGTTCCATATTGCTGCCTAGGACAATCCAGGGCTTTCCATGAGCAGAACACCATATATTAATGTTAACATAAACTGGACTCTCATTAAAGTTGGAGAAGTTATGTTTCCTAATTTAGGAAAAGGCTTATTTCCTTTGCTTTTGGAAAAACAGACCCATGCAACACAACATTGAATATTTAATACATTAATACGTTTTTGACACGTCAAAAAGTCTCTAAGAAATGTGCGTACCTGTAAGTTCTTACAATACAGCTATCAACGCTCTTTTACTTGCATTTGTATTATGTAGACTACTGAATATTATATTGCTAATACTTACCTCACAAACAGACTATTATGCATGCATTAAATACACACACATAAACAACACACACCACAGCAAAGCATCTATGTTCACCACAAACCTCACCTACAGAATGTACAAACACTGAGCTTTGAAATCAAAACCAACCAGAGTGATGTGACACTGTACAGATGTCTGCATGTTAATGATATTAATGAAGCACACGCATGCAGAAAGTGAGTGTGTGTGTGTGTGTGTAGTGGTCAAATTCAACACACGCAAGGGAGGCATGCACACGCAGTGAGCGCGTTACCTATTCATCTCTAGTAACTGCAGTCGCGTGGACAGATCCTCCAGACGACTGATCTGCTTATGACAGTGAGTGCAGAAAAACTCCAGCGACTCCGACTGAAGGAAACTCTGGAAACTAGCAGGAAAAGAGCTGGGGCTGAGGAGACCAGCGGAGAGGAGGAGGAGAGAGGAGATACAACGGGAGAAATGAGCAGAGGAGATGAGAAATAAAGAGAGTGGAGGAGAAATGAGTAGAAGAGAGGAGAAATTAGGAGAAGTGGGTAGAGCAGAGGACAAACGAGTAGATGAGAGAAGAGGAGAAATTCAGTGAGATGATGATATGAGCAGAGGAAAGGTGAAATGATGAGAAATAAACAAGAGGATAAGAGAAAAGAGGAGATGAAACAACAGGAGAAATGTGTACAAAAGAATGGACAGGAGAAATTAGTAGGAGAGGATAAATATGGAGGGAAAATTAGGAGAGGAGAAAACAAGTAGAAAAATGAGGAGAAATTATCAGAGGAGAAGAGAAATTAGAAGATATGAAGAGAAACGAGTAGAGGATCAATGAGGAGAAATGTAGGAGAAATTAGAAGAGAGGAGAAGATGTGTTGGGATAAATAATTAGAGGAAAAATGTGGAGAATTTAGAAGAGAAGATATGATGGGAGAAATGAGGAGAGGAGAAATTAGGAGAGGGGAGAAGATCCAACGGGAGAAATGAGAGAATACATGAGGAAAAATTAGTAGAGGAGAGGAGAAAGGAGGAGAACGTAGAAGATACGATAGGAGAAATGCGGAGAGAAGAGAAAATATGAAGGGAGAAATGAGTAAAGGATTAATGAGGAGAGGAGAAATGCGGAGAGGAGAGCGTGTGTGTGTTAAAAACGAGGATGAGCAGAGGAAGGGAGAAAAAGGGGAAGATTCAGTTGAGCCGGTGAAGGGCAGGAGAAGTACTACAAGTGCAGGAGCGGTGTGTGTTTAGCTCAACAGGTTTGAAAGTGTATTGTGTTTCCATGCTCTTTTCTCTAGTGTATGAGTGTGTGTGCTGGACCTCATACGCCTGACAACACCAGCACTGCAGTAAAACAATAACCTCAGTAACTCGACCTTTACCCGGCGATAATAATAGCTCACTAGGGAAATAATGAATCAGTCAGCACAAAATCATGCCAATTTACCACATACATACAAATCATGACATCTCAAGACACACACAAAGCTTCATACACGCTTTGTTTTGTCTATCACACACACTCTTTGTCGTCTGTGGTCAGGATGTCGCTCTACAAGGTCTCATTATGCACACGACTTTCGGCTTACACAATGTGCTGCTGACTCACATTCTCTTTCTCTCTGTGTGGAAACTAGAAATAGATTGTATTTCTATTTGTGTCTGCAGACAAGGTGTTCATTCAGCAAAGCCCAGATCAACATTAGAGTACCTATGTTTATACTTGACAAGTTTAGCTCAGGATACATCAGACTTCTAAATATATGGAGTGTTTAAACTATACAATTCTTAAGAACTATGAGAAACTTTAAATAATCTAGAACGTTTGTTTGTTTGTTGGTATGTGTTACCTCGGTGACAGCAGCATTAGTGGGCGGGGCAGTGGGCTTTCTGAGTGTGGGAGGGGCTCTTCATCTCCCTCCCTATCTGGCCCCGCCCTTCCCTCTTCCTGATTGGCCAGCAGCAGGTCTGAAGCGTTGTTACTCTCACCGAAATCCTCAAAGTGCTCCTCCTCTCCTCCAATCACAGCCACCACGGTGTGACCATTCAAATCAGAGCCCAGTGTGAACCTATCGCAGAAGCACATGGAAAATAATGTGTTATCTGCGCATATTTAAACTGTGAAAAATACCAGGCTAAAATATTCTTTTTAATAAGAATGTTTAATGTTTAATTCCGCCTTGACATGGAAGATTCACTTCTTTTTGTGAATAAAACATTAATTTAACATAAAAAATAAACATATGGATATAAACTACTGTTCAAGAGTTTGGGGTCGTTAAGAATTTTTAATTGTTTAAATGAAAGAAGTCTCATCTCAACAAGGCTGAATTTATCTGATCAGAAATACAGTAAAACTGTAATATTGTGAAATATTATCACAATTTATAAAACAGTTTTTTATTTTAATATATTTTAAAATGTAATTTGTAATTTTTTTCTTTGATCAAAGCTGAATTTTCAGTTTTTATGCTGATTTGCTGCTCAATTTTTTTGTGCTTTGGTGCTCACCACTATGATCTTAATTTTCTATTCAATTTTAAGTACTACTTGAGTATTACTTTCTTGAGTCTTAAGGAGAAATCATAAAACTTTACCACATCATATTTATATTGTCTTTAATATCTTTGTTTGTTCAATGTCTGCTCTTTTCTACTCTTACAATACAAAATATAGAACATATTCTTATTAATGTTTTTGTGTGCGAGACAGAATTTGAACAGTTTGTCTTTAGGATGATAATCTGATAATTCACTTTAATCTCTTGGCAACCCTAAAAACGTCTGAAGAATTCCAGTTAGATTAAATGAAAGAACAGCGTAAAACAATTCACACTAAAACAGCGCATCATCACTGGTTTCTTGATAGATAGCCCAGTGCATGTGTCTGATTGGTGAACTGAGTGACCGCACTGTTTAGGCTAAAAAAGATTAAAAAAATTTATAAAAAAAAAGAACATGAATACTTTTATTCAATAAGGAGGCATTAAATTGATTAAAAGAGACAGTAAAGACATTTATAATGTTACAAAATATGTCTATTTCGAATAAATACTGTTCTTTTAAACTTTCAAAGAATCCTAAAAAAAAACATTTTCGACATTGATAGTAATAATAAATGTTTCTGAAGGATCATGTGACACTGAAGACTGGAGTAATGATGCTGAAAATTCAGCTTTGATCACAATAATAAATTATATTTCAAAATATATTAAAAAAAGAAAACAGTTATTTAAATTGTAATCATATTTTACAATACTTTTTACTGTATTCTTGATTAAATAAATACAGCCTTTCTGAATATAAAAATCTTTCGGACCCCAAACTTTTGAACATTTTAAGAAATAAGATAAATGAAGGATATACACACTCACACACAATTTAAAAAAAGTAAAATTAACAAGAAAATTGTAATGTATTAAACTTTTTTCTACATTAGCTTTATATCCTACAATAAATCCCTCAAAGACTTACCCTCGCTTCATTGTAACATTGCGGTTGGTCACACAAAGCACGCGTGAAGACGGCGACCGCATCTTAAAGCGATTCGGTCTGTCTTTGGCGATTCTGAGCAACTGGGCACACAGCGTGTCAGAGCAAACTGAACTCCACAATTGATATTAAACTCTATTTACATGTAGTTTCGCATGTAGAGTTCAATCAGACGGACATTCCTGCCAGACGTTTGTGACCCGGCAAATCTGAATTAACAGCCAAAATCTCCTGTGTAAGCAAAACTACATATGATTAAATCATACGGCTGTGTGGCGGTGTGTGTGCGTCTAATCAGATTTAGAGCTCAGTAACGGTGACCCAGTGTGTGTGCTAGCATGCTCTATAAGAACAAGCATCTGTTTAATCTCCATGTGCAAGAACTTACGTCGTCCGGCTGACACTCAAACACATTAAACACAGAAACACACGTCACTCAGGACTTATTAATAATGCAACAATCCTAAACAAAACTCGGTTAACTAAGGCTAATCTTAGGGATCTGAATAAACCCCAAATGCAAAGTTTTGACATCTGAGACAGGATATCAAAGTTCCAGAGTAAAATTTGCAAGTTATAATAAAATTAGATGTATTTTTCCACAACTCTGTACATGAGTTTCGGAAGAGTCAGCGCTGGCGAGACGGCGTGACCCTGACACAACAGGAATGCTAAATCAAGAGGAACACCTGAGGGCTGAGAGCCAGGAGATTTTACAACGACAGAAGCAAGTAAGAGAGCGCGAGAGAAACAGACCCTAGAGAGTGAAAGATGGATAAACTTTTTGCAGCAGGAAGGCAGAAAGAGCAAACTCCACACTTCCTCCAACTGGGAAACAGGAAAATAAAGACTGACACCGATAACACGGGAAACAGGAACACCTCGGTCAGCTCAGCTGATGTTAACGGCTCTTGGGAAATAAGAAACTCTAGTCAGCAGATTCTTGCATAAACACAAATAAACAGGTCTTACTTATGTGCGCAACAACACTGAGCACTTCACAATTTCATTGCACAAAACTTGGGACAAATGCAATGCAATATTATTATTTAGTCGTGATCTTGTTTCGTGTTATAGCCAGTCACCTTTGCTTAACACTTTAAGCATTAAAATACAAAAACACCGTCTGGTGTTTAGCTCTTGTAGAGAACACCGTGTCCTGAGTGGATACACCGTATCAGGAAGTTGTTTTATTTTGTAAGATTATTGCGGATACATTCAAGGCTACTAAAACGTCATGGTTTACAGTCACCATTATGCATGAAGTTATGACATTTATGCAGAGTGATTTTACTACTATTTATATTCTATTATAGTTTATTTAGAAGCAATTAACATTGAGAGGAACAACACTGACTCTTCCTGTAAAAAGCAATTATTGCTAATTTCCTGACCAGTGATTTGTGATTAAAATGGTTAAGACCATTAAAAGACATTAAAATACACTCAATATTTTGCCATTTTTGGCTTGGCCCCTTTTCTTGCCCAGGTATGTGTGTGTGTGTATGTGTGTGTATAATATATATATATATATATTTACACTTTATTTCTATTTACTTTTTAGATTTACTTAATAATAACAACAACTGCATTTATGGATAATGTTGAGTGATTTATGAACAAAGTCTCTTGGTGCATGTTATTTGACAGCTGCGTATTGGTGCGTTACCTGTTGCGGTCGTCTCCATCTGTGAGTGTGTTTTCAATGCCGCTGTCAGTTTCCACGTCCTCATGGAGTTCTGGATGGACCAGAGCCGTCGTGTCCTCGTCCGTGAAGGTTTCACACTCACTGTATGCGCTCTCAGAGCCGAGATACGCACTGTCAGAGACTTCCGCCTGCTGCAAACAAACACACTGATTACAAAATACGAAGTCATAATGGTGTTCTTGGTTAAGAGATTTGTCCAAAAAAACAAAAACAATAATTGACACTATGAGTCTAAACCTAAAAAATGAATGTGGATAGATTTGGGAGAAATGTTTGAGTTCATATTGACATTTCAGACTTTTCAATGCAGACTTGCATTGCATTTTTATCACAAGGGCTTGAAGGTTATTAATGTTTGTGTTGAATGTTTAAGGAACAATATGATCAGACGCATTCAGAAGTGGTTAAAAAAAAGTGATCGCATTGCATTTGTTGTGTAAATGCCAATCCATCCCGATGTTTTCCAGATAACAGTGAAGGACCGCCTAATCACCTGTCAATCATCCACTGCACTAAAACAAAGGTTTTAAACTTTAAAAGAACCTCAGAAGACATACAAACCATTGCTGTTATTTTTTGCTGAGTTTGCATGTTCCTGGAAGATGCTTCTCGTCTAAAGTGACTATTTATATATTTTCATGTATGTACTGCATTATAGAATCCTGCCTATAATACAGCCGTACAAATCATAATAATGACAGTAAATGCTAATTTTGGTACATTACAAAGATCTAGGAACAAAAACAAAAAAATGCAACAATAACCTGGAAAACTGTGAAACGTATTGTTCAACAGAACACGTATGTACCCTTGTTCTACTGTTTTTTTTATAATATGTAAAAAAAACAAATCTCTTGAAAAATCAATGTTACAATAAAAAAATAGACCTTGATCTTCTGTTTACTTTCCCTTTTTTCCTTCAGTTTTATACTATATAAAACTCTTGAAAAATCAATAATAATAAAAAAAAGTTACAAATAAAAACAGAATGCAAACCCCATGTTCTTCAGTTAATATTTTCCTTTCCCCCCTTTTTTATACTATACACAGCAGCCACATAACTGGATTAACATCCCAGATTATGATGAACTTTACGAATTATTAAATTCAAGAATGAACCTCCAAGCTTCAGTTGGTCAATTGGTTCTAACCAAAAGAACAAACTCTATCAGAAATCCACATAAACCTGCATCTCAGAGCCTGGCGTACCTGTTTGAGTCCGAGAGGAGCTCCTAGAACCGGAGAGGCCATTCCCAGAACCATCATCCCTACTCAAATACCACCACACGGGAAAAACAGGTTCACCAACTAACCGCAAAACTAACAAATGCTTCCTGTCTCTCTCAGTCACCACATAGAAAGAGTCAACAGGGATATATATTACTCCTACTCTGCTTCTGTGGAAAATGAAGAACAAAGTCTGAAGGGCACCAGGAGCAGAAACGGGTGGAGTCTGTACCCCTAACCACACCCCTTTTGGTTTAACACTACCCTCATGCGCCAACAGAACATCTCAACACACGTCTAAACAGCAAGTGTGCATATATTATGTGGCTGTGACTCAAACCCTAGTGAGCTGCCTACTTAGTATTTTTGTGCATCTATGATGACCAAAAATTATGCCTGGTTAGACGGCTCACTACGTTTTATGACAGACTATTGCTGTTATTCATTTCAATCTGTTCCCAACTTCCCATGTAGCAAAACATTAACACTTTACACCCAACACACACAAACACTTATTCAGGACATCATGTGCTGACACAATCATATGTTCTGATGAATGAAAGGTGTGTGTGTGTTATTAAAAAAATCTATCACCAGCCTGTCCTGTATATTGTCAAGCATATGTGTGTGTAAGTGTGTTTGTTCCTCTGGATGAGGTGCTACACACACCACCTCGGCCAGTGTGTTTTGAAAGCAAACATGGAAACAGCACAGCCATTCATGACCCACAGGAAAACACACAGGTGTGTGTGTATGTGTTTCATTAGAAGTGACGGGAAGACCGGAATGAGAAAAAGTAAAATCAGATCACAAAAAAACAAGACTCCGAAGTAGCACATTTCTATATTTACAGAATAAATATGCTAAATATTACAGTAAATAATGAGGTTGTTACATGCATTTTTGAAAAGAGTTTGTTTCTGTAATCACAATTTATGAATTTACTAAGAAACTATAACTCTATAGGCTAACTCTTAATTATAATTAAATCTTATGATAGACAGGTCCATAAACACATGTTAGGATAACCATAATTTAATATAGTGAAACTACTCGAGGTAGCCTTAAATATAAAATAGGTTCTCAGAGAATAAATATATAATGATAAATCAAAGACAATTTACTATCACGAAAAACTAAAATAATAACACGATTACGAACTAAAAAAAAAACAGTAAAACTGAGATAAAAAAAAATAAATTAAACCTTAAATAGCAGTATTTCAAATAAAAACCTATGAGACTATTTTCTTTCACAAAAACACATTTCTGAATGAACCTCATGAATCTCAACAAATCAAAATACTAAAATGAACTAAAAACCTAGAATACACCCTAATTTTCATAAATGAGTTGTAAAAAAAAAAGTAATGAACAACAGCATTTACCTAGTAATTTCACTAAAAGACCGGTTTCATGAACCACCCAAACGAACCGGCTAACTTTATCAAATCTTTCCAAAGAATTTATGTGAGAGAAAACAAAGTGCATGTTTGATTGTTGCCTCTGTTTTCTCAGGCTGTGCTACAATGTGGTTAAAAAAGGCAAAATAATGTTTTGCTACTTCTTGAAAAAAACAAAAAGCTGCTGAACTAAACCAGCAGGCGGTGCTGTGGCAGAACCATGAACATGCTCTGCTTCTCATGCTCTCAGCAGCTCGTCTGTGGTCTTTCAATCTTTTGGGGAATTTGTGGAATGTGCTGGTCTGGATCCACCATTCTGCAATAACGGGGTCCTAAAATTCTGATTTATTATATTTATCATGACAAGAGGGAAGGAGAAAACTGGCCAAAATAACCACGACTGATGTGTATTACCTCGTCATAATCCTCTGGAGGTCCATTGGCTTCCACTGCGCTGAGATGAGTCTTGTAGAGGTCTGGATCAGAACCTGATTAAGAAACAAAAAGAAAAGCATTTCCTTATTAAAACTTTGAGTTACGGCAGTGGGCTGATGGTCAAATGTTTGTTTAAATGGATGTATAGAAAAAAACAACTACTGGGTTGATCAACATCACCATGATTTGGAGAAACAGAGGTTTCTGACACATTATCCCCCGGTTTCACAGACAAGTCTTAAACTAGTCCCAGACTAAAATGCATGTTTAAGATTTCTTAACTGAAAGGAATTTACGCTGACAGATCTTAAAATATGTCACTCAGAGCCATTGTTTTGTCTCAAGATGCACACCAGTAATGTTCTTTTCTAAGGCACGTTTATAAAAGCTACTTAAATGTCCTAATCCTGGCTTAATCTAAGCCCTGTCTGTGAAACCGGGCCTATATTCTTCATTTGTAAACAGTCACCATGGACGGAATACACTGAGCATCTTGGCCAGTTATGTAATGTGTGTAATGATTCATGAATGAGAAGTGGTTGGATAGAAAAAAGCATATTTTTTGGTTATGGATTCAGGGATTCATGGAAAAAAAAAACTGGAAAACTGTTACATTTACATACAAAGGTACAAAATGTCCCTAATGTATTTCCCTGTTACCCAAATGTATGTTTCTTGCTATGAAGAAAGCAACAACACAGTCCAGGGGTGCGTTTCCCAAAAGTATCGTTAGCCAACTATGGTCGTTAGGTCCATCGTTACCAGAATAGATGAATGATTCTGTGTTTCCCGAAACCACAGATCCAACGAACATTCGCAAACAGCATCACACAAAGCTGTGTGGTTGAACTACAGCTCTCTAGCTATAGTAACAAGCATAGTTGTTAAAATGACATTTGGACCTAAATAAACAAAAGCAAGCAACATGGAGTACATTCTATATCTTTCATTCCAAATATATACAAATTCCATTCTACTTCTTTTAGTTTGTCAAGAGAATTAAAGGCCTGATTTTAAAAAGCTCTAGTACACCGGTAGAACCGCAGAGTGACGTAAGAGGGAACCTGTGATGTGACAGAGGACGTTATTACTCCGCCACCTGAGTGATGTCAACTATTCTGTTGAACCAATGTGGTTTTAATTGATGGATGTGCGACGAAGTTACTATGTTTTCGGGAAACAGACATGACTAGATAGTTAGTTTCTCCAACGATGCATCGTACTATGGTGTTTAAGCAGTGAGTTACGTCTTTGTACGGGAAACGTACCCCAGATTAGTTCATTTGAGTTCAATTGCAGAGCCTCCTAGTGGTGTGATTTTGCCAAATCCATTTAAAGTACTATTTAAAGTGCTTTAAATGGTGCTTTATGGTGCTTTAAACTTTGTGTGATGCTGTTTGCGAATGTTCATCGGATCTATGGTTTTGGGAAACACAGAATCATTAATCTATTCTGGTAACTATGGAATTTACGATACCATAGTTGGCAAACGATACTTTTGGGAAACGCACCCCTGGACTGTGTTAGCTTAGTTGGTTGCCACACCACGCCAACGTTTAACACATAAAAGCAGGAGTTCAGAAATGCACAGCTACGGAAATATCTAAACCATAATTTCTAGCAACCACGTTATATAATTTCCACCTCCCATTTTTTTTCCCAATAACCGGGTAAATGCTATTGAGTACAAATTGACAAGCAGGGAGAGGTAGATGCTCCAGTAACTCATCCATTAGTGATGAGCGAAATGTGACTCGTGAAACACAGAGTGCCATTAGAAACATGACCTCATCCTCATTACTGAAGTGATATCAGTAGAAAACCCCAAGCAAAGTGCTTCAAACTATTCCACCATCATCATGATCAATCTAAAGCAAGATGGGGAGTGTATATGCTCTCTATTTGAAAAATAGTGAGAAGCCAACATAGACCACATTTTTTTTATGTCTACTATCTAGAGAGTACTTTAAATAGTGCTACTGTCTAGGAACAGAGTCTAACCGAACCCAGACTAACTATTCTGAAGGTTTAGAGCAGATTCAAATGTACAGCATCTGTGTCCTATCCAGGTGTCTTCAAGAAAACTATAGCAACAAACATCTGAGGATGATCATGATCTTTGCATTTAAGACCAGGTTCTGTCAGATATGTTGGTATGATTAATCTAGCTCTTTAGCCTGACTTCGTCATACTCATATTCTAGTCAGAATGTGAGTCTGATGCTCCATAGGGCTTTGATTATGAGGCGTGTGTTAACCGAACCAGGAAAAAAAAAAACTCTGCACTCAATTGGATAGACCTACAACCAATCAGAGCAAGCAAACGGCAAGGAAGCACGGCAAACACATCTTTACGGTCGACAAATGCCTTGATTGCAGTTCTGTTCGTCTTTTAAAATTAATGCGCTGTCGATTTCTTTTACAACAGACACGATAGCGGGATCTACACATCTCAATTCTCCAGCTGCTGTCATCTTTGTTGTAAACCAGTTCAAACCAAGCGCTCTTTGATGACGTGATGAATACGTAACTGCAGATCATCTGTCCATCATCGTATAAAGCCCGTCCTGGCAATTTGATTGGCCCGACGATTTCTGAACCGATCATAATTACTCCTTAATGGGTCGAGTCCAGACCGAACTTCCCAACCAAAACAATGTTGTGGGCGGGGTTCGGGCTGGCATCCAGGCTACTAGCTCTTAATACTCTTAATATATCAGTCATGGTTATGCTCCTGTGCGGATTTTGTTTATCAGCAAGTAAAAGCTCCTCAAAGTGAGACTCTTTTCTTTAAAGAAATTAAAAATTCCCAATTGAGCAGCGTGATTCACTGTGAGTAATTCACAGATGCTCTGACTCATTATTTTGTACTGTTTTTCTACACAGTATTTCAGGAGATGTTTTCATCTGAAAAATCGTTATCAAATAGTGTCAGATTATCACTCAGTCATGAAGAAAACAAGATGTTTTGTTTTCTGACTTGGCTATTCTTTTGAGGACAGAACTGATGATGAATTTCCTGGCCAAATATATATATATAAAAACCTCCTTTTGGAGATGTCCTCAAAATGAATAAATGCTGCATAAAAGTTCAAAATATATTTTTATTCTGTTGTGAAAATGACAAAAGTTGTATTTTAGGGTTTGCGTTAGTGTATTACATAATTAATCTGTAATTAAGAACAACAGATGTTAATGGGAACTCCCAACGTGATTTAAAACACGACTTGAGTGTGTGTGTTTGTGTGTGGCTGTACCTTCATTGCTGATAGCACTGATGCCTCTGTGGAAATCCTCAAAACTGATCACACCCAGACCGCTAGGATCCAAGAACCGTGTCAGATCCTTCACCTGAAACCACAAACAAACTATTCATCCTACACAAACAGAGCAGAGATAACGATGGTATCATGATACATTTATTGACATCAAAACACACCCATTGATTCCCCCACAAGATAAAGAATGAAAAACGTAGGAGAAATTTGTTTGAAAATTCTTTCTTTTTATTTATTTATTAATATGTAAGGATGTTAACTTCTCCTGCACAAATTAAAATAATCCAAAAATGTCAAGTGAGAATAAGAGAGAGTTTGTGATATTCAATAAAAGTGACACTTATTTAGTATTTTCCCATCTAACCTTCTATTTAGGAACAAAACATTACTATGATATCTTTTTTGTAATTTACAGATAAACAAAACAGACAAAAATCTGCCAATCCCTAACATATAGTGACACAACACAGAACACACATTCCTCTCTCTCTCTCTCTCTCTCTCTCTCTCTCTCTCTCTCTCTCTCTCTCTCTCTCTCACACACACACACACACACACACACAAGCTACACTCCAGTGATCAGACACAATTGCAGTCGGTAACCAGGCAACAGCAGAACTGACAGTAGTGAATTCTAAAATCAAAGTTCTCAAAGAACACAAGTGAAGAAAAACACCAAACACGCTCAAATATCTCAGACTGAGAAATCAAAACATGAAACTGTTGCATACACATTTAACTCTGATAGTGTGTGTGATATTTCAGCCCTAATGACGTCAAATTACACATCTTCTTATCAAATACACAATCACACATTCACTTGAGTTTAAATTAGCATGAAGGAAACTGTTGGACTAACTAACATGCTAAATGAGCAGGAAAATCTGCACCATGGGATCATGTACTCCTGGATGATATTGGCTATTAATTGAGTAACTTCAACCAGTTCACTAAAAATAACCTGTTCATAAGAATGATCCATCTTCACTATTCAGAATCACATGGACATTTTTGCGCAGTGACCTGATGCCAATCAAAGTTTCTTCATGGCAAATGCTACTTCCGTGTAAGAATGCTTCTAACACCATGCAAACCCATAGCAACTGTATTAAAAAATATATAAAGCATATAGTATATAAAGCAGTTTATCAATAGTTTTTTTCTACAATGTAGGCTATGCAATCATTTAAAGATTATTCCAGGTTTTTTATCACCTGTACTATCAAATATTATTTTAATTAACCAAGCGATTGCTTGAGGTAATGAGTAAGTGTAATGTGAGTCAGCTGTTTTAACCCCAGTACAGAAGAAAAATGGCGAGTCACGAGTCAGTTGAATTATTGTCCCTTTCTTACATTTTAAAATGCACTATAGCAGCTTTCTCATAGATATGGACTGAGTCACACACATGGACATTTTTGCGCAGTAACCTGATGGCGATTAAAGTTCCTTCCTGGCAAATGCTACTTCCATGTAAGAATTTGCATCTAACACCATGCAAACCCATAGCAACCGTATCATTAAAAGATAAAACGACATGGAAACAACATCATAGTGTATAACAAGCACAGGCACAATCACTCTCCAGTGTACAGTAGTATTATTTTTTTAGACCTCATATAAGTTTCTGTCTACCCGTCTCTCTCCACCTCTTAAGACATCAATGATCTCAGTGAGCCAATCAGCTTAGCCAGCTCTTATAATGTACACTTGAATCACGAGAAGAAATATCTGGAAATTTGAGTCCAATCACACAGTCACGCAGACAAAGGAATGACCCTTGCTGGGAGGCTGGGAGACGAAATATGGCATGCAATTTCCTTCCTGAAACCATAAACAACCTTTTAAAGAACATGCAAACTTGCTTACTGTTGCAATTGCGTGATGCTTTTCACATAAAAGAGGAGTTACATTTTAAACCTGTATCACACGGTCACAAGCTCATTACAAAATAAATCTGAGAAACTCAGCAATTTTACAAAAAGAAAGAAGTCATATGTAAATTTAAATATGTACAGCGCAAGGTGCATCTGAGAAAAGATGAATAACAATGACGAAAGACAAATAAAGATGTGCATTTGTACGTGCACCACTCCCTGTCATTCATCTGGCCGTTGAACCTTTCAGCAGATCAGCAGTTTTAACAATCACAAAAGATACGGACTTCCGGCATCAAATCCATCCTCTCTTAAACGCACAATGGCGCGTGTCTGGGGGATCAGGAGTTAAAGGGAAACGCAAATCTTTATTCTGATCTAAATGGAAAAAATAACCACAGAGGGATTTTAAAATTGGTACAATCAGTGCTTAACGTTATACATCATACATTATAAAATACATCCTCCTGAATATACAGCATCACTCGTCTACTGACCTGCACAGACATGAAGCCCGTCTATAAACATTAGTGTGTAACATCATTAACACTACTCAAACAGTAAAGAACATCCTATATTGTTAGATTAACTCACATCACAAACGCAAACCAATTCATACATTCCATACTATAACTATTATTGATTTACCTTCAGTTTAGGTGTCAATGAGGTGACATACTTAAACTGTTTTTCCTTCTACACAGCTACCTAAAAGTAATATTCCTGTTTTAGTACAAAAAATTAAGCACAATCGACAGAACCTGTGACTTAATATCGATAATAATAACAAAAACTGACACTTTTTCTTTAAAATAAGAAAATATTGTGGCACTTACAATGGAAGTGAATGGGGCCAATTAATAAATGTTGCAATATTCTGTTTAAATAGTATAGCCACAAAATAATTTGAGTTTTAACATGATTTCAGTGTACAAAAAAATATTGCAAACTATTTCTATGTAAAGTTATACCCAATTGTAGAACCTTAAATAAAATGTCTGTAAAAACTATGATTTAAACAGTTTGAAAGCTCAAACAGACAACTTTTAAAAGAAATGAAAAAACTATTCACATTAACATGCTAAACATGCTTCACATTTCTGCTTTTAAAATTTCAATTGCAAATGCCTCAGCATAACCTCAATTTTTGCTCTTTTTTAATTAAAAAATAAAATAGGGACAAATCTAAATGTTGTCAATTGAGCTTAGCATAGTCCTTTAAACAGTTTTTGTTCAAGTTAAAATATAGCAATAAAGTCACGATGTAATTAAACATAAAATAAGGTAAAAGAAAAATACCTCAAAAGTTGCAAAACTCGGGTATGAAGTTTGAGTGATTATTACAAGGCACTGAAAAGTGTATTAACACTTTGTTAAAACTCATGAAAAACAGCGGATAGTTAAAACAGGATAGACTCCATGAGGGAAAGAGTGAGAGATACAGGACAAGAGTTGTATTCTGAGTCTTTGAGGGTTTGAATAATAAAAGAGCAGTTCTTGGGTGTCACCACGATCAAGTTTCACTAGAAGCTTTGGGACCCAAGAGAAGACACACACTGTCCTGTAATCATAAAGCATTTTTATAACATTTACACCCCCACCCACCATTTATCCACCCACAAACTCATACAAATAGACAAAGATACACCAAAAACTGACCTGTTCAGCTCCATACGCTTTTGCGAACTCAATAAACTCCTCAATATGGACAAATCCATCTCCGTCCTGATCCAAAGCCTGGAAAACTGCTCGGAGAGGCGACTGCTCCTCGCTTCTATGGGCTGTTGTGGAAACTATAGGCACGTTAATCAAATCCACGGGGACCCTCTGGTCATGAAGCGATTTGGTTGGCAGCGAATCTGAGGCCTTGCACAAATCCAGAGTCATTTCTGCATGTTTGGAAATATCAGGAGTATTTTCCATCAAGGTCAGGTAGGCCTCCCCATCTAGGCTGGATCCGCAGGGAAAGACATTTCTATGCAAGGGAGGAGAACTGAGGGAGACTGAGCTCACTTGTTGCTCTAGTGCCAGGTCTATTGGTGAGGGTGTCAGCTGATGGAAATCCTCCTGATGTGTAAACTGACCAGCAAACCCCACCTCTCCCTTTCCTGTAGCTTCACATAATTGGCTGGGAGTTTCTGTGTTGTCTGTAAGATCTGCCTCCACACGTCCTCCCATCAGAGTCAGCTGATCACAGGTAAAGGGAGTGGACTCTAAAGAATTAGCATTACTGGCACAATGAGGAATGACTTCACTCTGAGTAGACATTCTGCAATCCAATCCCTCCCCTCTCTGTAAAGACATACTTTGAAGTTTCTCTTTGACTTTCGGTGGTGTATTATGACTGTCACGGTGAGTTGTCACATGTTCTTCAGGTGTATCTATTACAATTGCACTTGATTTTGAGGTCAAAGAGTCATTCAGTTGGTCAACAAGTGTGAGATTTCCCACAAGTGCACTCTCTTTATGTTGAGCATTGATTTGTTCCTGCCAGTCTTCTATTGTTGCATTCAGTTCTTGATTATTGTCAGATTTACTGCTATCTAGATTTAAATAATCATTTTGCGAGTTGTCCAACTTGTTTTTCAGATTGGTTGCCTCTGGATTTTGATGCAAATCGGAGGTCTCCAAAACTTTGAGTGTGTCTGTGTCCTCTGTTGTATCGTGCCTCTCCATTGCCTCATGGTCATCTTCTGGGTTGCCTGTTTCTACACTTGCTATACTATCCTGAATTTCAAGTGTGAGTGCATCAGATTCAAGATCAGGTGAGTCTGCATCACATTTTTCCTGATCTGTTAGCTCAAAGGCATCTGTCACAGATGGAATTACAATGTCTAAAGATGGTACAGCTTCACAAGAGACGCTGTCTGTTAATATCTCAAACATGGCAACAGGAATAAGGTCTCCATATCCATCATGGAGCACCTCAGATAAGGCTTCAGCCTCCGTTGAGTGTATGGGCTGGCTGTGATCCTCAGGTAAGATGCCATCTTCTGGTGAGAGCTCAAGTAAGGCATTATGCTCAGGTGTGTGGACCGGTAAGGCTAATGTGGACTCTTGTCTGTCTTTGTCAAGCAGGCTATCAGTTGAAGGATCTTCTGCTTGTAAATCTATAAAAGCAATTGGTGTGATTTCTGTTTTAGCTTCAGAAAAAACGTTATCAGTTCTAGTGCTGGGCACAGCCTCCTCTCTTACCTCATCACCAACCGTGTCCAATTGTACACCAAATGTGCATTCTGCGGATAAATCACGCAACGTTTCTTCACAAAGTTTAGGTGATATGCAGGACTCACCTAATGGACTCATACAGGCAGTCTCTGCTTCAGAGGATACTAGTGTTGTTTCTATGTTAGCGCCTGTTGTCTCTTGGCTCTGAAGATCATCGTCATGGGTCCTATTGCTAGCTGAGGGTTTACTACTCTCCTGTTCAGAGTACAGACCTCCAGTCAGCAGCTCGGGTAACAACATCTGTCCCTCATCCATTTGAAGGGGTGCATATGGTGAGCCTGGTGGATCTGAACATGTCAATGAACGGATTGGCTCATGGGAAATGGCTGAGGATGGGAGGTAGATGTCTTTAGATGTAGAAGGAGGTGCCTGACAAATAATTGCAGACTTGGGATTTGAGTTTGTATCCATACACGACACCTCCACGGGAGAAACAGGCAACAAACCTTCAGATTTCAAAATAAGATGAGACCGGTGTGGAAGCAAGCTCTGACTGTCTTCAAACGTCTCAAATGTTCTTTCCTCTAGGGAATTATGGTTGAACTCACAGTTTGTTAAATGCGTGTCCTCAAGATTGAGGTGAGTTTCTTGTAATGGTGTTTTGTCAGTCTGAATAGTGGGGTTGTTAATAACCAGCTCACCTGTGTACACATCTAGAGGTTTTAAAGTGGCAGTAACCTTCACCGGTTGCAGGAAATCAGGCACCTGTTCAGGATGATTGTAAAAGTGGTTTTGATTCTGCATGGGTAAGTTTGAGAATGTAGGACTAGTAGATCTAGAATTAAAACTGATGAGATCTCCATCCACAATTTCCAAACTTTCAGGAGAACCCTCTCCTTTGAGATCTTGGGAAGGAGGAGGCGGGGTCTTCCATTCGGGATAGACACATTCCAGATCATTTTCCCAGGAATACGTCTGCCCAGAATACTGAGAAGCCCAAAATAAGTCATCAAGGTTTATCGCGTTCTCCTGAAATATTTCATTAGTAGAATCACCAACAGAACTGTTATCTTTTTCCATAAGGAGAAATCCAAGGGGATTCTGTTCGGATTCCCACTCAGCTTTCCCACTCACCTCCCACTCAGAACACCCCTGAGGGCTGGAGAGAACTTGCTCCATTGAAAAGAAGAGTTCTCTCCTCTGACAAATGGAAATATTCCAGAAATTCCAATCCTTTGTTATGATCCAACAAGGTAATGTTCGGAATTCAAAAGTAATTGATGGCCTCTTCCAGCATACGCACCAAAAGAAATATCCTTGTCGAGACCCATGCGTAAGCGTCCACCTCCCTGTAAATGATCAACTACTGTTTACTTTTGCGGACACAGGGATAATGTTTCACTGCGTAACACAGCTCCATGTAGGCTGAGATATTTTTTTCCAATATGCAAACCTCTCCATGAAAAAAAGGTTGGCCCTGTTTCCCTGTTCTGCATTCAAACTCACATCTAATCCATTTAACATAAGACTTCTCAAAGTGTGTTGATCCACGTCCCAATCAACACATAATAACAGGATTACTGCAGTATTTAAAATTGCCGTCCATAAAAAACTCAGAAATTCATAATGAAAAATACAATCTAAGAATATGTACATGTATAAGAGAATACAGGAAACTACATAAAATAGAGAGCTATATCATTGCAAATATCACACTGCACATCCAAATTCCATGAGTTGATTTAGTTAGTCTTCAACTTCCTAATGTTAAAAAACTGAGCCTGCCTCATAAGCAAATCATTTATAAGGTTACATTAATGGTTTGACACTACCCTGGAAAAACAAGCAAGTATTAAAGTCTGGTTGTAATGTATAACTCTGTAAACAATTAATCATTTTACTCAGATAAACAATGTAAAGCTTAACATATATGCAATTCTTAATGTTAAAACAACACGCTGTACTTTAATCAGCATTCATTGTGTTGTCAGACTGAAAAAAGAAAAAGGAAACCATTAAAGAATAGATTGATCTAGTGCGGTTAGCATCAGCATCCTCCACAACTGAGGTAAACCCAATGGCCGACTAACGCTAGCTGGCCAAACGAGCCCCTCTCATTTTAATTTCCAGTTTAATAAAATAAGACTCTTGATATGTTTCAGATCCACCGTCTGAGTTGATTTAATCCCTTAATTTAATTTGGTGCTGAGTGATTTATTCTTCAGTTTATCCTTAAACAGGCCAATATCCAGGTCGAGTCTTACGAGTCATCCACCTGCGCTTGTTATTAGCCTGTTAGCGAGGATAAAATCAGCTCGAAACCCCGGATAATCCCACAAATCCTTCAGCGACGATTTATCCGTTAACCTGAAATCCGAGATTTAAGATGAGCTCGTGAGGTCTTGTTTTTTTTAGTCGAAGAACGATGTTTCAGTTATATCTGTCTCTCTCTCTCTCATCAGCAGCAACACACAACGTCTGCTGTCTCATTCACACATACACACGCGTGTACACACGCACACAAACCGACGTCAGCAACACGCATGCGCAGCGCCGGAGCCGCAGTCTACAGCTTAAACCACAGGCGTCAAGAATCCATTCCTCGCGCAGTTATCTGTGCACTTGGTTGCTTTGGT
The DNA here is from genome assembly GCA_030578275.1 of Meda fulgida. Taxonomy (NCBI): domain Eukaryota; kingdom Metazoa; phylum Chordata; class Actinopteri; order Cypriniformes; family Leuciscidae; genus Meda; species Meda fulgida. The sequence continues at coordinate 3,507,427 of CM060639.1, forward strand.
GATGATGGAATGTAGATTTTTTTATGTCACATTCCCGCGCCTGTTAACTGACGACTATGATGCCATAATTTGTTATTAAAAAACACTTCTGGAGGTAAAATAGTGGCTAACATTATCGAGAGAGTTCGCCCAGAATTAAATTAGACAATCGACTACTTAGAAGAATGCTTATTTGGTAACCAGTGTTATTTTCAGTAATTTAATGTGATTTTCTTGCGCCCCCTTGTGTCCGAACAAAGACGTTACAGTTAATAACATGGCTGTAAAAAGTAATATGGCAAATGAGCATTATAAAAGATTTATTATGAAAACTGTTAAGTATATAAGAATACATTATTTACCTTTCTTCACAATGTAGTGTAGCTGAAAATTAAAAAAGGCACTAATTTACGTAGTGCTGCTAGAGTGGTTATTCATGCCATCAGAAGTCAAATTGACATTTTGATGTATTATAATTACTAACACTTTGTTGTTAAACATAATTAAAATATATGACAACTGCTATGTAATAAAAATGCACAGTTCAGAGGTATCTATAAATATACCAGGTGACTCAAAGTTTGTTAAAGAACACATCTTTCATATCTCACCTCAAAATCAAAAGAAAATATATTTGAAAATATATTTGCATAAACTGCAGTCAAGTTTCTCATTACCATGAATGAGAGAAAAAAACAGTGAATCAGATTAAAATGGTAATATTCATAATCTATTGTATTATTTGTTGTACTGACATTAATTTAAGCCTTAAATCTCATGATTAAGAATTAACTCAAAAAGTATAACAGAGCATTGTGAAAATTAGAATTGGGGTGGAAATCTACTTAATTTTAATACACAGTGTCACACAATGTCAACGTTTTTAATGGTCCTAAAAATAGGCTTATTTTTCTTTATGCAGAATATAATTTCTCTTTTTTTTCTTTGGTTTTTGGTGAAAATAATCTGGGCATGTTTTTGTAAGCTTCAACAATATCTTCATACAGATGTTGGCCTGATCACAACTGGTCCATTGCGGTTATTTCATCCACCATGCTATTTATCCTTTCTTTTCTCTGAAGACCAAAAACCTAGAAACACAAGGGAAAATAGGTTACAATAAGATCTTCATACCAAGATGTTACCCACATATTCAAAGGTCAATCATACAATGACAGAAAAATTATCAGCAAATATGATTTTTTTTGCTCACCAGATCACATACTTGGAAAAGTAATTCTCATAATTGTGTTTGATCCTTTGAATAATTAGAATTAATTATATGACATTATTTTAGTTAGGATTCTAATAAAACACCTGTCTTCTACCTCACGCACACACACACCTGTGTGCGGTGCTGTCTGTTCATAGTTTTGCAGAGCGAGATGATATAATACCCAGCATCTGTTCCACGTCATTGGCCGAGGTGAGCCACGCCCCTCCGTCGGCGACCAGAATAGTTCCAGTGACGTATGAAGAAGCGCGGCTGGCCAGGAAAAGAACCGCATGTGCAATCTCTGTCTTATTGCCGGCTCTTTGCAACGGGATGCCGCGGAAAGCCCCTGCTGTCTCGGCATGAGAACCACCTGAAAGAAGAGGAGGATAAAAATTGATAGTGAAAAAAAAAATAGAGACACTAAAATTTGGCTACACACACAACTGGTCTTACCCAGTCTACGGTATCCCTCTGTGCCAGAGATGGGCCCTGGGGCCACTGTGTTCACCCTCACACCATTGGGGCCCCACTCAACCGCCAAGTGCCTTGTCATGGCATCTACAAACAATTTTAAAAATTGTTTAAAAATATATGCATGTATGAATCATTCACAATAAGACCAGCAACATTAATTAAAATAAATATATAAATTAATGGGGGTAATTTTGATTTCATGCCATTTTAAACACCTGATATAATATGGTTTTATTTAATATACATTTTTTTTATTTAGTAGACGCTTTTATCCAAAGTGATTTAGAGTAACATCACCCTTCATACTACCTTGATTTATTAATCTGCATACTATTGTTGTCTTATTGTTGTAACACTGTTAGTTAGGGCTGCACGATATTGGAAAAAAATTACATTGCGATATTTTTTCCCCCAACGATGTATATTGCGATATTGAGAGCCATAACTCCAGGCTAAAGTCAATAATTAGCATTCCATGATATTAATAATTTCACTAATAAGCAAGCTTCATTACAAGTGACAAAAAAGGTCACTTAATATTTTATTCCAAAATTAGAACATTTCTGTAAACATAAAAGCAGAACGCATTTAAACAGGAGCATCACGCGCGTAGGGCAACAAGAGCTGAGGGGGCACCAAAATATGAAAAATCAATAATTATAATGCTGATATTATTTCAGTATAGAAATACAGACATCCCAAGTTTCCCGGAAGTTCCGGGAGTCTCTCGCATATTGATAGCGGCTGATGCCCGCGAATTAGTTAAAATCTCCGGAATCTAGAGCGAGCGCGCCCACGAGACAGAGACTGTGCTCCAAACCGCGCAGCGCGTGCACGGCAGAGAGAGCAAGAGAACGCGGCGCGCGTGCCTCATGAAGCGCATGTAATATCTCCCGCTGCTGCTACTGTGCTACTAACGCTTCCGGCGATGTGACTATCGCTCACTCGCACATCGCGATGTCGATGTTAAAACAGAATATCGTTCAGCCCTACTGTTAGTCCTATAATATTTAAATACTATATATTCTAACATTTATAAAAGCAATCATACGACTCTATAAAGCACTCCAACAGGCACTTATACCAGAACATCAAACAAAAAAGGACACTGACCATTTGCAGCCTTTGCTGACCCAGCATGCACCTGGAGAGCCTGACCTCTGTACCCCAGTGTGGCGGAAATGTTGACAATGGAGCCGCCATGATCCTGAGGGAGAAAAATAAAGCCACAACGTATGAGACACTGACTATAAATCACTGATCGATACAAAGTGAGGAAAAAAGCCAAGATGCAAGATATCTTGGTAATAAAAATTCTTGGTACTGCAAAGGTCAATGTAATTTACATCCTTACCTTGAACCATTTGTCAAACACCACTTTACTAGCGTTGAAAGTTCCCATGGTGTCGATCTCCATTACTGTCTTGAAAGCGTTAAATGACAAGGATGTAGCTGGGCACAAGAAATTACCTGCAGCATCTGAGAAAGAAAAAAATACAATCCACAAAACATACAAAAATAATATATGCATGCATGTATGTATGCGTGCATATATATATATATATATATATATATGTGTGTGTGTGTGTGTGTGTGTGTGTGTGTGTGTGTGTGTGTGTGTGTGTGTGTGTGTGTGTGTGTGTGTGTGTGTGTGTTTTTCAATATATATATTGAAAACAAATCCATGACATGTGACATGATGATGTTAAAGGAACACGCTGACTTTTTGGGACTTTAGACAGTTCCCCGTATGTGTCCGGTTAAAAGATGCCTCTGTCTCATATGACCTTGTTATTTGTACACACTGTGACTATACAAATCACAACATATAAATAGGAAAATGTTGGCGTTATTTTGTCACTTATTGGGAGCAGTATGCTAGCTGGAGCCATTTACTTCCAGTCTTTGTGCTAAGCTAAGCTAGCGGTGGGTGCGTCAGACAGTTACAGCACGGAGATGAAAAGGGTGTGTGTGGACTTATCTAACTCTGGGGGATACGGGGAATAAGCTAAAGTCCCAAAAAGTCAGCGTGTTCCTTTAAGGCATCCTTGTATAGAAAGTTTTTTTTAATATGATAGTAATGGAAAAGAAACTGTCTATACTATAATTACCCAGAGTACTGCATTAAAGATAAATTGACAAATGTAATTTTTCTGGAAAAGGAGACCTGATGTAAGAGTACTAGAAGACGGCATAAATAGATACAGTATATTATGTAATCACATTAGAGAATGATAAAGAGAAACTTGGTCAGAGGGTGTTAGCTGGTCCATATCTATTTCTATCTCAAGATCTCTTTGGTAATACACTGATTTTTCTTTATTGTTAAGGCACTGTGTTTGACTTCTGATAACTTCTCACTTAAACCTTACTGTTAATAAGTATGTCAACACGTCCAAATGTCTTCAATGTTTCATCCACGGCAGCAGTAATTGTCTCTGGTTGACGCACATCCATTACTATCGGCAAACATCGCTTTCCTGTAGCGCTGGCTAACTTCTTCGATGCCTAAAACACACACACACACACAAAGATTAATTACTCTTCATCAAAGAACATTACATAAATGAGTTATTGGAGATTTGTTGAGACAGTACCTCAGAGAGTTTCTCCAGATTTCTGCTGGCAATGACCGTGTCACACCCATGCCTGAATTTATAGGAAGAAAAGTGAACATATAATATAATTATATAAATAAACAAATATTAAAAAATATAAATATATATATAAATAACCAAATAAACTTCCAATGACTTTTACAAGAACATCAGAAAACAGGCTTGCAAAGATTACATGTTACCGAAGATCACAAAGGTTAAAGATCAATATATAAATGTCCTTATAAAAGGTAAGTCATGAGTGAAAGTGTCAGATTAAAAGTTCAGTCATAGACAAAGTGTTGACAGTGAGAAACTAGTGGAAAATCACTGAAAACTCACCGCATCAGAACTTCTGCTATTCTAAATCCAATACCTGACCCTCCGCCGGTTATAAAGGCAACCTGATGACTGGGCAAACACACAAAAAAGTATTATTATTATACTGTATGCACACACACACACACACACACACACACACACACACACACACACGCACACACACACACACACGTGTGTGTGTGCTTAAACAAATACAATAATAGAAATAATAAATATGTATATATTTATTAATATAAACTTCCAATGCAAAAATGAAAACTCGTGTTTATTAAGCTTACGTGAGCAGATCAGGGCTGTAGATGTGTGTGTATGTGCGCAAACACTCATCAGTCTCGATGTCCTCTGGCGAAATACTGACCAGCTGAGGTTTCTCTGCCATGATTCTGCTAAAGAGCCACAAAAAGCCATCTTTTGCTCACACCGCATTAGCAAATAACAGTAACAACTACTAAAAATCCACATCGTCTAAAAGTAAGATGTGATTTTGCAACCGCTTACTTATACGACCGTGAGGGGAAAAGTCACAACAAAGCGTGAAAAATGTCAGTGTTAACGTTACATTACCCAAAATGTGAATCCGTTGACGATCAGCTCCCACGTTGTTAATGAAGTTTAAGCAAAAGTTGTTTTCATTCTGCACGATGGACTTCTGTACCTGGCGAGATGCGTGACGTCAAAAGAACGTGCAAGGACGTGCATTGTGGGAAATGTAGGCCAATGTTACTAGCGGTAGGTGTGGTGCCAATCGTAAAGTTATGTATTATTTGAACGTTGTGCCCAGTTAATTACCATGTGCCCACGTTGTGCCCAGTTAATAACCATGAATGCTCTCCTGAACGACTTTAGGAACAAACCGTTTACATTCCTTGAGATTAAAACTCATAAAAGTACTGTTAGCATCAGAATGATTAGCACATTACCATGTACCATGGTATGTTACATAGGGCAAAATAATATTAATGTACTACCAATGAAGTTGTATGATACTTTTTTTTGTTAGTGAAATATTTAAAAAAGTTAGAAAGAGGGAAGACCTACCTAGTTACATTTTAAAACATGATTAAAAAACAACACAGCCTATAGGTAAAAACCAAAGTAATCATTTTATTTAATGGAATTTCAAGTTTTACATAAACAAACTAAGACATTATGACTACTCATTTGAATGGGTGAAAACGTATAAATCCATACACAGACAGAAAACGCTTCATTTTGATGTTTTGTTTAATGAACGGGTCCATCACAGCAGCTGGACGACCTGTTTGGCTCTCTGTTGCATCTTTTCAGCATCTGCCTCTTCTCTCTGTCCTTCCCAGCGCACAATCGCTTCAGCTTTCTTCAGGGTGGAGGATCGTGCCATTCCTTGTAGACCGTCGATATACGATAACAGCATCTCAAAATTATCATCCGAAACCTGAGAGAGAGAGAAACGCAATGTATTTTTGCCACAAAACAAGAACAATATGATCCCTGTGATTAATAGGAAAGCATGTGTTCCATGTTTTATTACTGTAAAAAGTGTGTAAAGCTGTAGATGATTGATGTTTCTCATACCTTCACGCTGTCATACATGTGTTGCAATAACCACGTTTGCCTGGATTTATTAAACTTCCACGCTTCTCGTTTCTTAGACCAGCTAACAAACATAAAATAAATGAGTTAAAACAATATTGAACAATCTCTGATAGAATAAGGAAACATTTACATGTATGAAAATAACTGTTTTTGTACTACCATTCGAGGTATTCCAGCGACTGCTTTTCTGCAACATTTGTCTTGGCCTTCTCCGGTTTTATGCTTTTGCCTTCTTTCTTCAGCTTCATCTTCTCCTTCTTTTTCAGAATCTTCTTCAACTTCCTCTCCAGCACTCGTCTCTCCTCAGGACTCAGTTCTTCCTCTCCATCAGGGCCGTTTTCATCCTCCACTCCAGACGGTTCTTGCGGCACTGAGTTCACATCTCCAGAACTCTGAAAAATCATGTGCTGTTTAAAATTCACATTGCTTCAAGAATCATTGATTAATAGAAAGATCAAAAGAACAGCATTTATTTGAAACAGAAGTCTTTTGTAACATTATAAATGTCTTTACTGTCACTTTTGATCAATTGAATGTGTCATTGTTGAATATAAATACTCAGTTTTTTTTTAAAGAATATCTTACAGACCCCAAAATTTTGAATGGTATACACATGGCAAAGAAAGCAAAAAGACATTTGTTTTATAGTACTGCTTAATTACATTAATTCCATTTAGTCATGATTTTAATTGATAAACAATTTCTGAATGATTATCATATTCAAATATAATTTACAAAACATTTATTCATAAAGCAGATGATTTTATCATAAGAGCCAGTAATAGTCATACACACAATGTTAAGTTTAAGATGTTTAAGATAGAAGCCAGAATTATTTGAGTATTATTTATAGTATTATAGTATTTTTTGTTTTATATTTTAGCTTTTACTTTAATATTTTCAGGTTTGTTTTCATTTTAGTAAAATTTTTGGTAATTTTGTTGTGCTTTTGTCAATTTTACTGTAACATTTTTTTTTCTAGTTTTAGTTATTTTTAGCAATTCAACTTCAGCTTATTTTATTTCAGTTTGTTGCAAAGACATACTTTTTACTTTATTTTTGTTTTGTTTAAAGATTGACCTATTGTTAGTGTCACTAAACTTGGTTATTTTGCTCTCCCTCAGTTATTTTAGACAAGATTAAAATAACAAAATAATATATATATATATATATATATATATATTATGGTTTTGAGAATTTGCCCATCACACACACACAAATAATCGAGTTCTCCTTCACTGTGCAAATTATCTTCAGAAGAGCTAATGGAGCATTTATCCATCATATTGTTTGGGGTAAACAGAGGTGGCCATTGTCCGTGTATAACCTGGCCCTCCTGTATTTATGTATTTATACATGAGACAGCGAGAATTCACCAGGAGAAACGTCTGCAGAACGAAGGAGAAGAACGGAAAAAGAGAAGAACACCAACAAATGTCAGACTTCTACATTTATTTCTCCATGACCTTAAAGGATATACACAAGCAAACGAACAAACCAGGACAACTTAATAAATATGGATAAAAGTATAATACAATACACATGGTAAGATCATTATTTTGATCATTTAATTTCAAACTGTCAGTGGATTACTAGTGAAAATAAACAGAAAATCAGCAAAATGCACATTAGTAAAATTCTGCAGGCAAATCCAATTGTAAATAGCGTAGAGATGTATAAAGCGCAGCTCGCATAGAAGATACTTTCAAACCAAGAAGCTTTCTGTTGGTCAGTGCGAAAAATTCACGAGATCGACTTGAAAATGTGCGAAATCTGCATGGGGAATATTTTCATCCTTTTGCAAAACTCCCATGGAATAACTGGATTTCGCCAAGCATGGTAAAATGTGACTGCAACTAAAATAGTCCACAGATTAACTAAGAATTGTTTTACATTTAATATTAACAAATAATTAATAAATGCTGCAGAAGTATTGTTCACCATCAACTATTAAATACACACATTTTGAAACATGCATCAAGATTAGTAGTTTAACATCAGTGTGCATGTGTCTTTGTGCATTTTAGTACTTGAAAAAGAGAAGAAAATGCAGAAAACTCAGAAGTGACAATGGAAGTGACAGAAGGGAAGATGATGGAAGATCCGATGACCTTTGACCCCACCGTTCGACCGAATCCCTCCAGCCTGCACTGGCCTGTTATTGACGTCAACGAAACGAACTCCAGCTCCCCGGACACCTACGCCATAAATCTTCTCCTGTCCTGCATCTACACCGTCCTGCTCTTCCCGCTCGGCCTTGTGGGTAACATCCTGATTCTTCTGGTGAACTTTGACCCTCGTCAACGGATGAGCACCCCTGACCTCTACTTCACTAATTTGGCTCTGGCCGACCTGGTGCTGGTGCTGGACTCGCTCATCGAGGTGTTCAACCTGAGCGCGCACTACTACGACGACGCGGTGCTGTGCTCCTGCATGGCGATCTTCCTGCAGGTCAACATGTACAGCAGTGTGTTTTCTCTCACCTGGATGAGTCTGGACCGGTGCCTTGCGCTGACCGGCCTCAGCACACGTGCACTACACGAAAACGTTTCCGTCTCACACCACTCGCGCGTCGCCCGTAGGGCTTGCGTGACAATTTGGGTGGCGGCCACCCTGTGCACGCTAATCCCATTCGCTACTGCGCACATGCATCACGGCTGGGGGCGTGGCTTCTGTTTTGCGGGTGTGGCCGAGGTGCAATGGATGGAGGTGACGCTGGGATTCGCCCTGCCTTTTTGCGTGATGGGCGTCTGCTACACCCTGATCGCACGTGTGCTGCTGCGCTCCAATAGGCCGAAGCGAACCAAAGCCCTGCGCATGATCGTCGCGGCCGTGAGTGTGTTTTTTGTGTGCTGGCTTCCGGAGAACGTCTTCATCAGCGTGCATCTCCTGAGTGGCGACACTGAGGCCTCGCGGCGGAGAGGAAACCACACGTTGTGGCAGCGCTACCCGCTGACGGGACACGTGGTGACCCTGGCGGCCTGCGCCAACAGCTGCCTGAACCCGCTCGTCTACAGCCTGCTGGGAAACACGTTCAGACAGAAACTGCAAGTGTTTGTCGAGCACCACGTGCGCTGGCTGCATACATGCGCGCAGAATGTGAGTGCGACGCCACCCTGTTCATGCGTCGTTTGCACAAACGCGCACCATTCGTGCTCGCATGAGAATGAGGAGGAAGAGCGTGACCTCAGGAGCGGCGAGGAGGGTCGAGTGTGTGTGTGTGACAGAGTGCGATAAACAGTCATGTTGTAATGACAGGACAAGTTCTTGATTTTATCCACTATCTTTATAAAAACTTTTTTGACAGAAAATAATACTTATATTAATCAAGGATGCCTAAAAGGTGATCGAATATGACAGTAAAAACACTTATATTGATACAAAACATTTCTATTTCAAATAAACACTGTTCTTTTGATCTTTCTATTCATCAAACACTCCTGCTCATGGTTTCAACTAAAATATTAAGCAGCACAACTGTTTTTAACACTGATAATAATCAGAAATGTTTCTTGAGCTGCAAATCAACATATAAGAGTGATTTCTGAAGGATCATGTGACACTGAAGACTGCTGAGAATTCAGCTTTGATCACAGGAATAAATAGTGTTTTACAAATATTTAAAAAATATTTCACAATATTACTGTTTTTATCTGTTAACATTAGTTATGCACTGTGACTAACATGAACAAACAATGATCTGTAGTTTTATCAAGTAATATTAACAAAGGTTAACCAATTCTGTAAAATATATTTTGCTCACAGTTCACGTTAAGTAATGTATTAATGATAACTAATGTTAACAAATGAGACCTTATTGTAAAGTGTTACCCATTATGGGAATACATTCCGTAATACAAAACACTGTGGGAGTTGAGGACCATTTCATAAATAACCACGTTAAACTGAACTCACCAGAGCTCTACTTTTCTTTCTCTTCTTCTGTTTCTTCTCTTCAGCAGTGTGTGTGTTTGCTGCTTCTTCCTGTGGCGTCACCGGATCTGATTCAGGAACAACAGCTTCAGAGTCCTGCTAATTCAAAATATATAATCACAGCATTTAAATAAAATCATATATAAAATATTAGCTCACAAACAGCAATTCAATTCACGCAGAGAACCAAATGGATTAGAGAGGACTAGAAAAAAATAAATGCTTAGGTGTCGTTATAATAAAGAGATTCATGCATTTTACAGCACAAGTATTCAGCATCAACTCTCTTGACAGTATTTCCCATCACTCCAAAACTTTGACAAACATAAAATATAAAAGCAACGTATTTCTCATCACCTTGTGTTTCCTTTTCTTCTTCATGTGATCTTCCTGCTTGTGCGTTTCCTCCATCGGTGTGATGTTTTCTACAGGAACACAAACCTGAAAACATACACACAAGAGAGATCATTTTATATATGCTATGTCTATTAAACCTTTAACAAGTATGATCACAGTGAACATTCAGATCTGCCGCTGATCCAGAGAGAGCAGTTGTCATGTAAATACATGAAAGGGCTTCGCACACATTTACAGTGCATGTCGAAAAAGAAACCCTCATTACCATATGTGCATTTCAGATCTTCATCGGCACGTGATGCACAGTGATACGAACATCCTTTGGAAGTGCAGCAAGTGGATTTGCTTCAGAAAGAAAACGTGTCAAAAACACGAACCAAACTCTTCCAGTCTCAGCTACAACTAGTGTTTGAGGGGGCGGGGCAAAGTAGGCATTGTTCGCAGGCAGCCAATGAAAACCACAGGCTGGCATTTTGCTACATTGTTACAAACCCATGTAGGTTTGTGCAGGAAATAAGACTGGAATTCCTGACGACTCGTTTCAGGCAATCTGTTCAGAACTGGTTCTTTATTTTAGGAGACAATAACTCCATTTATTGTGCACTTTGATACTAGCTCACAAACAGCAATTCAATTCTCCCAGAGAACTAAATGTTTTCTTTTCTTCTTCTCCTTGAATATAGTCATGAGTGCACAATATTAAACGCAGAGTAAGCTTCTAACATTAATTTAAACAATCATATATAAGAGCAGAATGACAGCCAATTACCACAACTTTACTTTTCTTCTTCTTATGTTTGCATATCTCAGTGTTTTCCTTAGATTGAATCATCTGAATATTCTCTGAAATATTTCTATATCTTCACACACCTGAGAATTATGAACATCAAACAAACATTCACTTATATGCATTATGAAAAAATGCATCCTGTGGCTTATAGCTCATTTGATATGTGGATCTATCAGTTTTTTTCCGACATTTGTTATGAGATCCAGTCAAATCATAAAGCACTATTATAACCACACACCTCATCATCAGCCTTTCTCTTCTTCTTTTTTTTCTCCTTTCCATTCATCTCCTCCTTTCTCTCATCTTGTACACATGTGATTTCTTCTACTTTGAGTTTGAGTTTCTTTTTCTTGTGAGAATCGGACTGAAGTACAAGAGCTTGACTCTTCGTCATGGCGCCAGATCTGAGTGGAAAAGAATAGCACATGTTGATTTGATTACAACATACACTACTGTACAAAAGTGACAGACATTTATAATGTTTCAAAAGATTTCTATTTCAAATGTTCTTTTGAACTTTTTATTAAACAAATTATCCTGAAAAATGTATTATGGTTTCCACAAAAATATTAAGCAGCACAACTGTACTCAACATTTATATTTATAATAATCAGAAATGTGCAGCAAATCTGCATATTAGAATGATTTCTGAAGGATCATGACACTGAAGACTGAAGTAAAGATGCTGAAAATCACAGGAATAAAGTACATTTAAAAATATATTCAAGTTATTTTAAATTGTAATAATGTGTCACATTATTACCGTTTACTGTATCTTCAAATAAACGCAGCCGTAGTGAGCTTCAAAAACATTTAATAAATCATACCACCCCCAAACTTTTGAACAATAGTGCATATAAACCAAATTAATCCAAACACACTGCTTATTAGATACACAAATAAGATGTTGTTTTGTAGGTAAATTATGATAATATAGCAGCAGAAATGCATTCATGCACTTATTTACAACTAATTCATGAAACTAATTTACTAGTCGAGAAAGTTAATAATTGCGTTTTAGGTTTACTTACAAGCCAAACAAATATATTCCAATGCTTCCTCAGATTCACGTGTAAACGGGCAGCGCCATGAAAACGGAGTCTAGACCACGCGTGACCAACCACGTTGCTGGAACTATGCAAAATAAGCATTGCTGATTGGTTGATACTCAGAGTTCTGGGTAATGTAGTCCTTAAATTCTCTGTCACGTAATCTTAGAATACACATACACTTTATTTGAATACGATGATGTTGATATTATAGTTGTATTATGAGCAGCGCTATAGTATGTATGTAATATATGTATGTATGTAATATAGTATTTGAAGTGATTAGACAAACTATTCTCTTAAAATGTCTAAAGATCAAAGCGGAACTACATTTCAGTTAATTGTAGTTTCCTACCGGGTGGAATTTACAGCAGCACTCGTTACATGACCTGGGTGAGTTCTCTATGGGTGTGTGACGTCTGATGTGAAGAAGCTCTCAAGATGTCTAAAGCCTGCTTTCATTTATCACGAATTTCTTTTAGTCACAATGTTTTTACAAGCCGAAGGAATGTGAATTTAAGGCAAGTGAATATTTTGTCCTTGTATAGATTATGAAACACAACCATTCACCTCGATAGGGTTTGTGCTGCCAAATTGCTCTGCGTTGGACATTAATGAAGACTTTTAGACTTTAACTTTTAGTTAATTGAGACATTTTTGTTGATTATTGAAATGTATTACTTAAAACAGATTTAGTTATTTTGCTTTCTTAAACACTCTTTTATGATCGCTTAAATTGTCAGCTGACCTTGGCTTGAGGGACATCACAATTAGTGGAACATCATAGTTAACAAAAATAAGCACTGGATGTATTTATAATATCTCTATGGTGTTATATTTAAGCAGATCTATAAAAGTAATGTTTTATTAAATGTTCATTACTTTTCTATCTGTAGACCATATGCCTCAAGGATGCTGTCCATTACATCACAGCTTTATGCAAAGTCCAGAAAACCCCTGGATGATGATGATGATGATGATGTAATATCCAAGCCCATCAAGTTCTCAACCAGCAAAGCCAGTCAACGAAGCTGGAATGTGGACCGTTCCCTGGGCAGCAATTACCAGCGTTCCTGGTGGAGAGTTTTACCCGTCAGTGTCTTTGGAGTGGGCTTCCTCCTCTGGTGTGCGTTCAGGAAAGAGACAGAGATGGACAAGTCTCTGGATAAAAACCTGCATGAACATTTACCAGGACTGCTGTCCGATGTTGAACAGGAGGAAGTCGCTGTCAAAAACAAACCATCATAGTGGCATTTTGCATTTGTGATGTTTATTTATTACTTTAATGATACCTTCAGAAGTAAAAGTGCATTCTCCAGAGTCAGAAATCAAATTCATTGAAATATCAAACTGACCGTCCACACTACGAGTGCAGTGAACCTGTAGTTCGGTTGATATTGGAAAGTCAGATAGGAAGCCTGATGGAGTAACTTATGAATTGCAACTGTGGTGTGACTGCTGATTTTGGGATCAGGGAAACTCATGATCGAACACATTGAGAATGGGTCTACATAAAGTAATCTGTATAATAAACTAATACTATTTCTGTATAATAGTGTGTAAACTTGTTTCAGTAGTTGGTACTTTGAGGCCTGGTTTCACAGGCAGAGTTTGGATTAAGCCAGGATTAGGCTTTAGTTCAATTAACATTTAAGTAGCTTTCATAAACGTGCTTTAGAAAAAAACATTACTGGTGTGCATCTTGAAAAAAATAATTGCTTTGACTTTAAGATATACAAGTTGGTTTGAATTAAAGCACGCATTTTATTCTGGGACAAGAACTTAGCCTTGTCTATGAAACCTGGGATAAATGACACTGGGCTAAAACTACTTTAAACCCATTTAGCAACATCGTCCTATTTAAATTACATCCTTTTTACTTTGACAACATCACCAAGTCTACAAGGTAGCCTTTTCAGGACCTAGAGAGCATCAAGTCCTCAAACTCGTATTAATATTCATTTTAAAATTGGAGCTTTGACATTAGTATCTAGATCATGGTAGTGCAACTTTTGTAATCAATCACACCTGAACAAGCCAATCAAGGTCTTCAGCATTACTAGAAAAGATATAGGAAAGAGTTATCAGGGTTGAGCTAAACTCTGCAGGACAGTGACCCTTTAGGACAAGATTCTCGATCTAAACATTCATGATCTAGATGCCTCAGAAATATACCAAAAGAAAAGACTGGCATGTGAAACCCAACTAAGACAAAATGAGCAGCAGCAAGATTGAGGTAGTGGAAAGTTTATTTACAACCAAATGGCCACAATAGAAGAGAAACCCAATATAATAACGATAGAAATCAAATGGACATTCTAATTCATCATGAAGCATGCAGACTAGGCAGAGGTATATGAAAGTCTAAAATACAAACTTTAAAACCCTGAGGAGCTCCCGGAATGTTCTGACGCTGCCCCCCCCACTATCAACTTTAACCACAAGATACCCCTCCCCTACCGCAACTACCAAAAAATACAAAAAAATAAACTTAACTACACAGGCATTTATAGTCAAGAGCGTAAGAACCCCAATGCCCCTCCCACCCGACCCACCCACTCAAACCCATCCCTCATATCTTCCTCCACACACAAAAATAAAGTTGAGTAAATGGTAAAGTTTAAGCACGCTCTCCACGGATTCGACGGGCCAACTGGATGTCTTTGGGCATGATGGTGACACGTTTGGCGTGGATGGCGCACAAGTTAGTGTCCTCAAACAGACCCACCAGATATGCTTCACTTGCCTCCTACAATTCAAAGACAAAGCATTAGGACACAAAAAGTAAACTGAACACTCCCTTGAAATGAGCTAAAAAAAAAAAATCTAAATATTTGGTTTTTAATAAATATACATCTTTGTAGTTATACCAAGCTCTAAAATATTTTATTGGGTAGAAATTGAGTACGGGGGCTTTCAAATATTGTGGACAATGGGGGACAAAAAAGGTTTCGGTCTGCATTAGGTAGAGCTATAAAAAAAATCCACAACTAGAAAACGCACCTGCAGGGCACCAATGGCAGCGCTCTGGAAACGCAAGTCGGTCTTGAAATCCTGAGCAATCTCACGAACCAGACGCTGGAAAGGAAGCTTGCGGATCAGCAACTCGGTGGACTTCTGGTACCGACGGATCTCACGAAGAGCCACAGTTCCTGGACTAGGGAGGAAGGCAGAAAAAAATGCATTTAGTAGCCATTGGGACTGAAAAAAAAAAACCTTTATACACTATGCAATATGCACAATTGCACTATATACATAGAACATGCATGCATATTCAAACAATATATTACACAATACATAAGTATACACATGCATAAATGCATGCTTGCATAGTAAAAATGTGAATGTACGTGCATATAAATGCATGCATGCAACAGAAAATCTATAAAAAAATGTTTACACAGAAGCACATGCATATAAAACAACTTGTGTTTCTCACCGGTATCTGTGGGGCTTCTTGACTCCACCTGTAGACGGCGCACTCTTCCTGGCCGCTTTGGTGGCCAGCTGCTTCCTGGGGGCTTTACCACCGGTGGATTTACGGGCAGTCTGTTTAGTACGTGCCATGGCACTCTAATGAAGCGGTCTAAAGAGAATCAAGAGCCGATGAGAACAGCAGCCGCGGGGGATTCCGCATGCCATGACGTAATCAACAACAAAACTCTTTCGGTCCCGCCCAAAATAAAGTCATGCAGTAAAGAATTTAATGTTTATGAAAGGACCATAGCATATTAGCAATACCCTATATGCTAATGTACAAGTTGCTGGCGCCATTTAGGAGAGCAAACATAAACGTGTACTTTAAAGCTGGCAAAAAAAAGTATAATTTTATAAACGTACGGATTTTAGGAATTAATATGCGTGCTGAGTAATTTGGATAAATAAAATACGCAGGTAGAAACGAGTGTTGTAGCGAAACAATAACCTGAACAACTCACAGTGGGACACTGGGTAACACACACACACATAACCGAGTCCCATTCAACACACACACATTGCCTGAAGGCAGAAATCTTCAACGGTAGTCGGTTTCATTCAACCATTCAGCAACTAGTACTACAAATACACCATGTCCGCTTCAATTTTAGCGAAAGAGACGAGAAAAACGGCAAATTGAAATATAGAAGCTCGGATTTATGTAGTAGTGAAGTCCACCATCTCAGGATGAGACACAGACACGTTTCTGCCTTTATGTGTAACATGGCGCCCAAGAACACCAATTATAGCCTTCTCTTTGTCTACACACCGACAATTCAGTAACTCCATATGAAAGTGTTTAAATGAAAAACGACACGTGTTGTTAGATTACGTAATAAAAGCACATATTTAAGGTTAAAATAGCGAAAAAAACTTCTAAACTAAGCACAAGTAAATATGAACTCACGCTCGTTAGCTTAGCTTGTTGCTACCGCGACAAAAATGATCTAAAACCGCCGCTTGCGAATTCAAACACCGTAAACAGATTGAAAGATGACCTGTGTTCTAAAAAATGTTATACATACGATCCTTAATGAGTTAAATTCACGATACGACAGGCGATTTTTAGTTAAAGACCGAATGTTAACGATACTTACGATTTTTTTGTTACGGTTAATCCGTCAAACCCAAAACAAGGAACGTTGGTCACGCGCAAAGCGAGCTGCCCTATATTTATACAGGCACTGACGTCTGTGCGCACGCTAAGCCACGCCCACCTCATCTCTCATTGGCTGAAGGGCCGAGGGGAATATTTTACCCTTCTTTAGTATTTATTTATAATAGTTATAGCGCGTTTTTTATGTATTTGTTAAAACCCCTTTCGTTTGTTTCTCCAGATGAATTCAGATTGTTTAAATTGGTTAACTGTTTCCAATGGCTTCATGACTGTTTATCAACAATCTTCATGAAACATCGGCGTTAGATCTATGCTTTTAAAAAGCTTTTCATTTCTAGTCCTGTTGTTGTCGATTGCATAACCATCTTGTAAGAATAACCGTCCCTTACGGTTCCTTTTAATAATAACTAATACAAAATATTATTGATACATTATTGCAACAATCGTTTCACTGAAAACAATGAAGGCAAATGCTTTTGAGATCAACTTTTTTTTTAGTGCCGTCTTTGTGTGTTACCATTGTAAATTGTTTCACGCTGCATTAGGAACCTCTAGAATAGCGAATTTGTTACCGGCGGAACCCTTTGATTGGTGCACACATAGGGGATAGTAACATTAACTCATGAGCATAGACTGTAAAAAATAGCTCATGAGTAGCTAAAATTTGTAAATAGTATACATTTAAAATTCAGAAGTAATTAACTGACTCTGTCACATTTCTGTTCGATTTTTGTTTTTCCTTAAGTGCTGCACACTTGATAGTTGATCGTTTGTGTATAGACTACAAACTTGGGTTTCAGAAGATTACAACTCCAGCTATGACAGAGGAGTCAAATGGAACTGGTAAGATTTCCATAAACCATTCAAGGTGAATTTATTGAATATACGTGTAATTTTGACGACTTTTATTTTTTATTAAACAGTATGGCTTAGTAACCTCCAGATAAATGCTTTCAATTTGTGTATGCTTTCCAGGACCACACAGAATGCTGGGAAATGAGAAAAGCACGGATGGCAAGAGTGGTGAGGCAGACACTGACACAGTGCTGGACCCCAAAACAGCAGCCCAAAGCTCCGAGGCTCCTGCCAGTGCTAAAAAACACAAGAAGAAGAAGAAGAAAACAGCAGCTGATGGGAAAGAGAGTCAGCAGAAAGGGATAAAAAGCACAGCTGAGGAAACATCTAAACAAGAGACCACAGAATTAGTAAGCACATACACAATTGCATGCTTTTAAAATTGAGCATGCACACATCATCAAGGACCATGTAGAAAACAAAACAAAAATTTACATATTTACATATACTTCATGTATACATTATTTATCAGTGCGTTTGCATGTATAAGCTGTGGCAAAGAAATAAATAAGTTGACTTTATAACTGTGTGTGTGTGTGTGTGTTAGACTCCTGATGAGCAGCTGAATCGAGAGCTGGACTGGTGCATCGAACAGCTCGAGCTGGGCCTGAGAACTCAAAAAACCTCCAGCAAACAAAGTGAGTGTGATTGACAACACACTACAAATACAACATCTATATATTTTATATATATACTTGCACAAACTCTGGACAAAAATACTGGACTTCTCTACGCATATGCTGCGTTCACGCCATGTTGGACTCGTAATTACTGTAATTTCGAGATTGTCGGACTGGGAATTATACGTTCCTACAGCACCACTATCAACAACCTAAATTAAACTGCAGCAGTTAGTTGGTACAGCGGTCACATGGTACAAGTAGGAGCTCTCAGAAATTCCCATCTTATGCTTGATACACATGTGTGCTCGATACACACAGTATTTTGTGCTGTCCTAGACGAAAGATGACCAATCGGGATTTCTGTGGTCGTGGATCCTAAATGGTGGTCCTATATCGTACAGTGAGAGCATTTCAAAGACGGCGTTGTCACGGTCTTGCGACCAAAGACAGTCTACGATAATTTCCTGAGAGTATCATAAATTCAGCATGATCATCTCAGTGTGTTTGCTGCTATGACCTACGTCTACTAGCCAATAAAACTGCAACATGAAACAGTGTATTGATCAACATGATATGGGACTAAAACTTAAAACCACTAATACCTCAAGCTCTATTTACAAAATAGCATGCCAATTTGGACTCTTTTTCCTATGACAGCGTCCATATTCTCCTCTTTCGCTTCCTCCTCTTTTTTTCAGCGCACATAAAAAACAAAATTGCTAAAGTGCGATTCATCTTGTTCTATTTGTTTACCACAAGCACATGCTGATGGCGTTTTATTCTTCTATACTAACTGTAACTAGTGTTGTATCTGATTCAATAGTTCATAATCGTACAGTCTACATGCACGTCGTACCCAAGTTTATTAGATCCATATCATACAGTGTGATTTGTAATGATCTTGTAGGATTGCTGAAATCGCACAGTCTGTAGCAGGCATTACAAGTTGTAATATCGAGCTCTATGAGAACGTGAACGCTTTTTACGGTAATTACGACATGGCGTTAACACATCTACAGATGAAAAATAGCCTTTTGGTTAATTCTGGCTTTTTTAACCGTGTTTGTTCATGTGTTTTATGAAATTGCACTGTCCCCTCTTAAATAAACGAATAAAATAGAATAAATAAACACACCTATATGTCTCCGTTTAGGGGAAGAAGCAAGTCGTGCTCTGAAGACTTTACGAAGCTCCAAAGCTCCTTTGGTGAAGAAGAGGCAGGTAATGCGAGCGATCTCAGGAGACTACAGGAAGAAGATCGAAGAGGAAAGAGCCAGACAGTTCAAACTCATACAGTCATGTAAGACAGCGGCATAAATCTACATTTAAATATGTATACCTTTTTTGTGTGTGATTTACAACAGGGGTTTTCAATCTTTTACATACCACAAATGGACCCCCAAATATCCTTGAGTGAGGACCCAGATATTTTCATGTATAAAGACCTAATTTAAATATAGTTTCTAATATAGGTTTTTATCTGTTTACTGTAGTACTGTGCTGTTAGTTATTATTTATTTCACCATTTACTGTTTATTTACTTTAACAGGGCTGTCACCTGTCAATCAAGGAGCAACTGACAACTTGCTGATAGAGAAGACAGAGCAGTTTACTTTTGATATAAAAAAAGTTTTATTATTATTTCTCAAACAATAAATGTGCTCTTTAATGTGGTGTGAGAGATCGCTGTAGTGCCCCAGTTCAAGTGGCATCTCTTCCTCTTTTCTATAGTTATAGCACAAAATAAACATGAACATAAGAAGATATGCTGAAAGAAACTACAATTTATTGAAATATCTCATGTATTTGCTCAGTCGGAATTTCAACGGCGGAAAGACGTCAATAAAATAGCTTGTAAACAATGTAACTTAACTTTACATTTACCTCAGGAAAAGCCACTCAGTGTCCATAGTATGTTAGAAAGATTAGATAGAAATATGAACTCTAGAAAGGAGCATTTTGCAAAAAACAAAGCACTATGGTACATTCCTTATATCACTAAAAAGTTATTATTATAAAAACTGCCTGTTTTTTCACCTAAACTTGTTCACTAACCCCCTCCCCCCTTGTGCCCCTGAAACCCCCTGACCTTATGATATAAAATTGCTGTCTCTGTTTCCACAGCAATGACCTCGGCCCGGGTCACCACTGTCTCTGAGTGCAAACCAGTGTTCCACCGGAGAGCTGAGAGGAACACACAACCCACAGACAAAACAGACCAATCTCAAGGGACGCACACACTGCAAGGGCCCCGGGAGACAACTGAATACACACAGACTGATGACGGCACAAAACCTTTTGTTTTCACTAAAACACGTGAAGAGTTTTGCTTCAACTTCAATTTGTGACTGTATCCATTAACATCAACCAGCAGGATTTGTGCCTTAAGTAGTTACGTGGTACTTCTATTGCATGTACATTCTTTATGAATTTCATTAAGAATAAAATATTGCTAATCATGTTTTACGTTGTAAAATGTTCAAGCCAGTGAAAACAACTAACTTTATGGGGGAAAATGCAGTTAAAGTGAATACAACCAAAGCTTTGCTCACTTTGTGTGAAAAGTTTAATACTATATATTTTTACATATGTATTCTATATACCTTATATAATTTATTATATGTACCCTTTTTCTTTAACAAATACTATTATATCGGTGGCAGTGTGGTGTTGACGATGTAGTCTAAAATGCTATGGCAACGTATTTAAAGGGCTTAAGAAGGGCGTTACATTAGAATTATCAGCTTATTTCAAGTCCGTTATTTCCCCTCAAGTCAACGCTTTTCTGTGAAACAAACCTTTCATTTTATGTGTAAAATACCTTTGCAGTTTATCAACAAACGTGTTGCTGTTTGAAGTCGTCAGGCACGTAAAATATCAGTGCTGGAGCAGAGGATCATGGGATATGCAGTCTTACATTGCGCACTTGCCGTTCATATTGTATTATGGGAAACCAACAAAAGACTACAACTCCCTGTTGCTCCATACTACTTATTCAACAACACTGCCCGGTTGGAACAAAACTTCCTTTGAGTTGCCGCTGCTGTTGCGATTTCTGAAAAAAACTTTGAAAATTGCTACGTTTAATTATTTCAAGGTTTGTAAGCTTTTAGTTTTCGGTGCTTTATTTAGTTGCTGGGTTATGCGTTTATGGCATTAACTGTTGTTGTAAAAAGTTGTCATTTTCATATTTAGTGTTTGGTTTAACTAACTTTTTGCATCATAACCATGCTATAAACATAATATGAATATGGATGCTACTAGTATGAGATAGCATAATTGAGTTGAATTGATGCACGGACATTAGCCATTTAAATGTCCGAGACCAAATAACGGAATATAATTTCACTGAATAAACTGCAAATTATATGGAGAGAGATCAAATAAATAACATATACATACTGTAAATATCAAAGGTCATTAGCAGAGGAGTAAGTTATGTCTGAACTGAGCGACGAGGCCAGCAGTGAGTCGGATCAGTTGGGCGCGAGTCTGTCCGTGTGGCTGGCGGACGGTGGAGATGCTCTGATCGGCCCGGAGGAGCTCAACGTGCCGCTGGATCTGCACACCGCCTGCTCTATCGGACAGTATGATGTGGTGACCGAATGCATTCGCCGGTAATATAGAACACGCTTGATGTTCATTCATGTTAGCTAGCTGGCAGTATTTTGACATGTTTTAGTCCTGTGTGCTTGAAGAAATAGATTTCAAAGAAACAGTCCTGGTTCTCAGAACGTTAGTTTGTGGTTGTAAAAAAAAAAAAAAAAAAAAAAACGTTCCTAGAACGTTGACATTAATGTTAAAACCATAGACTGTAACTAACTAACTAACTAACTAACTAACTAACCAACAAGCAGGGACGGCTGTGTGCATACAAACAGTGCATAATAAATACATGCACTCATGTTTCAGAAACAGATGCCGCACTGTAAAGTTACCATAAAATCAAAACTGACCATTCTTTTTTATGGAATGTTGCAGGTCAGGATATATTATAAATGATTTATCCGTGAACATTATTATTTTATATATTTATTAATCTTTAATCAAAATAAGTCCCCTCCCTCTTGCAGCA
The DNA here is from genome assembly GCA_030578275.1 of Meda fulgida. Classification (NCBI taxonomy): domain Eukaryota; kingdom Metazoa; phylum Chordata; class Actinopteri; order Cypriniformes; family Leuciscidae; genus Meda; species Meda fulgida. The sequence continues at coordinate 3,529,886 of CM060639.1, forward strand.
ACATTTCTTCTCTGATGACGTTTTTACTGGCGCGAGGGCGGGGCAGCCTGTCACTCACATGAGATCCACCAATAGCAAACCAGAAGCATCCAATCAATTCCCCCATGGACCCGCCCTACTTTTTTTTCTCTCTTTCAAAAAGCCGTTTCACTCGGATATGTCACAACAGGGAAGAAAAGGCAATCAAGACTTTAATCAAAATAGATTTTAAAGAAAAGGTTCGGTTGTCAGAATGTTTTTGGTTGTAAAAACAGGGTTTCTGTGGGTCTTAAAATGTATTTAAGAGTAGTAATCCTCCCTCACACAAATTAAGACCTTAAATAGGAAAACAAACTGGAAGACAAAAAAAGTCACTTTTTTGCTATGTGATCAGAAGATACAGTAAAAGTAATTTCCATATTCTATTGGTTGGGAGCAAAGTGATTCAAGCTACTTCTTTGTAAAATAATTGAACAAGTAATTTTGTTTCTCCCTAGACATTTACATTTCGAGAAGTATTGACGTATTGTGTTCCCTTAAATGTATTCCTTGCATTTTATTTACTTGGTCTTAAAAAGATTATTAAAAAGTCTTACTTTTACCTTCATAAAACCTGCAGAAACCCTGAATAAAACTTAACATAAATGATTCCTAGAATGTTGATATTAATGATAATACTTAGATTACAGCTGTTATTTAGAATCTATTCATACAAACAATGCACTGTTATCTATGTCTCAGATGACACACTTGCCCTAATAAGGTTTTCATGATACCTGATGACTCATTTACCAAATGTTACTAAATCCAACAAAAATACTTATTTTCAAAATCTCCACTTTTTATCGTTTCCAAATGTTATTTCAGAGGAGACGTGGATTTGGATGGGAAGAACATTGGTGGTTGGACTCCTCTGATGTACGCAGCATATATCGGTCACGATAGCATCGCTAACCTGCTGCTGGAGACGGGCATCAGCGTCAGCACCACCACGTCTAAAGGACTCACGCCGCTGATGCTCGCCGCCAGCTGTGGAAACGAGAGCATCGCCCGCTTCCTGCTGCAGGTGAGACTCATGTTGAGAATTTGTTAACAGTGACAAAGAGAAGTTGTTAGTTGAATTATGCAGTTTCTTTCTCAAAGCCAGCAGTCACTGTACAATACTGGATGAAACGTTCTCTCTGTACAGCAAGGAGCGCAGCTTGAATGTAAGGATGTGCACGGATGGACGGCTTTGTTGCACAGCACGGCTACTGGACATCAGCAGATGGTCAAATTCTTATTAGAGCATCACGCCAATGCCAATGTCAAGTGAGTAACATTCGCATTCATTAATACCATCCTCCTATAATATCCTTCTAACTATCCTTCTCTCCTTCTTTCTTACACACGCAAGCTTTGCTCAGAATAGCAGACAATACTGCTTTTGTAATATAGCTTATATACTTTGCACAATATGCACATTGTATGTTGCATGGGACATTTAAAATCCCACAATGCAGTGTGCCCTAGACATTGACTTTTCAGTTTGGATATGATGAATAAACTGAAGTTGATATCCTCAGTATCTTGACCTATTTTTTTATTTGAAGTCTGCTGAAAGGTTTACACAGAATTGGATTACTCGTTTTTTCATTTGCGAAATGATACACTGGCTGTCTAAAGTTTGGAATAATTAATATTTGTTAATGTTTTGAAAGAGGTCTCTTCTGCTCACCAAGGCTGCATTTATGTGATCAAACATACTGTAAAAACAGTAATATTGTGAAATATTATTATAATTGAAAATAACTGCTTTCTTTTTGAACATATTTTAAAATGTAATTTATTCCTGTGAAGACTGGAGTAGTTATGCTGAAATTCAGCTTTGCATCAGTGTCACATGATCCTTCAGAAATCATTCTAATATGATGATTTGCTGCATTTACAACAATACAAAGTTCTGTCATGAAACTCTAGATGGTGCACTGATAGGTCCTTAACTCAATCTGCTTGCTGCTGATTGGTTCCTGCTGTATCAGTAGCCAATGAGCTCGCTGCTCAACCTTCAAAAACTAGCAGTTGCAGCGTGCTTTCAGAAAACCTTCTCCTTCCCCAGCTCCACCTGTATAGATCTGCTACGGGTCATTAATGTACTCTATATTGTACAGCAGCAGCATGTCTGTGTATGTACTGACAGAAGCAAGTCCTGTACTCGTTCTTCAGCAGCGTAGCAGATCTACTCCGCCAAGACCCAACATATCAACATCGTCATATCCATTTCCATGCCAAACACTCTGAGTTGTCATGACAGAATTACAGTTCAGACATTAACAATACATAACTGTCAAATCCCTGACCTCTGTCCTCACAGAGAGCCGCTAACAGGATTTACACCACTCATGGAAGCAGCAGCATCAGGCCATGAAATCATCGTTCAGTACCTCCTCAACCATGCAAGTGTGACTTTACTATGAAATATGATATATTTAAAATAAAAAATTCAATAATAATTTTGGTTGTGCATTAGTCTGACAAAGAAAACACTATGCATCCATTACGAAAAATGATAATTGAGACCTATTTTCAGATGTAAAATTCCCCCTGATCCAAATCTACTTTTTAGTATGAACTGTCCCTCTAATTATTCTTCGCATAGTTTTGAAAAGGTATACTACATTGAACAAAAAAGAACTAAAATCAAACCAAATTGTGACCGAATTTCTTCTTTCATGATATCTCACAATTCAATAATGAGTCTGTACTAAATGATGTAATGGCAAATATTTACACCCCTTATATATTAATCTAATAAATGCATGTATGTTTTTCAGTATTCTTGATTCTGTGTATGATTCAGGGTGTACGAACGGAGGAGAGGAACATCAAGGGAGAAACGGCGAGAGCTCTGGCTATGTTGTACGGACACACTAAAATCGCCAGCCTCATCGACATGCACGTCATGAGGGCCAAATCATGTCAGTCACACACCGTAGCGTTTGTAAGCTTCCTTTTTTATCACACATGCAGAGAATAACACAACCTAGTCTCTCTCTGCAGCTCAGTATGAGGAGTTGAGTTCCTCTGAAGAAGAAAGTTCGAGCCCTCGAGTGCGTTCAGCTCGCAGTAGAACCAGAGGACCCAGCATTCACGACGGCCCTCAAGCTATCGCACGCTTCAGAGTCGGCTCCAAACACGGTACTCACTCACAATACATGTGTGCTCTAAAGTTTGGGGTCGGTAAGATTTTGTTTTGGTTTTAAAAAGACGCCTTCTCTGCTCACTGCATTTATTTGATCAAAAAATTGTGAAATATTGTTACCATTTAAAATAACTGTTTTCTATTTGAATATATGTTCAAATGTAATTTATTCCTGTGATGTAAAGCTGAATTTTCAGCATCATTACTGCATGATTACTTCAGAAATCATTCTAATATGCTGATTAGCTTCTCAAGAAACATTTATGATTATTATCAATGTTGAAAACTGTTGTGCTGCTTAATATGTTGCTGGAAACCGTGATACATTTTTTTTCTTCAGGATTCTTTGATGAATAGGGTTAAAAGAACAGCATTTATTTCAAACAGAAATCTTTACTCTCACTTTTGATCAATTTAATGCATCCTTGCTAAACAAAAATATTAATTTCTTTAAAAAAAAAATCTTCCTGACCCCAAACTTTTGAACAGTAGTGTTAAACTCTTTTAAACAACGAATCCTGAAAAAATCCGTTTCCACAAAAATATTAATCAGCACAGCTGTTTTTTCAACATAATAATCATAAATGTTTCTTGAGCATCAAATAATCATATTAGAGTGATTTCTGAAGGATCATGTGACACAAGACTGGAGTAATGATGCTGAAAATACAGCTTTACATCACAGAAATAATGTAAATAATAAATAACCTTATAAAATATATTCAAATAGAAAACAGTTTAAATTGTAAAAATATTTCACTGTTTTTACTGTAGTGTGATCAAATCAATGCAGCCTTGGTGAGAACAGAAGTGCACATGTCCTCTCATTGCAGAGGTTCCTGTGACTCCACCCGGATACATGACCTCACGGGAAGCTGGCGAACAGAGCGAGGGAATCTGCAATCGTGACGTCACTTCCCCCATTAATGAGCTCGACGGCCAGAGCAACAGCAGCAGAGGTGAGCGGCTCAGCGAGATGTCGACCATTCTCACCAATCATCATGTGATTGAATCATGTGCTTCTGTCTCCACTGCTGTAGATGAGCTGATCTTTGATACCGACATGCCCACCATGAGGAGCAGCAGCAGCAGCAGTGAAGGTTTGTCTCATCTCCTCGGACTCAGCAGAGAGGCGTCGCTGGAGAGCAACGAGGTCTGGACCATCATGTATCACTGTAGATCACAACACACATCTCCGACAAACTGTTCACTTAACGTCTCATGCATGCTTGCAGGACTCGGATCAGGCAAAGAGGAGTTGTCCACGTCGATCCAACAAACTCCAGCACTCCAAAGGCAGGATTCCCCATAACAGCTCAGGATACCGTGAGGCGCCGGCGTCCTCTGCACCTCCTCCTTCATACACTGGACCTAAGGTGTGTGTGTGTGTGTGTTGTCATATTCTTCTAGTCGCTTGCACGTGGGTGTTCCGTAGCGATGTGTTCCTGACCTCAGATGCACCAGTAAAGTGTGTGTGTGTGTGTGTGTGTGTGTGTCACAGGATCTGGCAGAGTTTCTGGAGCAGATCGGGTTCAGTAAGTACCTCCCCCTGCTGGAGGAGCAAGACATCGACCTGAGGATCTTCCTCACACTCACTGAGAACGACCTCAAGGAAGTTGGCATCACGTGAGTCTGCCTTCACAGATTCAGCATCCCTTAATTCAATTCAATCTTTTTAATTTATTTTTTTCAATTGTATTTTTTTCCAGCATCCCCATGTTCCTACATGGTGCAAATGGTTTAGAGAATGGATGGATGGAAATGAATTTGATTGGTTGAACTTTACTATTTTTTATTATATTAAAATGTATTTGATTTTATTGTATTGTTTTTTGTTTTTTTTTTAAATTTGATTAAAATTCTATCTGATTTATTTAATTTTATTAAAACTAACTTATTTTATTGTATTAAAAATGTATCCCATTTAATTTTATTATTTCATATTTTATTACAAATGTATTGTTTCTCATTTAATTTTATCATATTTAATTTTATCGTATAATATATATATATATATATATATATATATATATATATATATATTTATATTTTAAATTTATTTTATTGTACTTTACTAGTCATGCTTTTCTTTTCATAGTCTATTTGGTCCTAAGAGGAAGATGACATCAGCAATAGCCCGTTGGCATAGTAACGCCCGGCCGCCCAGTGATGCGTTAGAGCAGGCGTACGCCGACCAACTGGAGGCCGAGATGCAGGAAATGGCCATTCAGCTTCATAAGGTACTGACCGCATCACTGCCATTCACATGAGCCATTGTTATGGTGACTAAAACTACAAAAATAGTTTAAATAAAAGTTTAAAACTTGTACTTAAAAAAAAGTTGTAGTACTAAATTTACTGAGACTGAAATGAATATAAATTAAAGCTAATTAGAATTTTTTTGTTAAATAAAAAAAAACAGACAAAAGCACATAAAGAGCAACTCTAACATTTTGAATTTGGACTTAAGTATCAATTGCAACCACTAGCTGTCAATATTACATACAGCACCTTTAAAATATAACAATTAAAGCTCATTCAAGATACTTCTGTATATACTATTTTATATATATATATATATATATATATATATATACATATACAATATAAAGCAACACAGGCTTGATCTTTCCTTCATAAAGCTCATTTGCATGCAAAGAGGATTTTAGGGCCTTAGATTCTGCTAGGGATGAGAATTAAAATCGTCTTGTAATTTGCACCTAGCTTGCTATTATTTTAGTGCCCTGTAACATCAACAATGTCAAAAAAAAACCTAGATTGTGAGTCTTTGAATGCAGTGACAAGCTTCTGTCCTGTAGTGCACTTGTTGACCTTCTAAGCCTATTTCACAAAGTCATGTTATCATTGTTAAATGTTAACAGGGAGTGTTCAGGTAGCTTCTTGTTATATAACCGTATTGTTTATATGGTTTAAACTGCCTTTAAACGAATAAAATTTTAGAGCATAACTGTACTTTATATTCATTTAGTTGTGTAACGGGTCACAATAAAACAAACAACATGCTATAAATTATATCCATTGAAACACGTTAAGATCAAAGGTTGCCATGCATACAATTAAAGTTGTAAAAAAACGCTGTTCTGGCAACAATTTGTGGCAAACAGTGCCATAGGTTTATCACATAATAGCATAATAGCTGCAAGTTTGCTTTAGTTATTGTGTGTGTGTGTGTGTGTGTGTAGCAATGTGTGGAGGTGGAGTCTCTACAGGCTCAGGTGTCTCAGGAGAAGGAGCTGCGTGCCGTGATGGAGGGATGTCTGATGGAGGAGAAGATGTCGTGGAAGAGTGTTCAGGCAGAGCTGCAGGAGAACGCACAACGCGTTCAGACGCTGAGCGGGAAACTACACACTCTACGCAACACTCACACACAGCTCACGCAGGAAAACACTCGAGCGGCGGGGAAAGGTGTGCAGAACCTGCCAGTGGTCTTACTGAGTAAAGCTATAAATCTGTGTTCAAGAGGAAATTCACTAAGTACTTCCCAGAATGCATTGCGAATAATGCAATCTAAACACAGTTGTAAAAATGTAATTGAAATCACACCAACTTATGGTTTTATAGAGTATGCAAAAAATATTTGCATGCAAAACTACTAATAATTTTGTTTTGCTATTTAAATAAATACAAAATATTAATTGATATCTTTTGTAATGGCCTGCTAGAGTTTAGCTTGAGAAACTATTTTCAGTTAATTATTTTTTCAAATGAAAAAAAGGGGAAAATCATTGGTTTTGCTTTCAAAAAAATAAATAAATAATATTAGTAAATTGGATAAACAATAAAGGCACTATTAATTCCAAACCACAGAAGCATATTAACACTTGCTGCATGCATCTCATGCTTGATCCATCTGGAAAGTTTTTGGTTAGACTTTAAATCAGGGTCTTATTCTCGCTATTAACTAGTTGTTTATTAGCATTCATATTACTAGGATATTGGCTGTTTATTAGTACTTATAAAGCACATATTAATGCCTTATTCTGCATGACCATATTCTACATCCCTACATACCCAATACCTAAACATATAAACTACGGTAGCTTACTAACTATTAATAAGCAATAATTAGGAGTTTGTTGAGGCAAAAGTCGTAGTTAATAGTGAGAATTGGACCTTTTTTTTTAAATCTAGATTTGAATGGCATTTTTTTGTTGAAGCTCGAGATTAAAACAGTCTAACAGAAGTGTCATGTTGTCTGAAGTCTCCGAGGCTGTTTTGATGTGTTGATCTTTCAGACCTCAGTGTTTTAATAACTGCTGATGTTTGTGTCGTAGGAGACGGGTTAATGTGCTCTCAGCTGCTGTCTAACATGGAGTCTCATATGGCAGAGCTCGGTAAGACCTCTGCATGTGTGTGTGTGTGTGTGTGTGTGTATTCATATTGTGTGTCTCTGTCCAGCTGACAGTCTGAAGGAAGTTCTCCACAGTCTCCAGCATCTGAGCGCTTCAGAGAAAAGCTCATACAACTGGGAAGAATCCTAGTGGCTGCCAGTGGGTCAGTTTATACACACACACACACACACACACACACACACGTTTACTTAGCTATCTAAATGGGGACATTCCATAGACGTAATGGTTTTTATACTGTACAAACTGTATATTCTGTCCCCTTACACTAACCCTATCCCTAAACCTACCCATCACACACACACACACACACACACACACACACACTAACCCTACCCCTAACCCTACCCATCACAGGAGACATTCTGCATTTTTACATATTTAAAAAACCTTTTATTACTTTATTTTTAAACCTGATTTACAAATGAGGACGTCCCTAAAGGGAGTTTTTTGGAGATTTTGTCAGGTTTTGGTCACTTCTGGGTACAAATTTGTCCCCAAAATATAGTGAAGTAGGTACACACACACACACACACACAGACTCAATCAACATTATGTGTGCATGTAAACATTTCTATGAAGCAAAACAATGGGGCAAGTGTACACTAACTGTTATGAAAGTATTCCTACAAGATTAAGAAATGAATACTTATTCAGCAAGAATGCATTTAGTTGATTAAAAGTGACAGGAAAGACAAAAGATTTCTATTTCAAGTAAATGCTGTTCTTTTGAACTTTCTATTCATCAAAGATGACAGTTTTCAGCATTGATAATAATCAGAAATGTTTCTTGAGCAGCTAATCATCATATTATACTGATTTCTGAAGGATCATGTGACACAAGACTGGAGTAATGATGCTGAAAATTCAGCTTTGATCACAGGATATAAATGACATTTTAAAATATATGCAAATAGAAAACAGTTATTTTAAATTGTAATAATATTTCATATTTTTTACTGTATTTTTGATCAAATAAATGCAGCCTTGAACATAAGAGACTTTCAAAAAATTAAATCGTACAAACTTTTAGAAGATTTGTTTTCTGAATTATTTTCTAACTGATCTGTTTATCCTTGCAGGACACTCGCTTTTACTGACGGAGGGTGAAAAACCACCCTGAACACACACGCGGCCACAGGAACGGGCCTGAGAGAGCAACTCGTGTCGGTCCAGTGTGACATGAGTTCGGATGGAGATGACGGGCCATGGCAGGGTCAAAAATGACAAGCAGGCGAAGAGAGTCTCTCACCTGTGCTCCAGTCACATGGTACATAACTGCATCGTGAGAACTGACCAATCACAGACAGAGCTGTGTCGGACAGGGCGGAGCCAGAGAATCTGAACTGCCTGTCAGGAATTCAGTGTGAATAACACAGAAACACGTATGGACACTGCAAGCTCAGATACTGTTTATTACTGTACAACCAATCAAACCTCTTGATTAGATTTGTTTTATGCCTATTTAAAGCCTAATAATGTTTGTTTTTTCATAAATCAAACCACAGATGATCTGTATTCTCAATTGTTTGCCTAATCTTGTTCTCTTAAATCCTGTGTATCCTCTAAATACACTCGACCTGCCATATTCAGTTACAATTCAATACAAAAATGTGCACAGAACTGAATTTAGCTGGTGTTTCATGAATAAGGCCACAGCTGCACATCCAGGTTTATGGTTGTTTCATATACTGTCAGTTTTATATTTTAAAAGCTTATTGTCTTTAAATGTGTAAAAATACTCTGAATATCAATTTTATATGATCATTTTTGAAATGTAAATCAGCTTGTTTGTCATTTCTCAATTATGAAAAAGTCTGTTTTGTAATTATGTCACATGAATGTACATAAATGGAGTCTGGAAATAAAGCATTTAAATCTGTAGGACATAGTGTTTGCACGAGCATCAAACTGTTTGGAAGAACATAATTAAAGAGAAAACACTTACCGGAGACAAAACACACTAAACATCTGAGGAGTGGAAGTCACTTCTGTAAAACATCTAGGATTCATTGCATAACAAAATATGAAAGCAAATGGCATCTGCAAAAAAAAAAAAAAACTTTTGCGGTTTTATATAATCAGCAAACAAATTCTGCCAAAGACAGTCACTTTTAAAGTCTTCATGTTCACAGAATTGCACAGATGACTAGCAAAGACTGGTTTTATTGTTTCTTTCATGTGTTGTTCATTTACACAATTTTCCAGAGTATTTTCAATGTGAATGAATCATATTCCCAAAGCCAAGTGCATTATGAGTGTAATTAAATTACATACATTAGATTGTATTTATAAAACAAAATCTCCAAAAACTAAAAAAGCTTACTGATTGTTTTAGCACACATTCGAGTGAACAGATTCCCTTATATGTGTTTGATTATCATCAGATCAATAGTTATAGTTATTTTCCCTGTGTAAGTAGCAGCCTGATTGGTCCTGTGTTTCGAGTGTCCAGTGTTTGACGTCAGGTGTGTGTGGTGTCAGGTGAATTCACACAGGTGTCCACAGCCGGCCGGACAGTGTTTCGAATGTTTCAGCCACTCCATCACATGTTCCAGGTGTCCTCCGTGACTGCAGCCTTGACACCACACAAACAAGCCTTTGACCACGTGATGGCAAACCGCACACACACTCGCACACTGGTGGCACCTATGGAGGGTTACAATACACAACATAATATATATAGAAACATACATACATATACACACCCTTTGGGCCCACTTTGTAAATAAATAAAATTATTTAATTTTAAATACATACATTTACATTATAGATATACATTATTGAAAATGTATTTATTGTAACTTATTTATTACTATTATATAATTATTTTTTAAATTTTACTCCATTTATTTTAATTTTAAATTATACATTAAAATATAATTTGGAAATTTTGCAAAAATTATACATATATATATATATATATATATATATATATATATAGGCTTTTTTGTTGTTGCCATTTTTCCAAATTATAATTTGTTTTATTAAATAAAGTAAATATAATGAAATAGTAAATTACATAATCATAAATAAGTAACAATACATATATTTGTAATAATGTATATTTACAAAATAAATGTATAATTACAATTTAAAATATTAATTTAATTTATTTATAAAGCACTTTTAAACTACACTGAAAACCCAAAGTGCTAATATCGACATACTGATATACTGAATTAAATTAGATTTTTATATTTTCTGTTTTCATTTTAATTTTTGTAAAGGTTTTAGTAATTTTGTTGTGTTTTTATTTATATTTTTGAAAGGAAAAAAATGTCTAGTTAATGTTTATTTTATTTCACGTAATGAATATGATTTTTATGGTTTAAGTTTTAGTTAACGATACAAAAAAGACAATATTTACTGTACAACTTTACAAAAAACAATATATACATAACACAATATAACAATTTCCATAAATATTGAAAGGCCAGAGAAAACAAAGGCACCTTTAAACACTAATAAACGAATGAGCTCTGATGTTAAACGGTACATCAGATAAACGAATGAACTTGAACTAAATGATTTTGAATTTGACAAGGAGAAAGACCAGATAAAAGTCAGAGGTTGGAGGTCGTACCTGTCACAAATCCAGCCCTTGTTGCTCATTGGTCGCTTGCAGTTGCTGCAGTTGATGTGTAAAGTGGTGGACGTTTGATTTAGACACATGATGGCGCCGCACGTGCTCAGTTTGATCACCTCGTTGCTGACGTTCCACAGCTCGAAGCGCTGCAGCAGATCGATGTAGGACATGTACCAGTGTTCCTGAAACACACACCATCATACCAGTGAGGGATCATGTTCATCCAGCTGTCACTTACACAGATTTCCATTACATAAATAATGACGGGGACATGAAATATTGCTTTGAGAAGAAAAAAATCATTCCTGTTTATTATCTTATAATTGATTATAGTGAACAAAAATCATTTTAGCAACAAGACAAACACCTCAACAATACGTAAGTCTACTGAAGTATTTCAACATTTCTTTTCCACTGAACCCTTTTGCAGTTGCACAAGTTGTAGGGAAGTTAAACTGAAAACATGTGACGTGTGCTCAATGGTTAAACATGCACGTCTAGTGTGTTTGCATAGAAAAACAATGGAAAAGTAGCGCAGTGGAATGGAAAAACGCATACGCATGATACGAAAGACACGGCCTCAAATACCCGGATGAGCAGTGATTATATCAATATTAGGGAATAATGCGACTGACCAATCAGATTTAAGCATTTCAGAGAGCCATGCAATGAGGAAATCTAGTTTCTTCAAGTTTAAAAAAATAAAAAAGCTTATATTTTGTATACTTGTATGGTTTCTTTTTATATGCTCAATGTTTTAATGTACAGCACTTTGGTGCAACTCTGTTACATTTCTAATACATTTTGACTTGACTGGCAGTTCTTAAACCCGCTCTGCCTCACCTGCGTGAGCTCGTCGATCTCCTTACGGATGCGATCTCCCAGCACGATCAGCACAGACACGGCCATCTGCACGTCGCCCTGCTCGGCGTAGTAACACAGCATCTCCTTCACAATGGGGCAGAAGAACTTGGGCGGCAGGTGGGGCGAGAAAAGCAGCTGCGAGACGGAAATGAGACTGATGGACTCCATGGGAGTCAGGCACATGCTCTCGGCCTCGCTGCCGCTCACGTGGGGCGACTCGGGCTTCTCCTGCACCGGCTCCGGGGCCGAGGGATGGTCCATGATCTCGTGGCGTAACGGGAACGCCTCCTGAGGGAGCAGGTACTCGGGCTCCTCGGCTGGAGAGACCCAAACGCTGTTTTTTCATATATTTTTTATATATATATATATATATATATATATATCTGTGAGATGTGTTGAGGTGTTGACTGACCTGCCTGGTTATCGTGTTCCATGCTGTAGAGATCATCATCATCAAGTTCAGCATCTCCAAACAGATACTCCGCCTGTCCCTCGCTGCCCTCCGTCTCCTCGTTCTCTGCGCACAGAAACACAGATCTTTATCTACTCCTTTAATGCTTGTAAGGTTTTCCTGGCAGCTGAAAATCTGGGCTGACAGCTGACGAGACCGTGAGCATAAGTACAAGAATCAAAATCTGAGCCCCTGAAGTGTTTAAAGGGTTAGTTCACCAAAAAAAAGAGACAATTCTGTCATCATATACAGGTTGTTCCCAACCTGTATGACTTTTTGTCTTCTGTAGAACAAGTTTAGAAGAATGCCCAAGTTTTTTTCAATACAATGGAAGTATATAGTGATTGCTTTTCTAGAAGAATAGACTGAAATTTAAGACATTTCTCAATGACAATCATGATGTAGGTTTGGAACAACATGAGTATATTCATCATAAAAATGCTCATGGAGTTTTAAGATTTTATTAATTGACTTTTCTTTATTCTAAAAGGACATGGTGATGGAAAAATTAATTTCAAAAAATAGAAAAAATATATGGGAAAAATATATTTCAATGGTTTTGCGTTCTCTTTTGCATTCACTCAAAACTTTGCACTCGCTCACAAAACTGTTGAGTTCATTGTGAGCAAGTGCAAAGTTTCTTTTAGTGCAAGTGAACACAAAGTATACTGGTAAAAGGCAAAGGTTTTACAAGAAAGAACAAGGTTTCTCAGGGAAACGCAAGGGTTGTGCAAACAAACGCAAAGTTTCTCTGGGAATCACAACATTTTGTAAACAAAAGCATTTCTTGGGGAAACAAGTTTTGAGAGCAAGCATGAGGTTTGCACTGTAAACACAATCTAACTGATTATTGTACCAATCTTATTAAAACTTGGTCAAAAAAATCAACAAACGTGTCATTTCTCTTGTATTGGTTTCTCATGAGGATGCAGATGCTTCTCTGCATGTTATGTCTGTCTCACCGTCATTGTTGTTGAGGTTGGTCTCCAAGCTGTGTATGTTGTCTTGTCTGTTTTCTTTGTTTCTCTCATTGAGAGCAGTGCTCATCTCCTTCATACTGAAGCTGCAGTGAAGGATGCAGGGAAAAGACACAATTGAGCAACCATGAACAGTATAAGAGGTTGGGATTCAGAAATCCAAAATCACAGGGTAATATCAGTACCTGTTGACGAGTGGAAGGTTTCCTGACTTATTCAGATTGTGATTGGTTGACAAGGACGGATTAGCCGGCTCGGAAAACATAATTCTCAGCATCGTCCATGTGGTCGATTCCTGTAAAGCACACAAACACAAACCAAAACTCATTAAAAGTCCTCTAAAATGGTTTATGAGGAAACTACAGGGGGTTCGTGAATTGATGAAAAGCTAATAATTAAAAATAGCTAAAAATCAAGGTATTAAAATATTATATAGAAAATATATTGTAAATATTTGCTTCATTTTACTTTTAAAATAAAAAATGATCACTAAAATAGCAAAACTTTAAATCAAAATGATACACTGATATGAAATGTTTTATTTGTTTATCTGCATGTCATGTGACATCAGAAACATCAGAGCTGGTGAACATTATACATAATACGAATTATCAGCAATGACAAGTTTGATTTATTTAGGAAAATATGGAAGCCTGTATTAAACCACTAGATAACATACTCTTATGCACTGTATAAGATTTTGTAACTTTTTCAAATTTCTATTTATTTCTTTTTTATTTAGTTCATCTGTTTTTTGTTTGTCTTCTTGATGTAAAAAAATTATTTTTTGAGACCTTTTAGTATTTTACATATCAGGGATATTTTTCTTTGATAATTTTTACATTATTTTATTGCCACATTTCATATGTTAGAATGTACAGTACTGTTGTTTCCCTTTTTGGACCTCATGTTTGTTAAAGTGTATGCCTTATCATTAAACAAATAAAGTTTAGAAATAAAGAAAAGAAAACCAACACTAGAGAACCTTGAACATGTGAACGTGGTGTTAAATAATTACAATATCAACGTAAAAAGTTAATATTAAGGGCTTCAGCGGACAAAACAAGTTCAAACAATACAACGGAGCAGTTGTACAAAAAAAATCTGTGTACCTGCAGTCGGTTGAGTCTCTTGGCGACTTGAGCGTTGTGCTCGCAGAGTTCGGCGAAGGGTTTTCCACTAAGCAGGTAACTCTGTGCAGTGTTAATGAACCAGTCCATGCCGACGCTGCTGGCTTCACTCTCAAACACACTGAGCGCGCTGGAAACCTGCGCAAACTGCTCCGTCACATCGGGCTTCTTGAAGAAGAAGATGGGGTACCGCCGATCGCCTCCTGGGTAGGTTTTACGCCCCACATCCCCTACAGAAGGGGGACCTATGAAGAAAGACAATATTCCAATAAGAAATGTCGATAAACAATTTAAAGGTGCAGTCTGTAAGAATGACTAGTGGTCGAAATAGGTACTGCAGTCCAATTCAAAATATCGGAGATCGTGGTTTCTCCCGCCTCCTGCTCCTCAGACTGGACGGCGCTCACACGGGTTGCCAGTTTGAGGACACGCAACAGGAACGAGTGCAATGGACAATGGAAATTGGGAAATTGGCAACGTGCAGTCTCACAGACCAAAACAAAAACAAACATTCCAGCCTGGAAACGCACATTTCAAAGTAAAATAACTGCTGTTTTTCAGAGAAACGAGTATGTGAACTTAGCATGTTTCCTGAATCTATGCAAACATATTATGGTATTTTTTATTACATACAGCACCTTTAACTGACTCACACGGGTCACTCACCGGTGATCAGACTCTCTTTAGCAGCAAACGCCAGATCGCCGAACAACCCGAAACAGAGTCCCTCAGGGTTGGCGCGGTCGACGGGCCTGCTGGCGTCTTTAAACATGTGCTGGTAAAGCGTGCTGTCCTTGGACCCCGACAGAAGGAAGTAGGGGTCATGCTGGTGCCGCCACACGATTCCTGTAGTCACGTCTTTGTGCTCCTCGAACGTGGCGAAGGGGATGAATGGCCGACGGACGTCCCACACGTAGATGTTGTGGTCCACCATCATGGAGCAGGTGGCTAAGTGAAAGCGCCGCTCCGGACGCCACTTCACCCTGGCCACCGACGCAATGGTCTGAACGCAGTAGATCTCCTTCACGCGATTGGTCGACATGTCCCAGACTTTCACCATCTTGTCACGTCCGCCTGTGGCGAGCCAACCCCTACAAGAGACAGATGAGACTTTTATATATATACAAAATAGATCCAAAAAGTGTGAGAGAGTAAATGTGCAAACTTTTACCAATTGATATTAGAAAAAAAAAAATTTAACGTATCTTTAGACCTGTGAACTTTTGACCCGGTTTGAAATCTCTGGTGTTTCTGACGTCACAAACTACCTTGTAACCAATCAGATCAACGTGTGATCGTCAACGAGTGGATCTCTGAGCTGAGTGAGTGAGTGAAGTCGGAGCTCATTTACATATTCATAGTACCGCGTATACTAAATGAGGCATTGGGTGTAGTTACATTCAAGCTATTTTATGGCATGAAGACATTTTTTTTTCAAGGAACAAACGTTTAAATATGTCATTTTGGTGATCAAAGATGAGTTTTCAGGGATAAAATTGTTGACTACAGGGGGACTTTAAGTCAAACACACACACACCTGTCCTCAGGGTGCCAGTCACAGCAGAAGACGGGACCGGTGTGAGCGGTGAACATCCTCTCGTAACGGTCAGGTCTGCGGATGTCCCACAGCTGCACATTTCCATTCTCAAACGAGGCCGCAAATGTGAAATAATCCTTCATACTGAACTGCACATCTCGCACGCTCTCAGACTGACCTGCAAAAACACAGAAAGATGTTTACATTGTGTACAGCTTCAATATCTCTGTAGCGTCCAATAAAAATCTATTTAGTGTCTAAGAAGCTGCAGATTTGCTTCTCAAATTGAAATGCATTGAAAATAGTTGCTCAGATGGCTTCGTAGTGTCATTTTTTGGGTGAATTATTACTTTTAAATGATACCTTCTAGCATTGCCTAAGCAGAAAATGCTTCAGCTTGTGCAGATGTCGTAGAAAAGTCAGAGATGCTCATCTGGATAAGTTTGTACGTACCAGAAAACGTGCTGACGCTCTCTTTCTTCCGCAGGTCAAAACACTTCATGAACCCGTCCTGAGAGCCGGACAGCAGCATGTTGACCTCGGTAGGGTGAAAGCAGACCTTGTTGACCGTGCGCTTGTGTTCTGTGAAGAGTTGCTCCTGTTTGTTACGGCACGGGCGCGCTAGGTTCCACGTCACCACGGCTCCATTAGTGGCGGCGGTGGCCAGCAGGTTCTCCTCCATCTGATGCCACATGACGTCTGCGCAGCTGAAGTTCAGCGACGGTTTGCGCCCTACACGCAGGTTCAGACGCTCCACGAAACCATCTTCCTCCAGACCGTATATCTTGAAAATATTTCGCCCCGCAACCACCACCTGAAACGTGATGAATCACAAGTTCACTGTATCTAATGACATTTCCCAAAATAGAATTTTGAATATGAATATTTATTACTGACAATTTATTATTGATTGACAGATTGAATATTAATTTACATAATTTATTTATATTTAATTTAATTATAATTTATATTAATAACAATAACATATTACTTAACATTAATTAATGCATTAACTAACAATAAGTAATACAATAATTTGTATTAACATAACATGTTCGTTGTTAGTTCAAGTCCATTAAATAAAATTTACAGATACAACTTTTGATTTTAATAATGTATTGGTAAATGTTGAAATTAACATTAACTAAGATTAATAAATGCGATAGTGTGTTGTTCATTGTTAGTTCAAATAACAAAAGGAAAAGAGAAAATCATTCACTGCTCTTGACTGAATAACTTTAATAGCTTTAATAAAATTTATCTATATTTCATTCATAATTTATGTAGTGAAGACTGTTAAGGGTTTGAATTAATTTTCTGTAAATTTCCTACCTGTTAGATCAAATATTTAAAACATACTGTCTTTATGTTGCTACCACATTAATTTGGAGATTAAATGTTAAATTAATACAATATAAAAATATATTAAAAACGTTAATGTTAGGTGCGATCAATCACAATTAATTACAGAAAAATGTGCGATTAATTTATTAATTTTGTAATCGATTGACAGCACTAAAATAAGTTAAATAAATAAATATTATAATAATTTCATCTTATTCCCTTCAATTGCCTTACTCATAATTAGTTCATAAAAAGTTAACTGCCTGGAGTAAGTTTTACAAGAAAATACCATTTTAGTCTTTCTACTTTAAAACTTCACATTTAATTCAATGTGTCACTTGCCGTTTCTTTGTAATTGTTTGTGAAATTTACTAGCAACATCTGAGTGAAAATTGTAAATAGTAAATCCTACAACAATTCTTTTTTTCTCGGTGTACCATTGTTTCTATTTGAAATGAGCTACATTTAAAAAGTCATGTAAACAACCACAAAAAATATATTTGAGCTTGTGGTGAGAACAGTGTGATTTTCACCTGCGTAGCATCGCGACACACACTGATGGCGTTGGCAGGAGCATCCAGGTGACAAAACATAGTACGGCCACTGATGGTGTTGACCCTGTTCATCTTCTCCATCTCAAGCTGAAAGATGCGGAGAAACGAGAGAGGAGAGATGAAGCTGCTACAGGTCCTTCTCTGGCCAGCAGATTCATCAACTCCAACATCTCATGGTGGATCTGCATTTATCTGATCTTATTCATTTAGCAATACAAGTCCAAACACACACGAATAAGGTAAGCAGTTCACACTTACGCTTTGTGTGTTGAGAAAAACACTTCAAATGACCTCCAACTTTCTCATTCAGTCCACACTAAGACCTTTGGGAGAATGAGGCCAGAAACAACAAACACATTCCATCAATGTATTTATGATTTCAAAACAAATATACATGAATGATTAAACTATTCCTTATGAATTATATCTGAATAAGTAGATCATTAGATGGGTTATATTATATATATATATATACACACGTATATAAAAAAAGACTTCTAGAAATGATTAGTGGTGGTAAATGATACCACTAATGTTATTGCAACATGACTCTAGGTACAGGTATTTAATCTCACCACCTGTGTTCGTCACGCACAGCTCAAGACAAAAAACAAATCCACTTCATGTGACAGTCAGTGCGTGACGTCACGCACACATCCACGGGAACGAGTTTAACATCTTCATAAGGAATTACACACCAACCTGCAGAGCAGAAACAAGACAGCAATATCACTAGCAGAGAAGCAATGTTAATAAAACAGTGCAGTTTTAGAAATCATATTAGCAGTCAAATTTAAGAGAGATGTTAGTGATTTTAGACTGACTGTACAGATTTTTTAAAACCTTTTTTATATTTTATGTAATTGATATAATTTGAAGCAAGCCATTTATTTTTTTAATAATAAAAATACAGATCTTGTTCAGCTTATATTTTGGTTAAATGACCATGCAATTTTACTGCACTGCAATAGAGTTTTAGATATTATTACTGTTATTCTTATCCATTTTACTGCACTGCAATAGAGGATATATTATTACTGTTATTCTTATCCATTTTACTGCACTGCAATAGAGTTTTATATATTATTACTGTTATTCATATCCATTTTACTGCACTGCAATAGAGGATATATTATTACTGTTATTCTTATCCATTTTACTGCACTGCAATAGAGGTTTATATATTATTACTGTTATTTTTATCCATGGTCCAGCACTGCAATGTAGGTTTTACGATGGTTATTTTTTTTTATCAGTAAGCACACTAACGCAGTGTTTTGTCTTGTAATGCACAGAAAGGTCAATTAAATGCGATTTTATATAAGGATTTGAACTATTCATATTCACCATTCATACTGGCCGATTGGTGCTTCGAGGCTATACAAATGAAAAAACATTACAGCTGTACTTTTTGTGAATGGAATAATATATATATACTAAATATGAGTAAGTTTGTCTCTTAGAGCTCGTAGCAGTCAACAAAAGTGTCATACTGCTGCACAAACACCTCAATACAGCAGTAATAACTCCTGCCGCGCGAAACCATAACTCAGCTTATCATGTTTCCGAACATGCATGTTCAACTGTAATATGAGTTTGGATATTGCTGGAATAACCGCGCAGAACTTACCCTTTTAAAAACAAGTGTGTCCGTTCATAAGTAGCGGATGTAGAATTATTGTTTACGTTTGCCGCTGACGTCACCTCCCCTCTCAAGGCGCGCGCTGCCTCAGTCACGCCGCACTAGTTTGTCACACTGCAGGAGGACTGAAATTTGTTAAAACACGCCGTTAAAAGGAATATTTATCATAACACATTCTGGTATGGTAATATAGTGTTATTTGGCTTGCTTGTTTGAGATCTGCAGTAAATGTTATAAACTGTGCACGCATTATCTCTCTCTTCCCTCAGTCATGCCTGTGGATGGGAGACTGTTTACCTGTGAAGATCCAGCTGTATGGAGAGGGATTTATGGAAAATACTGGACTGTGATACAAGCTAAATCAGCTGGAAAGGGCAAGGCTTCTGGAAAGCTCCTGCAACTGGACAAATGGTTCGAGTTCTTACAAACACAGACCTAACATGTCCTTTTATGTTCTTTATTGTATGTGCACCAGAATGGAATTGAATATTTATTTATATATTAAAAATCATATCAATTACGAATATAAATGACTCAAATATATACATTTAATATAATAACAAATTATTAATTTTAATTATACTTTTAATTATATAGATTTAAAAAATATTTTAATAACTATTATTTGAATTCATAATTTGTGCCTTCTCATCATAATTAGTGTAATTTGACAACTAGCACGGCCTCTATTTGATATGGAGAACATTTAAATGTTCACATAAACTACAAAAAATATATATATTTTGATTTCCAAAAATGTCTTTTTATGCATCAGAATATAATTGAACATTTATATTATAAACATAAATTTTATATATGATAAATTATAGTAATTAAAATATGGTTAAATTATGTACATTTTAAAATATTTGTATTAATTTTCTCTTTTTCATTTTATTTCATAATGTTTGCCTACTCTTCATAATTACTATCTAACATACAATTTGACACCTTAAACGCAGCTTCACTCGAAAAACAACCACAAAAAATAGGTTTGAGTTCTCAGAAATACACACCTTCAATGTATTATTTGTTCATTGTTGTATTTGCATCATCATAAAATACAATTGCAGAAAATCTTAGTGACTGTGTTTCCCAGGTTTCAGGAGGAGCTTCCCGCAGCGATTTCAGCTCGATCCCAGCGTTCCCTCACACATGCTGAGCTCGTCAAGATCATGGAGTGGAAACTTACCGTAAGCACTATAGAAATAGATTCATGCACTATAGAAATAGATTCATGCACTATAGAAATAGATTCATGCCCTGCGTAATTAGAGAAACACAGAAATAGGCTAGTGGCTCATTGGTTGCACGCAGTGACGATCACTCTTATGACATCAGTTCACACACAGATATGACTATTAAATATGACTATTATGCACAAATGCATTGCTCTCTTTGATGATGATGATGGCTGCTCCCTCTCAGAAAGGGAAGTTCAGGCCACGTTTGCAGCAGCTCATTGGCTCGAACAGCGAGGAGGCGGTTCAAAGCTCGACCAGCAAAGCATTCGGTTTGTTGCCCGATGTCCAAGCGGCAATTACAGAGCTGTGCAAACTCAAAGGTGTCGGGCCAGCAACGGCCTCAGGTACACACACACACCTATCCAGTTATGCATGCAATAACTGTAATAAAATACATTAAAACCACAGCAAACTGTCTCCATCAGCCGTGTTGGTGGCCGGCGCTCCAGGGGAAGTGGCCTTCATGGCTGATGAAGCTGTGGAGAGCATCGCAGAGCTCAGACCGGTCGAGTACACGGCCAAACATTATGCACTTTTCCTCCAGAAAATGCTGCATAAATCATCCCAGCTTAATAGAGGTAAGATACACAAGCTTAAATATTTCTTTATTAGGATCTTACTATAGTATTTATTTCCGGTCTCAGTGGACGGCCAGCAGGACTGGACTCCTCACCGGGTGGAGCAGTGTTTATGGGCATGGGCGGTGGCCAATCAGATTCAGCCCTCATTAATACAGGAGTTCAATCTGGAGGATGCAACACACACAGTGACCAATCAGAAGCCAGAGAAGAGGAAGACTGCTGATGAAAAGCCATCGAAGAGACAGAAGACTGCGCAAACTTAAAGTCAGAATTGTGCACTTCTCTGCATTTTCCTAGCATATAGTACATGCCTCCTAGCATATATCATTATGGAGAGGGTGTTGTCTATATATTTCTTTGCAAAAGTATCTGTGTTTTTGAGGCACTACTTCAAGATCACGAAATGAATGCAACATTTCTCAATTGCCCTTCTGAATTTGTAATTGTTTATGTACAGATATTTTAATAAAGAAATATTATAAATAATATTTTCTTTAATTTATGAGAAACTAATAAAATTGTTTTATATATATATATATATATATTTTTTTTTTTTTTTATTATTAATGAAAATGTCAATTTTCTTTAATTTATGAGAAACTAACAACAGGCTTTCAAAAATTGCAAACCACATAAAACAAACTAAATAAAATAGAATAAAGTATAAATAGTATACAAAAATAAATCCATGTATAAAATATTATTAGTCTGAGGTTACAAAACCATTTCTGACGGTTAAGCACATCCTTGCACTGACAATCTGCTGAAAAAAAGAGTTACGTTCAGGGAGATTCAAGTACTTTATACCTCATCGGTGGAAAGTGTCTTACTGTGGAAACACAAACACACACAGACTTCTCTCACAGTATGTTCTTTATTTCATACAGCTGAGAAATGAAAGCAAACACAAAACCATACAAAATAAAACTACAAAAACAAATTGCCTCAGGTCCCAATATTTCAGAAGTACAATACATCATGAAATGGTAAAGAATTTAATAGAAACTATCGGTATTTACATCTTTTTTTATCTTCATCTGATCCAGAGAAAACTATTAGCCTTATATTATATTTTTAGTTTTAACCTCTTTTTATGTAAACAGAATATTTTACTGCAAGAGTCGTCATCTCTCGTATTTTGGCACCATTTTGAAGTCTGTACATGGACTACGATTCTCAGTAGGACTAGAGTTGTGGCGGCAACACAGACGCAGCGATGATCTCAAAGCAAAACTACACCTACAACATCATGGAGAAAATAAACGCAGATCTGCGAGAGCAGCTATTGGCTGGGAAGTAATGTGGGCGGGAATAAGGGGAGGCCCTTGCTGAATAGGTTTGTTCCCAGTTTCAAGAGGATTGATCGAGTACACTTCTTCCCCGAGAGTGTGTTCGGAGTGGCATACTACTATACTACCCATACTATATGCAGAATGCAAATCCTCAGTGTGAATGGCATACGTGGACGACTTATCTGTAACATTTGCCAAAATGTGCAGCATACAACAGTATAAATGTAAAACTATCCCATGATGCAATGTGCTTGACTTTACATTCTGAAACAGTATTAACTAAAGCTATAAAAACATTTTTTTTTTGAACGAATAAAGCTGAAATTAAGAGTTTTGCATTCTCCCAAGTAACTTTGTGTTCGCTCGCAAAAACTCAAATGGTATGTGAGAGAATGCAAAAACCTTGAAATATAGTTTTTCCTCCCATCTTATATTTTTGTGTCCTTTTATGGGCTCTGTATGTATGAAACCAGGGCCTAAAACTAACCTTAGCCACACCTGCCAATGGCTGGAGACTTGAGAAAATGTACTGGCCATAAATATTTTTTACCAGCCATGAAACATAATTATTTCTTATTAAAGTTACAAAAGTTATTTAGTCTAGAGCATTGAGTGATTGTTCTTTGTCTTTTGTTGTTTGATTAACTTTAAAAACACAGACAGCAGCAGGAATATTAGGAATATTAAAATATAATACTTTCTCAGCTGTTTACGTTCACTTAAGACATGACCGACTATGAATACAAGGATACTTGCTGGGTATTTTGACATAATTTGAGTGGATTTGTTCATTCAAGGCAAGAAGAGGTTTAAGAGAGCTCAATTCAGTATTCACGGCTTTCTGAGTAATGAATTGAGTTCCCTTTCGCGTCTTCTTGCGCTTGAATATTTAAATTGGCAAGGCTTGAACTTTCGTGACGATGCGTTGTTCACGTTCATGTTCTCACAATATTGCATTGTTAGAATTCATAAAAATGCTACCGGCCAACGCCAATTTTTACTTGCGCTTGGCGTGTAAATTTTAGGCCCTGTATGAAACGAAAAAGTGCATAGTTTCACATAATATTCTATAAAATTAGTGGGCAGGATACTGTATAAACTGCAAAGTATGCATTTAGTATGCTAGTATTCCACTCTGAACACAACCCAACTGTTTTAGACCATGGTCAGTGTTTCCCACACTCACAAAAGACACACAGACTACAGTATGTGTGCCTGTAACAGTCTGACAACCAACTATGGTTATACAGCATATTAAAGCATGTTTAACACACACACACACACACACACACACACATATTTCCAGCATCCATTTGATGAGTGTTCAAAAATAATACATCCATCATTTGCTGTTTTTGCTCCATTTTCCATCATTTTATCAGCTATTTGTCCTGTCTTTCTCACCTTATTTTCTTCTATCACACATCCCAATACAGCTCTTAGCTTTTTCATTACTTTTCTCTCTCTCTCTCTCTGTTTATATGCACGTCTAATACATTTTCATCAGCTTTTCATTTTTCACCCGTCTAAAAGTGCCAGCCAGGTGGATATTACAGGAACTCTACATTTCACTATGGTGTGACTCTTGCATGCTGGATCAGAACATTTAAAGTCAACCTGAAACCAAACTTGACATTATTTAGTTTATTAAATCCTTTCGTGCTGTATTCTCTTTATCCTTTTCACTTGCAAATATCTCACAGTATGGCAGAAAATGCGAGTCCTGTTTCATGCTGATATTCAAATGACTCACTTGTTCCCTCAAAAGTATTCATGTATTATGTTACATAACCGTGACCTTTGAGCACAGCAAAGCCAGGGAGAATGTATTAATTAAACTTTCTGAATTGTTCATTTTCTTTGCTTTGCATCTTCTAGCACGTTCTGTTTCTGTGGGTGAATATGTAAATGCATTTCATCTAGAGGTTTGTATCATCAGTCTAAGTCCATCTTTACACACGCCACAATCCAACAACGACAGCCACTCGGAATAAATATAAATATAGGACTATGGCATAAAAATCCACAACATTAAATAGACACACGGTCAAGCTTTTCGAAAATGAAAAGAAATCAACTCAGAACACAGCAATCTTTCCTATAGCTATTTAATCAATTCCCCCTAAGTATCTTTTAGCAGCTTAGCGAATGATACCTTGGCACAGTAGTTTTTTCAGTAATTTTGTCATTATTTGCTTTGTCTTTGAGTTAAGGGTCATACATTACTCTATCTTCTCTTATCTTTTGCAGTCTTGTCATGAAAACATAAGGATTGTGGGTTGTATTTTTCCATTTTAAAACTAAATATCCAGTCTTAAGCATCATTATTCTTCCACTGAAAATGTAGGCAGGCAGAATTTTCCCATGACATACGGTACCGGTGGTCGCGACATCCGTTTCTATGTTGAAAGCATCTTTCATCCTGTTCTGGCAGTTACTATAACAACTGCAATCTGCACAGCAAAAACTGAAGTATTCATTACAGTGTGGCACAGACATATTGTGCTCTAAACTTCTAGCTCACTCACTGGCTTTTATTAATGAAATATTTTCAAGAGTCAAGATAAAAGGTCAGATATGTACTCTGTTCCAAAACCTAGTGAGCTCCCTTTACTGCCAACTAGGCAATCAAACAATACTCTAATCAGCATAAAAATACAAATATTATTTAGCTGAATAGTTCATTTTTAAGTAGTTCAAAAGTGTGAGGACAGTAATAAGAAATTTAGACTTCTTCAGCAAGGATGCATGAAATTGATCAAAAATGACAGTAAAGACATTTATAATATTTCAAAGATTTATATTTCAAATAAATGCTGCTCTTTTGAACTTTCTATTCATCAAGCAATCCTTAAAAACTGCATCATGGTTCCTGCCAAAATATATAGCAGCACAACTGTATTCAACACTGATAATAATGAGAAATATTTCTTGCTCATCAAATCATCATATTATAATGATTTCTGAAGGATCATGTGACACTGAAGACTGGAGTAATGATGCTGAAAATTCAGCTTTGATCACAGGAATAAATTACAGTTTAAAATATATTCACATAGAAAATCTGTATTTTAATTGTATTGTAATGTTATTTCACTGTTTTTACTGTGTTTTTGATCAAATACATGCAGCACTGGTGAGCAGAAGAGCAGAAAATATTACGGTAGTGTGTGCATATATATATATATATATATATATATATATATATATATATATATATATTATACACATACATTTTAGAGCTTGTTGCAATAAATTCTGGGATTGCTTTCTCTGTCATAGAATGCCACGTTCACATTTGGCAAAAATAAGTTATCTTAGAAGGCAACATAATGTGCACACATGACATGCTGCCTATATCGGTAGCCCACTAAGATTTGGAACAGAGATAATGTTACTGTCCTCTGAGGAATAAAGTAAAGCGAGAAACATCTCCAGAAACACACTTTTTACCCTTTGAAACAAGTTTTAGCTTGTTGAAAAAGAATACTATCCATAATTATCCAACAACAAACATCAACATCAACCCCCTACCTCAGTGAGGACTTTACCGTGTCTTCAAGCGCAAGGCTTTGTTTTTACTCAGCGAGATTCCTGGTTCAAGTAACGGCGTTTCATCTACTACGGGTGTTATCTGTAATGCATAACAGGCTTAGATGAGGCTGCCAAATCCAAACATTACAGAAAGGCATCATGAACGAGCCTCGGGCTGAAACTCGCACTCAGAGAGCAAAACAAATCTGATATACGTGTTTATGTGTGTGTGTGTGTGTGTGTGTGTGTGTGTGTGTGTTCAAATAAGCTCACCGGAACCTTGAGCTGCCTTGGAGTGTTCATTAAAATACCACGCTGTTTATGTTTGCTGCTTCGGTATGGAATGTGAGTTTGCATTTTTCATTTCACACCTTCCATGTTTTTACATCCTTTTCTCCGCTGCTGGTTGAGTGGAGTAGATTGAGGTCGGGCCTGTATCGGACAGGGGGCGTGGCTTTCTGCACCCACCAGGGGGTGTGTCATCACTGAGGGGGCGTGTCATCAGGGAGGGGGCGGGATCTGAACCCCGAGCAGCTCGTAAGCGAAAATGTTCCAGAAGATGGCGAAGAGGAGGAAGGTGATGAAGGAGAAGATGAGCACCCACCAGGAGCACTGTTTATGCAGAGATTCCTCATAGCTCCGCAAGATCAGCAGCCCCATGCTGATGCCCACCACTGCGCCCGACAGATGAGCCATGAAGCTGGGCTGCGGACCGGAAGAGGGGAGCGGCGGAGAGAAACGCAACCATACGGCACGGCCCACCTCAGAACTCACTGTTAAACACAGAGAGAGATTAGCAGATGTTTGGAATAGTAGCGTAATAGCATATTACTTATTAATATTAATAGCATATTACTATCGCATTCTAAGAAGTCTCTTATGCTCACTAAGGATGCATTTATTTGATAAAAAATATAGAACCAAATATTGTGAAATATTATTACAATTTAAAATAACTTTTTTCTATTTGAATATATTTTAAAATGTCATTTATTCAATGTAATTTCAGCATCATTACTCCAATCTTCAGTGTCACATGATCCTTAGAAAAACATTCTAATATGCTGATTTGCTGCTCAATAATTATTAAAAAATATACGTAATGACGTCATGTGAAAACAATGTAGCATACTACTATTCGAAATGATTATCATTGCATTGCATTCATATATATTACTATTTTTTAAATAGTATGCAGTATTTAGTGTATACTGCATAATATTTAACATGCTAGTTTTCCATTGTGAATATAGGTAATTTCAGAAAAAAAACAATAGTACATACAAATTTGCTATTCAGCCACAGACTATTTTTTAAATAGTATGCAGAATTTAGTATTTACTGCATAGTATGCAATATGTTAGTCTTCCATATTGTAGGCAGCAATAGTATATACTGTGATGAATGCTGTGTAGTGTGCAGTATGCAATAAAAAGTCCAAAAACAGTATATATATAAATATAACAAAAAAATTGATTGTGTTCAATCTGTTCCTCTCAGATGCTGCTTATTTAGCGCAAATTATGAGAACTAAAATGACTTACTGCAAACAAGTGCAAGAATCATCCGCAGCAACTTGTATGGACACTTCATACCGGCCCAGTTCTGAAACACAAACACATACGTGTTAAAAACCTTTAAATAGCATACGCAAAACCTTAAAGTCGCCATGATGTACTGAATGCCACTTCTTTTTTTAAAGCAAAAATGTGAAGCTATTGTAAATTGGCATCACAAAAATGATTTCGGTAATTGAAATAAAACTGAAATAAAATAAAGCTAAATAGAATTTCTTTTTTTTTGTTTTATGGCAAAGTACACAATTTAACTACTGTAACCTAAACTAAACTAACCTAAACTGAAAATATGAAAATCTAAATCAAATAAATAATACTAAAATAACACTGATTGCCAT
Organism: Meda fulgida; assembly: GCA_030578275.1. NCBI lineage: Eukaryota > Metazoa > Chordata > Actinopteri > Cypriniformes > Leuciscidae > Meda > Meda fulgida. The sequence continues at coordinate 3,558,070 of CM060639.1, forward strand.
TTGCAACCCATTTTTACTTTCATAATATGATATTTTCTATTAAAACAGAATGTTCAATGATAAAACTGTAGGTCAAAATGACTAAATATCTATTTGGCTACACATGCACTGATGGATTGTTCTCAATCAGACCAGAAACATGTAAAAGTCCATTTTGATTTCATGCTGAATTTGTGCTTATATTAAGTCTCATGCACGAAAATGTGATATTTGAGCTGTAAAGCTTCTAAATCGTCCTTAAATTCCACACACACGAATGAAAAGGCACTTATATTCCCATAAGAGGAAGTTCAGAGCCATCCATCAGCACACACACGGTGTGTGTCTGTCTATGTGCGAGTGATTACAGACTCTTTGATCTTTAGGGAAGCCGCAATATAAAGCATCCGGAGAGATTTATCCCTCTGCGTTTTTCTATTCCTCTGCCTGATTCCTCCTTTTCATTCATTCTGACACAAGTCGCCATGGCAGCAGTTAGTTTGGGTTACCATGACAACGTTGGCGAGATGTGCTGAGCAGAGAGCATAGACCCCGCCGGACCCGCCGACCACTGGAGCTCGCATATCCGTGATGGACACCGTCAGTGAACCTGAGGACACACACGTCACAGGTTTAGTCTTCACTAATGACAAACAGTGGGATTATGCATTATATTTTGTCTTGCAAATCCCCCCACCAAGACCACCAATAGTGAATTCATGCAGAGTTATGACATCATGTGAATCGATACATTTGGAATTCTAGCGTGATACATTGTTTCCTGTGATTGCGATTCTGTGTAAATTTACCTTTGTGTGCGACATTACAAAGTCTGTTTGTTGCCTTCATGCGGCTTTTATCAAGTAAAATTTCTCCTGATAGGCAAATTTAATCTTAATATGATTGCCTCATAATGACATGAGGGGGTCCCTCCTGCACACTAGTGACGCACACCTATTCCTGGATTATTTGAAGTTTAATAAAGAGTGTCTTACTGTCTTCAAAATAATTTAATTTAATTTAACTAAATTAGAATTGAATAAGTCAAAAAGTTCAATTTAATATTTGTTAATATAGTAAAATGTAATACAATAATTTAATTTAATGCATTTATTTTTTATTTAATTTAATGCATTTAATAAAACATCATTTTAAATTACAGAAATTACATACAGGTCAGGAGGTATAATTTAGTTTTAGTTTATATATATATATATATATATTTTTTTTTTTATGTAATAAAATATTTGATAAATATTTGAAAATAAAATGTAATAAAATAATAATTTAATAACATAAAATAATCAGATTTAATACATTTATTTTTTATTTTATTTAATAAATGTGTTTAATTTAATACATTTAATATATATATATATATATATATATATATATATATATATATATATATATATATATATATATATATATATATATATAAAAGCCCTACTGACCTGTATTTCTGCATTCCTGGCATCACTGTTGTTGACCCATTTAATGAATGTAATATAGGTAATTAATAGTTGTCATGTAATTATAGGAAACAGAGCTGCTCTAAACACTAAAGCACTATAGGAACTACATTTTGACATTTTCAAACCTACCGCCATGATGCTAGAGTGTTCTGAGTTGCTTTTAGTACATTGCGATGCGGTTGCTAAGGTGTTGTGGGTCTTTGCTAGGGTGTTCTAGGTGGTTTCTTACTAGCCCAAGTGGAAAGAGTCCACCTAATTTAATACAAAACATTCAAACCCACAGCGGCATAAAACACACCCAATAAAGCTAATTCTGCACTGTAAACTAAAACCTCATTGGAAAGCGAACATGCATGCAAAACGGGTGCGATAATTGAATATTGGCATTTCCTGTGTGTGTGTGTGTGTCTATCCCATGCGTCTACACACTGAGCTCTGCTGCGCTCAGCACTATAACTCAACCACCATCTTCATCATCCTTCTCTTTTTTATGTTTCGTTTTCTTGAAACTCTTTCTTCTCGCACATCCCTCTCACTCTCTTTTCATCTCTTTCTCACATACAGCCTCAATAGTACTCTCCTCAGTTCCTCTTATCTATTTTCTCCTTCCTTTAATTTCCATCTCACTTTCTGTGTCCTCAACATGACACTTGCTCGTACAGTACAGTACTTCAAAACAGCACGTGTGTGTTGTAGGTAGTGATGATTTGGCATTTGTAATGAGTAATTTTTGAGTAAATATGATATAACACAAGTGTGTATTTAATTTCATCATAATAGTGTCCATCTCATTTGCTATAGTATATCACGGCTATTCGAGCGTGTTCCTGGACTGGAGGGTCATGTGACTCACGTCCTGCAGGGTTTTGCTCCGACTCTAATTAAACCGACCTGAACCAGCTAATCGAGGTCTTCAGGATTACTTCATTACACACAACTGTTTGATTTGGCTCTGAATGTAGCAGAACACGCTTCTCCAGGAACCAAATTAAACAGCACTGAATATGACCTGTATATCTCCTATATCACACACATGCACACACACACACAGACTCATACAAATATATACTTTTTTTCAATAAAAGAAATTAAAATAAAAAAAAGAAAGAAAATTAATTTATTGAATTCATTTCATATATTTCAGAATAAATAAATAAATAATTTCATTACAAATTCATTTGAATTGAATCAGAATTGTATTTAATTAAATTAATATTTTAATATTTAATAAAATAAACGTAATAATCATTCATTTATAGAATTAACAAGGTCAATTATATATATATATATATATATATATATATTATTGTTTTATTTTAATTAAAAAAAAACACACACACAGTGTATATATATAAGCCTAATCATACTCAATTGCCCTGAAGACCTTAATTAACTGGTTTGGGTGGGTTTAATTAGGGTTGGATTGAAACTCTTGAGGTTGTGGCCCTACAGAGATATTTTGTGTGTGTGTGTGTGTGTGTGTGTGTGTGTGTGTGTGTGTGTGTGTGTGTGTGTGTGTGTGTGTGTGTGTGTGTGTGTGTGTGTGTGTGTGAGAATAATTCACAGATTATTGATTAGGTCATTGCCCACTGGTGACATGTCCATCATAAATATGAGCACATTCTCCTGGTGAACTTGTCGCAGTGCAAGGACAGCAAGACTTATGCGGACACACACACACACACACACACACACACACACACACACACACACACTAACTCACCAGCGACGACTCCTGCCATATACAGCAGACTGATCCTCAGGATCCCATGAACCATCTCCAGAGGAACTCCAATCATCAGCTGGAGGAGAGCGTTGAAGCCCAACTGCTCTAACCTGCACAGAAACACACCCAGAACGAGGAACATCAGCTGTGGCTGCAGGTCGGCACGGATAAATATAGACTGAGGAACACTATGAAATTCTCATCAGCCTCAGAACAAAGTCAACTTTGGTCTGTTATCTTTAAAGAACGTGTTACAAAAACATGGAGTTCCTGTGGAATCTCTGACAGAATTAATCCTGCGGAGTACTCAGATGAAGCTCTTCACATCTATTACAACAAAGTGTCATTTTTCTTCATTAGAAAGAGAGATTTGTAATGAAATCTTTGCTTTACATGCTCAGGATAATTCTAGGATAGATAAACATATTAAATGCTCAACATTATGTTTCTTGCATTAACGCTAGCTGCTTGTGCTGCATTTAAAGTAAACATCAATGTGAAATAGGGTTCGCACTCACAGCCCATTTTACTTTTGTATTTCTCAGTTAAAAAAAAGATATTCTTAGCGAAAAATGTGGGCAGGAGCCGCGGGACCTAATTTAATCCATTAGGAATTCTTTGGATGCTAAAAAAGTATCTCAATATGACATGATTGGAGGAGATGGGTTGAAAAATGGTTTTCCTGACATCAGTTGATAAGTAAAATAATTTCAGAAGTGGAACAGTTTGATAAAAGACAAACCGTTTTCTTTCAAATAAAGTGCACAGTAAGACCAGAAACATGAATGAAGAAAGTATTTCACATTTGAGTTCACGTTGAAATTTAAAGCTTGTAAAACTCAAATAAACAGATTCTAAACATGGATAAACAGTTTATTCAAGGAACAGTTTCCAGTTGCATAATTATCCAAGAGCACTACAGTTGATATTTATTTATCAACGGAGATCTAAACAATAGTTTGGGAGGAGCTTGCTCATCCCTCTACTTACCCGACATGCATGAACATGTAGCTGAAGAACCTCCAGATTTGCGCGCGGTGTCCGGGATGATACACCAGCGGACTCTTCATGAAATCCGGCTGGTAGGTTTGCAACACCCATTTATTGAGCATCACACCGTAACACATGAACACTATGATCTGGGACACACAAACACAGACACGTTCAACAGTCTTGACCCTGTGTGACCCTAAATAATGACATTTATTGAGCATTTAAACAAAATACTCAACATCATAGAACACATTTTAAAGATTTATTTTAGTATCATATTTGATATAGTACATAAGGGCTTTTATGGCTCATAAAGTATGATATAGGAGAATATGGAGATCACACTCGAGGAGGAAAAATAGCTCAGTTTTGTATTGCCAAAAAGTGAGATGAAATTCTGATCGCTTGTAATGTAAATCAATGATAGAATCAGACTACTTGTATAACATGCATATGAGATTATATTTACATGCTTAGTTTTATGATCAAAGCTCTGTAGTGGAGGGGGGGGGGGTTAAAACATATAATACAATGCAATACAATTATGATTGAGAGATAAACATTCCTAAAAGACCTGATAGATCATATTTGATACATCTTATGTATTATGATAAAAAAAAGAAAGAAAGATGCATGGATAATCAAGTAAACCTAAGGTGCTTCAGGCTTGAAATAATACAAAGATATTAAAGCTATTATGTTTATTTTTAAAATCAGTAAAGATTTCACAGTAAAAAAAAGACATGTATACCAAAACCCTGAAGGGGGACATTTTTAAAATGATGACTTTTATTTGCTTAAAAAAGTATGAACTATTAATCAGATGACAGAAGGCATGATTGTGTAACAGGCTTTTCAGAAAAGTTTTGATCATGTTGATAATTTAGAAATTAGTTTTGAATATGATACAGTAGGCTTTATAGGGTAAAACAAATAAGGTTCCAATTACAACCTTTTTAACTTTTGCTAAGAAAGTTTGGTTACGCTTTATTATAAGGTGACGTAGTTACATTATGTTTACACAAATAAGTGTAACCTACAGATTGGTGTATTAAAGAACGAAGAAACAATGAGCTGATCTGATGAACCTATAATGCAACAGGAAGTAGAACGAGGCATATAGCAAGTCAAGAGTTCAGTGAGGTGTACCTGTACTATGGTAATGATGGCCATGAACACAGGAGGCGGGCAGATTCTGTTCTGATAGAAGTACCATCGGCGGTCCGTCTCACATGGCAGAATCTCATAGGCCACGTAGCGCACGAAGCGCTTGTACACGCCCAGCCCCGTCTCATCCAATAGGATCTCTCGCTGCAGTGTGCGACGCCCATTTGCAATGGCTCTGCGAAAACTACTGGAACGCTTGCTGTTCAGCTGAGACACAGAGTGAAGAGGTGTCATTTGTGCAGAATGGCTTGCTTAACACATGTACATCTGTTACAACATTGCAAGGCGACTGTACTGTATCTTACACACCTCATTAAATCATTAAATGATAATTACAAACTTACATAAAAACAAACTTAAACCTAAACAAAACTTTTAAATATATTGATAACCTCAAATGCATCATCAGTAGAGAACTTATCAAGGTGTCCTTTCCAGCAACCGTGGGCAAGAATTACACATAGATGTGCAGTGTTATACCAACAAACACAAACCTCCATCAGGGCAACAAATGGCACACAAAAAATGCGATAAACATTAGCTAAATAACAAAGTGTAACATAAAAGACCCTAATAGGCATAACTAACAACAAAGCATAATTTTTTTAATTGAAATTTAAGCAAACTTGATTAATCTTTCAACAACTTCTAGCAATGCGCCCTACTTATTAAGTATAAGGTATAAATAAAATACATGTATTTAATAATGTCCTTTTATACAATATTTAATATTTTTTATTGATTCAATGTTTTAAATAGTTTTAATATATAGGTATTAATATAAAAAAATATAGCTAAAAATATTATTTGATTTCAATAAATATTTCGTGTACTATCTTTTTAAATTAAATAATTTTACACCATATATGATATGATGACTTACGGGTGGGTTAATCAATTGAATTTAGTATTTTAATAGGAATTTTCCAAATATATATATATATTTTATTTTTAACAGTATATTTATATGTGATTGTGAATATACACTCTTAACAGACCTCACAACAGCCACACACACACACGACCAGTTTAATACTGTGAATTTCTTACAGATTACTTCATGTATGCAGGATTTCTCACACTCTCTTCTTTCTTTTCCCTGTTCCCTTCATCTCCCTCCTGCCCCAGATTTACACTTCACCCAAATCCTTTTAAATTCATTGCTTTCTCTCCCCCTCAATCTCAGTCTCTCTTCCTGTAGAACATGATTTTAGATCAAAGTATTTCTTATATTCCAGCAACAGAAAAGTGCCATGCATCTTGGTATCATATCTCTGAATGAGTCTAGCTAGATCACCAAAAATGTCAACACAGTCATGTGCGTGTGTGTGTGTATTAAAAGAGCCTGCGGCAAAATTGATTCAACTGTCTGTGCCAGAGTGAAAACACTTACGCCCCCTCGTATCAAGAGTGAGGCAGTGAACAAGGTCCTGAGAGGAACACGGTTGGATTTGTAAAGGAAGCACGTGGAGGTTCAGCAATTACAGATCTGAGACCTGCAGTCTATTATTGACTGTGAGAAGAGCTTTTCATTCATGAACAAACACACGCAAACGGCACTCATCTGCTCTAAGTGTCATAGAAATAATATGACAATCAAATGTCCCACTCGATATTTGTGCATCAGGGAATCCATACAGTTGCATGAGCACACATGAACACAAACACACTAAAATGTGCACGTACGTGCAAATGTGTTTCCAAATTAGCTATAAACTAGCTAAATTGATACTAAAGTGCAAAAATCGGTCACTAGTTAATGACTTTCAATACACAACACTGATCAAAGTTTAGTCTCAGAGTAAAATAAAATAAAATAAAATAAAAACGTATATATATATATATATATATATATATATATATATATATATATATATTACCGTTCAAAGTTTTGGGGTCAGTAAGATTTTTATTTTTTTAATGGTAATTTTATTCCACAAGGATGCATTAAATTGATAAATAAATTCAAAAGCAACAGTAAAGACATTTATAATGTAACAAAAGATTTCAATTTTAAATAAATGCTGTTCATTGAACTTTCTATTCATCAAAGAATCCTGAAAAAATGTATCACTGTTTCCACTAAAATCTGAAGCAGCACAACTGTTTTCAACATTGATAATAATAAATAAAAATGTTTCTTAATCATATTATACTGATTTCTGAAGGATCATGTGACACTGAAGACTGGAGTAATGATGCTGAAAATTCAGCTTTGATCACAGGAATAAATTACAGTATAAAATATATTCAATAGAAAACAGTTATTTTAAATCATAATAATATTTCACAATTATACTGTTTTTAATGTAGTACTACTGATTAACTAAATGCAGCCTTGGTGAGCATAAACATTAAAAAAAATCAAAAACATATTTTAAAAGACTTTAAATGGTACTGTAGCTCAGAAAACAAAGCAGAACATATGTGAATATCTAGTTTATGTGTGACTCTTGCTTGACTCCAAATGAGTGCAGTCCATATCCGCAGTGCATGCTCATAATGTACACAGAAACACAACTGTTTCTCAGCAGACATATCGAACAAGCCTGGAAGTTGCATGTGTGCGTCTCACCAGTTCTATGAGCTCCTGGTAGCAGACGTGTCCGTGTTCGTTGCTGTGTACCAGTGCCAGCAGCATCTCCAGTTTACTGGGGTCCAGCTGTAACTCATGGTGCTCAGCTAGACTGGTGAAATTTTCCACTGCTATAAAACCAGTCTGTTCTGGGTCCAGCTGAACAGAGGGAGAGAAGCAGCACATGATTAGTTTAAACGCACGCACATAGAGTAAACATTCAGGACTAGCATGCATTTACTACACAAAATAAACGTAAAATGCTCCATGTGCTTTGCATTTGCTTGGATATTTGTTATACAAAAACCATGTGATCAAAATGTAACAGTATGATTCAACATTACGCTAAGGAATAACTGGAATGACTCCCAGTGGGTGAGCAATGAAATCTTTTTGTGATGGATAAACATACAGAATGCTCTGCAACAGAATAACAGCAAGATGTTTTTATAGTGCATCGAACTGTTTGAGAAAGTCATTCTGCACAATTCATCTCTCAGCTACACAGAAACACACACAGTCAAAGATTCTGTAACCATCACCGTGTGAGTGTGTGTGTAACTATCAGCCTGAAGCTTTTCCCTAACAGATCCAAGCAGGAAAGACAACCCAGGAGAACACGAACTCTGAATTACTTTGAATTACTTCTGTATGCTATATTTAAATTTCAGAAGACAGATGGGTGAAAGAGGAAAAGGAAGGGGAGGAAGAAAGGGAACACGGTCGGAAGAGAAAGGAAGGAAACTAGGAAATTAAAGGAAAGCAATGGAGGAAAATTATGTAAGAGAGGGAAAGAAGGAAGGAAGGAAGATATGAGTAAATTAAAGGAAAGGGATGGAAGAAAAGGGTAGAAGGACAGATGGACAGACAAATGATGGAAGGAATGATGGAAGTAAGAAAATCAGGAAAAACAAAGAAAAGATAAGGAAAAGGAAATAAGGAATGAACGTAGGAAAGAATGAAATGTGGAAATGAAAGGAAAGGGAAGGAAGAAAAGGGTGGAAGGAGGGACTGATGGATGGAAAGAATCAAAGGTAGTGAAAGAAGTAAGAAAGAAAAGCAAAAGAATGGAAATGAGGGCAAATTAAAGTAAAGGGAAGAAACAACGGACAGAAGGAAGAAATGAAAAAACGAAGGAAGAAATGGATAGAAAGATAGAAAGTAAGGAAAAAGGAGGAAAGGAATTTTAATGAGAGGAAATAAAAGAAAGGAGAAAATTATGGAAAGAAGGAAAGGAAGAACTGACAGATGGAAGGAAGAAAGGAACGAATGAAAATAATAAAATAATGAGGAATAAAGGGAAGGAAAGTAAATAAGGAAATTAAAGGAAGAAAGGAAGGAAGGAAAATGAAATAAAGGGAAGGACGGAAGGAAGGAAGGAAGGAAGGAAAATGAAATAAAGGGAAGGACGGAAGGAAGGAAGGAAGGAAGGAAGGAAAATGAAATAAAGGGAAGGACGGAAGGAAGGAAGGAAGGAAGGAAGAAAGGAACGAATGAAAATAATAAAATAATGAGGAATAAAGGGATGGAAAGTAAATAAGGAAATGAAAGGAAGACAGGAAGGAAGGAAAATGAAATAAAGGGAAGGACGGAAGGAAGGAAGGAAAATGAAATAAAGGGAAGGACGGAAGGAAGGAAGGAAAATGAAATAAAGGGAAGGACGGAAGGAAGGAAGGAAAATGAAATAAAGGGAAGGAAGGAAGGAAGGAAGGAAAATGAAATAAAGGGAAGGACGGAAGGAAGGAAAATGAAATAAGTGGAAGGACGGAAGGAAGGAAGGAAGGAAAATGAAATAAAGGGAAGGACGGACGGAAGGAAGGAAGGAAGGAAGGAAGGAAGGAAGGAAGGAAGGAAATGAAATAAAGGGAAGGACGGAAGGAAGGAAGAAAGGAGGGAAGGAAGGAAGCAAGGAAGGAAGGAAGGAAAAGGAAATAAAGGGAAGGGAGGGAGGGTGGGACGAGGAAGGAAGGAAGGAAAAATAAATAAAGGGAAGGGAGGGAGGGTGGGAAGAGGAAGGAAGGAAGGAAGGAAGCAAGCAAGGAAGGAAGAAAAGGGAAGAAAGTAAGGGAAGAGAAGGAACAGACAGAAAGAAAGAAAGACATACAAACTAATAAATGATCTACTTACCTGTAATGATGTAGAAACAGACAGGAGAAAGAGGAAGAGGAAGGAGAGTGAGTGAATGTGAGGGGTCTGTTTAATGAGCGAAGGATGAAGGATGGAGGGATGAGAGCAGCAGACACATGTGGAGAGAAGGATGGAAGTAAAAGAATCATTTAGTGAGGCAATTCAGCACAGAGGAGAGCCGCTGCCGTGTCACCATGGTTACAAATTACCAATGTGTCACCCTGAGAAAGACTGACACAGTGTGTGTGTGTGTGTGTGTGTGTGTGTGTACACCGCCAGCGACTGATCTAGTTCTGTCACCTCACACCACATGATCATGTACACAAATCACCAATCAACACACCACGTTACAACCACAGATCTACCATGTAAATACCATGATATCTGAATACAGGAATCACTAAAGCGTGAACAACATCTGTTTAGCATTACAGCTGTGCCAAAACATCAGGCCAGCAGCCGGGGTCACGTCGCCGAGCTGGAGTGCATGATTCGCTACATGAGCGAGAACAAAGCCTGTCGTTCGGCTAAATGTGCTAAAAAGAGCCGTACTGTTGCCATGGTTTCCGATAATACACACCATATGGCTGAGCGCAGAAACATCTGAGCAATGATATGGTGTTAGTAGTAAAATATGTCAGCTTTCTCATCACAAATGATCTTAGTTTTACACTGTAACCCTTACAAAAGAGCACTGGGGCGGGTACCGAGGTAAATACAATATTACTTTGATAAATACCATGGTTTGTGTATTTGAAATAGAAATTTATTAGCAACTTGGATCGTTTGATCTGGAAATCAGATTTATTGAGATCTCATTTTGAATCTCTGGAGGAGACACATTACTGGAGTCTTTTTCTCAAGAGAAACATCTGAGAACCAGGAGGTCAACTCAAGTCCTTTTCTTCACACTATCAATGCATCTGGTCATAGAGGACGAACCGCTGCTGTTTTATGCTAATATAATGCTAAATATGGTGCGGCAATCCAACTATCAACTGCCCTGTCTCTCCAAACAGCTGGTGCCAAAGAAAATACTGCTTACACACACACACACACACAGACACACACACACACACACACACACACACACACACACACACACTCACTCACACAGACTTACACACTCACTCACTCACACATACACACTCACTCACTCACTCACTCACTCACTCACTCACACACTCACTCACTCACTCACTCACTCACTCACACTCTCACACTCACTGACTCACACACACACACACACTCACTCACACAGACTTACACACTCACTCACTCACACATACACACTCACTCACTCACTCACTCACTCACTCACTCACTCACACACTCACTCACTCACTCACTCACTCACTCACTCACACACATACACACATACTCTCACACTCACTGACTCACACACACACACTCGCAAACAGATTTTAACACCTTCTGATCATGATGTCGACTGTGCAAAATATCCTGTCACAATGCTACGGTGTTGTGAGTGGTTGCCAGGGTGTTGCTATGCAGCTGCTAAAAATACTCATCTATGTGCTTTTCAGATTTCAGCTAATGATTTTATCATTTTTAATATGAAAATGAATGCGCAAAAGTGAACAAAAAGAATTGTGTTAGCAAATCTGTATTATAGGAACATCAGTATAGGACAGACGATAGTCTGCGGTCACATGACAACATCATCTGCAGTTAAACAGTCCGGCTCCAGAGAACTCATTCATTTTCTAAATAGCGAAACTGATTTTGAACGAGAACTTAAAAAACTTTAAAGACACTTTGATTTTCAAAATGTAATACTTAAGGTTAGTAACTAATATAATACTAAGTATTAGCAACTACTAAACTCCAGTCGGTGAGAGAAGACACGAGTAATTCAGTCATTTAGAGCTGTCTTCCATTAATTCAGTTTATCACACATTGTGTGTGTGTGTGTGTGTTTGCACGTGTGAACTGTGTGCGTGTGCATTAGAGCCAGAAATAGTCTGAGCTCAGCACTGCTTCCTGCAGCAGAAAATAAAAAATCATAATAAACTGAAAGGTTAAGCATCTTGCCTTTACACAAACACACACACACACACACACAGTAGCTGCAACACACTCACACCATATGTACACGGACACACACACACCCACAACACAACAAAACAGTCAGGCATCATATCCGTCTGAGAACACACTTACTGTACACACAAAATCAAGCACAGCACATGTGAAAACATATGAAACACACCCACACAATACCAACACACACACACACACACACACACTGAACTGATGACTGAGTGTCCCTCGTCCCCTCAAGGCAAAGATCAATTCTGCCCCTCCGACTGAATGATTGCTTTACTATCCATCAATCAACCTAATCTCACAGCATCAGCATAGATTAGACAACCAAATCAAACACACACACATTCACACACACACTGATATTGCCTAGTATAACTTCCAGAATCCTCAAATTATTGCTTCAAAAATAAAGTGTGCATTTACAATTCATGTACATGCTTTTTTCTACAAAAAAATATTCTGATTATTATAATCGTTATTAATTTGGAGAATGTATGAATGATGCATATCATTATTATTATTATTATGCATTATTCATACATTCCCCAAACTACTTATAATAATTATAATATATTTTTTGTTTTTATTTAAATATTTAAACAATAGGCCTATTCAATTATTATATATTAAACATATATATATATATTGTATATATAATCTTGTTATTAGTATATATTTTTTAATAGTTAAATAATTAACATTATATAAAAGATGAAGTATATAAATACTGATAATAATATAGTTTAATTTTATATATAGCAGTGCTGTCAAATCTGATTAATCACATTTAACAAGTTTGTAAATATATATATATGTGTGTGTGTGTATGCATGCATACACATACATACTGTATAATATATAATTACAAACCTTTATGTTAGATGTGATTAATAGCAATTAATATATATATATTAGTGCTATCAAATGGTTAATATATATAAATATATATATATATATATATAATATTTCTTTATTTACAGTATATCAGTATTTATATATGTGTGTGTTGTATTATGTTATTTCTTATTCAGGGAAATAATCAGTAAAGAGCACAGAACTGATATCACTGCGGATGAATTACCAATGCAAAGCAGATATAAATCAAGACCAGAAAGCGTGACGTTATTCACACACCTTAAAGCCTTACATTTCTGTCTGAGGAGCTGCTTTTGCTCCAGACTCTAAAACAATTAGCATATACTCATGCATATGTATTCAAACAAGCTGTTGTCCGAATCCTGATGAATTTTGAGTGCAAAATTGTGCTTCCAGGACAAGTGCTTCTCCAGGCCATCTGAACGTTAACGCCTTGTAATGTATCTCAGACAGCAAACCCTGGATGAAGAGTTGGCCAGAGCTCTTACTGAAGCGCTCCACTGCCCCACCGTATTTCCACTGCTGGATCTGGAGGTCCGACTGACGGTATAAATAAGTCATGTTTTTGCACACAAACGGATTGTAAACCTGCCAGGTGGTAAAAGAATAAAACAAAACAATGTGCAATAAACAAAATCTTGTTATTTCATGACTAAACATATTTTCGTATTTCTTGGTGTGTGTTGCTTACACTAAATCTCTTAAAGCGCTCTCCTCTTTTCTGACAAATGGCCATCAATGGAGAGTTGTTGGGTCTCCTCTTTAAGTTTCCTTCCTTTCACTGAAGGAGTTTTTCCTGTTCTTACACAGCGGTTGGACTGGAAGTTTGTGAGCGCACGGCTACTCAGAGACAATCTGTTATTAAAAGCAACTATGAAACTGAACTGAAATATCAATATCAACATTAAAATGACCAATAGAGTTCAGTGCCGGCCGGAAAGTATTTTTTCCATTCACTGCTCCCAGAGGGATTTCTATTAAGTCTTCATTAAAGCGTTATAAGCCATGAACCAAGACAATCAGCATTGAGGTAAATCATAATATATTTCAAATATTTCAGTATTTTGAAAGTATAGGGAGAAAATGGGCGGGGCTATCAAAATTCTCTGAGGCGTGTTGCTTGTTTCAACTCTGATTGGTGGAATTTTCTGTACAGCATCATGGGTAATGTAGTTTTTCCACCATGAATTCTGCTGTTAACAATGATTATTTTAACACTAAGTTGAAGTGATGGGGGCTGATGGCTTCAACAGAAATCAATACATTTGATTTGAACAACCTTTTAGCTCACAGTACGGCTGTTTTTAAAGGTTTATCATTAAAAAAATCTATTTCCCTATGGAGAAAAGGAAGTGTGTGAAGAATTTAACTGAAATGGGCTGAATTAAACAATCAATATTGAGAAAAGCAATAATGAAGTTTAATTGAACTGATCGAGTTGAGCGATCTATACTGTTAAAAGTGCCAACGAGTCAAACTGACTTAAGTGAACTGAACCGAATTAATCTGATCTGAAATTTCAAGTCACCAAAAAAAAAAAAAAGCTGCATCGCCACATCCTTGGATTTAATATCTCCCAGTTGCTGCTTTGAATATGATATAGGAAAATATATCATATTGAAATAAAGAAAAATACTTTCATTCAGCAAGGATGCATTAAATTGCTCAGAAGTAACAGTAATGACATGTATAGGCTAATCTTAGAATGATTTCTAAAAGATCATGTGACACTGAAGATGAATGGAAAAACGATGCTGAAAATTCAGCTTTGATCACAGAAATAAATTACATTTTACAATATATTTAAATAGAAAATGGTTATTTTAGCAGTATTTCACAATATTACAGATTTTTGATCAAATAAATGCAGCCTTGGTGAGCTTAAGAGACTTCTTTCACAGACATAAGATAGCATGCATAAGTGTAATTTCCACATTTTAGCATACACAGAACCAAGCGAGTGTCGAGCATCTTCAGTAGCAGTGCTGATGTCTAGTGTACTACTACCAGAGTAACAGCCACTGACTGAACATAAGGACCTCTCTCAGTCACACACACACACTCCTGTACTCATTCATTCCAACTGTCCGTCTCGCTCCATATCGGCCTAGAAACACATGCACACACATGCACATCGACGCACTGGAGGATGCAGTAACCATAGCAACCTGCTGCTGCTTACCTGCTCTTGTATGAGCTGAAACAGAGAGCTTCTATCCATATACTGGGCCCTGGTGCACACACAGCCACAAAAAGAAGGACATAGGGGGATTTCACACACAGAGACACGTCCACACACACACACGTTCGTCCGTCTGTGCGGCACACCTCCCCAACGGGGACAGAGACCCCTTGCACACACTCTAGCGAGGGCCAGTGGTGTATCTGCAGGATTCCCTCCAGTGAGGTTTGGTCCAGCTTAGATCCCAGATGGGTTAAAACCCAAAGTCCCAGTCAGCATCCAGAACCCATAGATCTTTGTGACACTTTTGCACCCGCTTCCATCCAGCTACAAAAAATCACCTTCAGCTTGCAGTCAATGCACTTTCTGTCCCTTTCCTTCCTCTACTCTACCCTTCCGTCCCTCTCCACTCGCCCGTCTCGTTGTGCTCGTATCGTCTTTGCCTCTGTAAATCTCTCCCTCTCTCTCCTCTGTCCTCCACAAAGACTGTACTACCTGAATACCAATGAAGGAGGGGAAGGAGGCGGCGGTCTGCGGCCAATCAGAGGCCAGGGGGGCGTGTCCAAAGAGCTGCAGCTCTCCATCTACCCTGCAGGAGTCTTAAAGAGAGACTAAACACACAAACACACATTCACTGCAGTGCACACACACACACACACACACACACACACACACACAGCGCAAGCGCACTCAGGTTTCCTAAATCAGACATTAATCACACGCAGCAGATACTACAAACCCTAAAACACGCTGTTCAGTCACAGCTTGTGCTTGTAATATCCTGGTGATCACATATGTATATTGAAACACTAATTAAGTCATTTCAGTCTGTTTAACTGTGGTAATAAATGTAAAGATGAATCTCTACAGTCTAAAATGTCTCTGTTATTCATGATGGTATGAATGAATAAAAGTAATGTAGATGTTAATGACAGTCTTGTGTTATGGAACGTTTAGAGGATTATTATTATCAAAAAATATATATATTAGGATTGCATATGATGAGGATCTGGGCTGGTTAGCAGTGGTACTGACCCCTTGTGTGAATATACTGCTCTTCTTGGATATCTGGGTCATAATTTTAAGTTTGTTTCAGATTGACTCAACTCAGACTAGGAAGCAGCCAAACTGGTAAAAAAAAAACCCCATTTTTTGCATTAAGCCTGTAAAAAATCTCAACAGATTTTCACCCGAGGCTAAACAGGCTGTGCAGATTTTCTTATTAGACACAAGACTGTATGACAATACGCTCTAATTGTTGGTGATGTTAAAAAGCTCACATTGATTTGATAAACAACAAAAAAAAAAAAAAAAAATATATATATATATATATATATATATATATATATATATATCAATCAAAATCTACTATATATATATATATATTTGACTATTTTATATATATAAATATATTGGAAAATAAAATAAAAACTGAAAAAAATATACTGTTTAAAAAAAATATATATATATATATATATATATAGCCTATACTTTTTGCCATATGGGTTTCTGTAGCACAAACTGTTTGGGATGAGCTATACACCAAAATCGATCACTCAGTGTTAGGGGTTTATTCAAATCTTTAATCCTAATTATGAATAGTGATGCCAGTGTTAGCAAACACCACTAGCAATCGCGACAGATTTAAACCTGGAGCTAAACTGATTGTGCAGATTTTCTTCTTATACAGAAGCGTTTATAACACACTCTAATTGTTGGTGATTTGACAGCTCACGTGGAAATAAAAACACTATCTTGCGGGTTCACCACTTCCTGGCCTCTTCTAGAATGAACATAAAGCAGAATTTTGATTATATGCGTTCATATGCGTATATAAAGTGTGACTTATGATATTAGTTCTTACTGATACTGTGTGCTATCAATCCATTACTGGCCTCATGTTTATGAACTTCATGACCTTCACGACTCTGGTAGCATAATATAAGACAGACAGCATGACCTTGATCAATGAGCATACATCCCTATTAAATCTGTTTTTCAGAGGAAGCAATAATCAATATATTTTTCCTGCATGTAATCACATTAGCCCGCTGACTAGAGGTGTGGATTCAAAGTGCATCAGCAAAATAACCAGTTGCCACATTTAGATTATTAATATGCATATTTTTTATTTGTTCATTTGTAAGTAAAGTAATTAAATAAAATATATTGTTAGAGCCAATTAGCCAATTATCATTTTTAATATCCAATAAACTGCAGAACAGAGCAGTGCTGCCCTCTCCTGGTCAAGTCATTCTCTATACACCATATAGAACACACAAAGACTTTTCTTCTACACTTGTGCACACATTTCTCTTCCTGGACATTTTAAAGACTGCAAGTATGATGCTGATCAAATCAAAGTTTTTAACCCAATATCCCCTGATCAATTCACTATATTAAATTAGCAGGGTCCAGTGCATTACAAAAATCTTTGAGTCCTTTATAATACTGCTTTCTTTTCCAGTGTGTTCTTATGTAGGCTTTACAAAATTGTTTGAGGTCAATCTGTAATTTCATTTATTTTACCTGCTGTTAATAACTAACTTTTAACAGACCTGAATTGATATGCGTTTGTGCAATTCTATAACATAATGCACAAAACCATTTAATTTTAAAAGAAAACATTTTTTATAGAAAATTACACTTGTCATGTAGAAGCCATACCGTATTGAACAGACAGCTCACGCGACGGCTGCCTTGTAGTCTGATGTCATGCAGTGATGCAAGTGCTCATCTCTACAGTGCCTAGATAGGAAACAAATTAGAAATGTTTTAATTACAGCGTATTAAATGGCAAAATACAATAATTCTGACCCTATATGAAGGAAACTACAGTATTCAGTGGTCAGTAGGTTATTAGTGCCATTACATGAGTAAATAATGGGCCTAATAATGAAAAATGTGTATATGTAATTATTTCCTGGAGCAGTTTACCTTGTTATTTCTAGTCCTACTGTTATTATGTCAACATGTATGTGCATCTATCTATCTATATTATATACATATGATATATTTATCTAATTGACATGGGTTAAGTGCGCACAGACTGAAGGAGCTGTTTTCAGCACTAGACACCAGTCCTGCAGACACCTTACACTACGACACAATGAGAAGCTGTGTATACTAACTATCAAACACAAACGGGACTGACAGTGATCACAGGTGTGTGATGTGCACTGAGCTTAATACCTAACTATATGATGTAATTCTGTTACAATCCAGTGCAAGTGTAACAAAAAAAGCCCTATCTTCAAGAGTCCATGGCTGTCTAGCATAAACTAATAATCAATATTATAATAAAATAAAAAAATAGTGTTCCATTTTGAGTGTTATTCATGAGAAAACTGCCTGCGCGCGAGTTAAAGCGTCACGCGCTCAAACTTGAGTACAAAGTTAAAATAAAAAGGCTATTAATCTGGTTCATCAACTTAAGCTTAATTACAAATAAGTAGTCTAATTAAAAGTTCTGTAAAGCGGGCTTACAGTAGATGTGAACAGAAAACCCTGAAGTGAAGAGATTCAAGATGGCGTTCTGACTGAAACACCATATCCAGCCTGAAAATGTGAATAACAGAACAAGCCGGAACGATAGAAATATAACTGTGCATCAGCCCGATAAGAGCCTAAACTAAATTGATGACTTGATAAGGGAACGGTGGGATAATAAGGGAAAACAAACCGACGGGATACGCACTTCCCTGCCAAACGGAGAGATAACAAAAGAATGCGCGAGCGTTTAACGCATCCAGACCAGTTTGATCTGTCTTAATATGTCTATCGGATCCATAACGCATAAACCACCGGGAATGCATACACAGATCGATATGTTCAACCTGACCATGGTACCGGTGGGTTCTGGTCGGTAAAGCTGGTCTTTGGGTCGTTGGCAACTTTCCTAACATCCGAGCTCTTCTCCCAGAACACTCAGCATAGGAGCTGCTCTTTATATACTATAACGTTTTACTCGTTTATATCTATAGCTCATACATTACACCGACACCTCTTAAAATGTGTGAATATGACCCACAATATGAGAGCCACTTTAATTCGCGCACATTTAATTTATAAAAGGTTTAACAATAAATAATCGGAGAAACGTCACGCGGACTCAGTGGCCAGACTGTGTTAGTTCGTCAACTACTTCAGCTTATTAAAAACGAAAACGACGTTTTAAATGAATCAAACCCACCCTGTCCTCCAGTGTGTTGATGGGGCTTTCATATACATTCGGTGTTTTCCGGCTCGATTTCGTTGTTTTGGGCTATTTTTACGCGAATTCTGCAAAATCCATCACCACGCTCGCCGGTTTGAGCTGATTTTCAGGGAAAAAAAGTTAATGGCGCAATGAATTCAGGCTAAAACGACACACGCACATGAAGCCCAAAGCCTCCCCTCTCAGACCGTGGCGTTGGGAGGGTCGGTATCAAACGAGTCTGGCTGAATTCGGCCTCAGTTCGAGGAGGAAGAAACACAAACCAGCCCGCGCAGATTTCATGGAAGCCCGCTTGATCAGCTGCTGGCAGTTGGTGTTCTCAATCACGTCCGCGTGGAGGCTTCATATATAGTACAGGCGCACTTCGGCGAATAATATACACACTTTCAACGGCACTCATTTGTTGGTTATCTGATTAAATATTTTAATTCAAAACTAAACAAATCCAAGGTGTGACGTTGAGGTAATTTCATCGGCTATCACTAATTTTTAGCAGCTCCTCAAGAATTTTATCTCACTTTCTCGTGAAAGAGTTTTTGACAGTTGTGTTTTTGTTTGAAATCCTTCAGGATCGACCATGGCTGAGACGGCAGCTACCCCCGCATCCAGGCCCAAGAAGGCGAAAAGCTCCAAGAAAGCGGCGTCGCATCCCAAATACTCTGACATGATCAAAGCGGCCATCGCCGCCGACCGGAGCCGCAGCGGCGCGTCGCGTCAGTCCATACAGAAGTACGTGAAAAACCACTACAAGGTGGGAGACAACGCCGACTCCCAAATCAAACTCGCCCTGAAGCGTCTGGTGGCCGGCGGGCTCCTTCGCCACACCAAGGGCATCGGAGCTTCGGGATCCTTCAAACTGGCCAAAGCTGATGACGTCAAGAAGCCCGAGAAACCCAAACCAGCAGCCGTGAAAGTCAAGAAGCCAGCCAAAGCCGCTGCCAAACCCAAGAAAGCCCCCAAGCCCAAGAAAGTGGCGAAATCCCCAGCAAAAACTAAGAAAGCAGCCGAGAAGAAAGTGAAGAAGGTGGCGGAGAAGAAGAAATCGCCTGTCAAAGCCAAGAAAGTTGTCAAGAAGGCGAAGGTGGCCAAACCTGCCAAGGCGAGCAAAGCCAAAAAGGCGAAAAGCGCGAGACCCAAACCCAAGCCCAAAACATCGACCAGGAAAACGGGGAAAAAGAAGTAAAGTGAATTCCAACCGAGCGGACTGATTCATTCAAAACTCGGTGTAAATAAACTTTTTGAAGCAAATGTTTTTTGGTATATTGTTATTTTTCTAAGGTCTTTGTGCGCGGACTTCAACCCCACACTTTTACAGTGTGTTTCTTCAGAAACTTTTTTTGTGCGCAATTGTGATCCTATGAAGAAGATCCGAGACATCGAAACGGCTAAACTATTTATTTTTAAATAAAAAATCCTGGACGTTTTTTTTTTCTTCTTTAAGTTGAACTGTGTTGCACACTATTATTATCATCCTCATCCAGAGACATACTAATTAATTTGCCAATTAGATATGTCGATAGAAGATATATTCTTATTTTAGATCATTCTAGGACTGTGAAGAACAATAATAAAATGTCTTTGTATGAAGAACGGTGACCTATATGATGGCGATGTACAGAATCAACTTGTGACGTGGACTGTTGTAATCTAGCTCCATTGCTGTCCATACTGTGCATCAATAAACTTCTCTCATTTCAAACGCAGTAGTTTGTGTGGTGTTTTCACGGAGTGCGAGCAGCGAGAGATGGGGGTCTTCAGGGACCGCGACCTCCAGTTCATCTCAGAGCGAAAGGTGAAGCGCATCTCTGGGTTGGACTCAGTGCTGCCCCCGCGGCCTCATCGCAGAACTGCAGCTGTCAGTGTCACGCTAGGGCAAGTGCAAATGGTTTGATGACGTGTAAGGCGGTGACACGCAGTAAATACATGGTCGGAAAAAAAATCCAAATGAAAACAATTTTAAACTGAAACAAAAGTAAACTGAAAAATGACCATATTCGTTTTGGTTTGATACACAGCATAAGTCTTTTTAGTCTTTACAATATGCCTTAGTTAATCATGAATAACATAGTAATAAAATAGTTTGAAGTGCTAAATATTCTTAAAGACTTTAGATGTATTTCTTTGAAAGTTAAAATAAAATGTACTAAAACTTATTCTAAAGTATAAAACTAAAGACCAAAATGAAAATAAAACAGCCATAAAAACTAACTATAATTCTGAATGAATATGCACACTGTAGGCTACTTAACTTTTTTTTTTTTTACATAAAATCTTCATAAAACATAAACATTGATTTGTGATACTGCATGACTATTCAAGTAAACTCCAAAAAGTGAATGTAAAATAAATGTAAAAATTTCCTTATACGTTTACAGTAAAGTCAGAGACCTCAATCCAAACCTGAGATTTATTTTCAAATAGCCCTGGAAATATTAGGTTTAACATTTTTGAAACAAATTAAAATGACATAATGTTGAAATATTTCAGATTTCTGTCTCTGATCAAATGTAAATAACGGAGTGACACTGTACAGATGGTCAGATTTTCTTTCTTCCACTGAAGCTCAAGATGCTCTTTAGAGTTTAGATCATCATAGATATGCTGGAGAACGTGATCAGGTTTTGTTATTAAACACTTTACTCAAAAGGTTACGCAAATAATATAATTTATCTCAGATGTTTGGACACCCCTGTATGATTATAGACGTTATATCTTTTATTCTTGATGTTGGACAAGTCAGCTTTACAAACTCACCTCAAGTATCTCTCTATGTATTTCTATGTATCCAGTCTGAACAGAAATGATACTGACACAAGAGGGCCTGTACCAGGACCTGCCTGACACATTTATGCAGTAAAAGTTGATTTCTATTACAAAAATATATAAAATGGCTGAATGGTTATGACGCAAAACAGAATAACATGAAAGATCTCAACGAGAGATAATCAGCCAATCAGCCTCTTGGGCTCAGAGTCATGTGATCAATCAAAACACACCATTTCCCACATGCTGATGTCATAGAGCACAGTAAACAAAACTACCAGAAAAAAATGCTAGTTTATTACAAAATATTTCTATTCGAACATTCTGGCGTCATTCCAAGCATCTCATTTGATACTGAAGCTGGAAGATCATGTCAGACACAAGCCTGGGGGATTTTAAAGTTGAGCTTTTTAATACCGGGCATTAATACTGAACAAAATATTGAAATTATGAAAATTAAAGCAATGAATCTGGACATCCACAGCCAGTTCTGTCTTTTTGAAGGAATATCTTACCATGCAAATTCCCATGAATAAGCAAGACAGTCCTTCAGAGTTGGGTAAATGTTTTTAGGCTGAAATAAAACTTTTTTTTTTTTTTTTTTGGCCCAATAAACAATAACAGTTCTGAGATAAATCCAGTTTGGACAATTTTATAATTAAATACAGTCAGCCAAGTCATCCTCTACGGTTTATCCTGATCTATAGGACGGCCAAAGCATCAGAGCATATTTCATCTACTTAAAATATCATTTAAAAAACACTTATTAACACCATCCATCCCTACTGCATTTTTAAACAAAATCTGAGATCATTCACCCCTACATCAACATAGGCAAAGCAAGATTTTGGGCCCAGTTTAGCAGTATCGTCAATGGGTTTTGCCTCGGCATCCTAAAAAAATAAAATAAAAAAAATAACAGTAATTTGTCAGTCATGGTCCATGCATATAAACAGCCATCTGAGGAACATGAAATGGACAATTATTCAGTTTTAATATCAGCCAATTTAGAAGATACACTTCATTTAGTTGATTGCTTCCTTTAAAGGGGTTCAATACAAAATGTCTATTTCCAGGTGACATCATCCGTAGCATATAACTAGAGCTTAACTTCAGTTGAACCCAGAACTTACTTCAGATTCTCAAATATTCGGAGAGGGCGAGTTATGAATTAAATTGAAGTGCATTTCCTGAACTGGCTGAGGAAAAACTGAATAATTGACCCCGACACCGTGTCAGAGTTTGAATACATTCACATGGAATATATTCTTGATCTATATTGATTTCCCAAACTCTTAAATACATTACAAACTCTGTACAATTCAAAACATAACCTGTTATATCGTTTCTTAATATTGTTCCTCTTGAAACATGTTGGAAAACGTCCCTTGGGGTCGACCGACGCAGGTCATACAGTGAAGTCGACAAGTTTGCGCAGTGAAAGCAAAGCGTGTGTGTAATACTTTAGTCCAGCTGAAGAAAAAAACCAAACAATCGACTGCTTAATTGAGTTGTTGTCACTGTAACTAGCAGGGCTTCACACCCGTGATAAGCCACAGTGACTATAAGGCCAAGACAGAGCGCAGGAAATGGAGGAGTGTGTTTATCTGTATTGTGTAGGAAACGCGCGCATCATTTGTGTCGGCTGAAGGCTCTGAACAGAGCGAAGCCCAGCATGGCAGCTATCGTGGCGCCCAGAGTCACACGCAGCCAGAAGGATGTGCTGCTCATGTCGGATCCGTTCAGGTGCCTGCAGACAGGGACGGAGACACGGATTTAAATACACACAGTATTTCTAGTGACCTTGATGACACACAAACAGTCATTTTAGTCCGGCATCCGCAAATCTTTGAAGTCAACATGCAATGTTTGTGAGCCATTTTACTCAGCAGAAATATTTACGAGTGGCTTGTGATATTCAAAGAAAGAAGGTCATTTAATCCAACAGGAGTTGATTAGATCATGAGTAGTGTGCGTAAGAATTTCAGCATTACCTCGAGTCATTACTTTTACTTTCATGAAAGATTGCAAGTTTAATTTAAGTGCAATTTAGCAGCTTAATTAAAAATGTAAAAAATACATTTATATGCATGTATTTGTTTTTATGACTCTACAAGTTTGATTAAACCATCAAAATAGGAGGAAAATATTTTATATTCTTTTAAATATTTTAAATATAAGGGTAGAACAAAACACTAAACTTGGTTAACGTCATTTATTTGGCAAAAACTACAAACTACAGCTACATGTTTTATGTTTGCTATGGAAAAAAAATGCATAGAAAAACAAAAAGCTCAGAAAAAAGCATACATTGACTACAACATTATCTGTTATTAATATTTTGTTGGTTCTCTCTTGTTTTTGATGGTTCTTTGTATGATAGCCTGGCCAAACATTATGACAACTTGACGTTTCATTGCGTTATCACAAATAAAATCAATGCACAACTACGCAGTATGTTTACAAAATCATTAACACATTTTTTAACTAATATTTGAATAAAGGGTGAAGTTGACAATTTTGGCTTCTTGCATACATTTAAAAATAAATGGTAAGATGCGTGTGTACTTACGGGTACATGGCGGCCCAGGTGAGCTTGCTGTAAATGTGTGTGTGAGTGTGTGTGAGCAGCGTGGAGAAATGGAGGGGTGAAGGCAGACGGTGTTTGTAACAAAACTCAGACGGGCTCATCCCATGATGCTGTTTGACTTCTATCAGATCCGCTTTGGAGCCCACCACCACACACGGGATCCCGCTGTCCATATAGTGCTGCTACAGGAAATGCAGAAACACACTTCATGATTTAGTCAACTCTATTGGCACTGAAATCAGAAACCCTATTAAACCATCTGTGGTTTATCACAATGACAACGAGGGATCACAGACCTAGTTTAATGACATGGACTTTAGGAAACTCAATAGTCAGACACCATACACATTCAAATGTGCCATTTAGTCATTAAAGGGATAGTTCACCAAAAAACACACAACATTTCTGTCATCATTTACTCACCCTCATGTTGTTCCAAAGCTGTCAGACTTTTGTGCATCTTTGGAACACAAACTAAATTATTTTGATGAAATCTGACAGCTTTCTGTCCCTCCATTGACAGCTACACAACTCTAACTGTGGCGCTTCAAACTGTTCATAAAGAGATCCAAAAACTAATCCATATGAATTGAGCGCTTTAGTCCAAATTTTCTGAAGAGGCTCGATCGATTTATATGATGACCAGATTAAATTTAGGCTTTTACAACGGGTGAGTAATTAATGACAGAATTTTTATTTGAGTGAACTATCCCTTTAAGCTGAAAGAAAGTATTAATTCCTTTAAAAAAAAAAAAAAAAAAAGGTTACTGACCCCAAGCATTTGAACAGTAGGTTATGTAATTAAATTTTTACAAAATTCTGTGAAATACACTATTTAAGGCCCAAGAGATCATTTCAGCTTTTTATCACTGAAGGCCATCAACATGATGAGTGTCCAGTCCAGATCATTAGATGGGCCATACATTTATTTAATTGAGCTATATTAATATAACTAAAAGTCCATGTAAGCCAAACAGGTGAAATGAATAACTCACATCATCATACATTACTCACTGACAGACGCAGGTTATTTTTAATAAGGTGATATTTAATGTGATTAATGAATATAAGTGAGGCGTGTGTCAGAGTTACTCCACAACTAAAGCATCTTGTTTCTTACCTTATATATACTAGCACAATAGTTGAACGAGTCCGGGTCGCTGACATCATACATGAGACACGCCACATCACACGCTGCATCTGCTGCTTTAAGAAACTCCGTTTCCACGTCCACCTCCTCCAGCTGTGAGGAATAACACACACGTCAGGAGGCAATCCCATAAACTAGGGCATGTGTGAAGCTTGAGGCGGCACTTACGATGAGGTACTTCTCCTGATTGGCTACTGAGATGGTGTTGATGGCGTATAATGAAGGGGGAACAGGGTCACAGTCATTTCTCTGAAAATAAACACATCATCAGCATTGTAAATATTTGGTACATCTAAATGAGACTACTGGGAATCACACGATGGATCACTATTTCCTAGACAGACTATAAAGTGTGGAAGAATACCAAAAGTAAAGCAAGAAAACCTCCGTCTCAAGAACTATTTTCTCGGGCTGCGCACTAATAGCCGACTAAACGTTAGTCGACAAAAAAAATTAAAAATAAACGGTGGAGATGACGAATCAGCATTGTCAACTTTATCTCTGCAGCAGACAATGACTCAGAAAACACTAGTTTATAAATAAATTATTATTGTTCAGACAGTCTCACTTGTTTTTTACAGACACATTCATAATCATTACTTTTGCCAGTGTCGCTGTGGCAAGTATATGTGTGTGTTCAAGTGCTTAATTTATATAAGGCTCATTGTTATGGTTTATTATTTCTCTGTAATGTACAAATGTTAGCAATGTTAATACACTTTCTTCCTGTAGCCCTGAAACTCATTTTCCAATGCAACCTCCAATAGTACATACAGTATTTATGTAATTAAATTAATATCATAAATGTGCAACTAGTCGATTAATATTAAATGAATGACTACTAGAAAAATCTTTAGTCGGGGGACAGCACTACTTTTTTGTACCCATATTAGGACTGTCACTTTTGTGAAAAAATCCTGTTCGTGATCCTGAGACATAAGTGTTCATTGAATCGATTGTAAAATCGATTTTCCATGTCTAAAGACGTTTCCATTTTCAAAACCAAATATAGGCAAATCCACGGAGAACCAACAGGCATTAGGACGAACGTGAAGAGGGCGCTTGAGACGCGCACAAGTCAGCAATATTTCTAATGATTTATCGGCGTGAAGTTTCGTGCACAATGACAAACAGGAGTGCAACATTCAGGGATTGAAATTAACACCCGCCAAATGCGGCAAAAAGAAACGCTGTCAAATCACGAGGCAATTTGGCGTGTTTCTCTGTTTACTCACTTTGCTGGGGAAGTTTGTGTAGCCAAATCTGCGCAGATTTAGTGCAAATATGCAACTTGTGAGTCATCATGATATATTAAAAACAGTGTATAGTGCAGAATCTGTGCGTTTCTGACTTACTTGAACACACACGTCACCAAGCAACAAACAACGGTGCGCTTGTTCACTTGCATTGAAGTAACAGAAAATATTAAAAAACATTTGGTTAACAGAAAAGATATTGTTATTTTCCAACATCCTACATGTTCTGTGTATTGTATTGATCTGTCCACCTAAAACACAATTTTGGTTTAAAAAAAAAAAAAGGCCGTTAAAATCGATTCCCTATTTTCGTTTTTGAAACTTGTGTTGGTCGGTCCGATTGATTGTGCAATTGATTTTCGAACGTAAAGTGACAGCCCTAACCCATATTAATATTAATATCCTTTCTTTACTGTAAAAATCTTTGTCATGTGTTTTACAAACATTTGCTTGATAAACAGTAGAAAATCCATGATAAAACAACCTTTTTTATTTAATGCATCAGCCAGTGGTGAAATCTCATTGGCCCAGTAAAATATATTAAACATGATATACGTTTCGCCTGCAGTCTGTTGTGACTAGCTACATGCAGTTTTTTGTACTAAACTAAAGTTTAGCTTTCAAGCCACTCTCTCACCTCAGTGCTTCGCTGCAGAAAAGCTCGAAGAAAGTCTGTCTTTCCCGTTCCGCGTGGACCGATCACTTTACAGAGGAAAACCGTTCGCTGGGTCTGTCTCTTGTCCAGGTCTAATGCCTTTTCTCTCGTTACTAACATACACACACAGAAAAAAACAGAAATATTCTTTAGTATACGTTTGATCCAACATAAGTGGAGTTTAAAGCAGGTGTGTGTGGATCTCATTACCCGTGACAGCGGAGGTCTGGGACTCTCGCTCCATTAGAATCGGGTACCCGAGGTATCCCAGGTGCTCCAAACACCGGTGCACATCCAGATAAGCAGATAACCTGCAGCTCATCCAATAACACATCATATTTAAAGGAATGTGGAATAATAATACAGAAACCATTTCAGAAAATTCTGCTTTTCATGTTCTGGTTTTAGATTCCGGGTTGGATACAAATTTTGGATTAAACGCAACCTCTGTGTTTCCTGCACTGCTCCTGCTGATCTACAGGCAAAATAAGTCTCATTTCACCCACGTTTGCAGACCAAATTTAATGTGAATCGAGAATACCAAAAAAGATGGCATGAATACAAGTCTTAATATAAAGTTATAATAAATATTTCACCAATTCACACACAATTAGTTGTTAGTGGTCTAAATACACACAGGGGAACTAGGCTGATTTAAAAAAAAATAAAAAGACTTTTATGAACCATTTTTTTGTTGTTGTTGTAGAAAGTCATATAAATATATATATATTTTTTAGTGAATCATAAACCGAGCAATGAGTGTAGTCTAATTTACAAACTCATAAACATACAGCGTCACTAGCGTAGTCTCGAACAAATTATTCAATTATAAAACAGGTTATTTTTAGGGAATCATAATAAAGATCACGTGTAGTCAGTTTCACAAACAAATGACTGTTATTAACTGGTGCTTTTTAGTGAATCATAAATAATACAGCACAAACCAGTGCAGTCTGATTTACAAACAAATAACTCTTTCGATAAGGTCCTTTTAATTAATTCTTCTAAAATACAAAAACAAGATTTACTCTGATTCAGTCTGGTGATTTACTGAATGATTTCGACAGTGGTACTTGATGGAGTATTTTAAAATAAAAGAATCAGAATTGAATAGAACAGGTTCATTGTGTATCATTTCCATCTGCTCTCATGGGAAAGGCACAAAATAATAACAAAAACTAAAAAAGTGACTCTCTGAAAGAAAAAGGCTCCATTTACACGTGTATTGTGCAGCTTGAACGTCCACTCACATCCACTGGCAGATGAATCCGTGTTGGGAGATGTAGCTCTCTTCCGTTAGGGGGACGTTACTGTACACCGCTGAGCCCCAGGGCATGTAGGGTAAAACACTGAACAGATTCTCCAGCTCTGCGGGAGACAGGGCTGAATCCTTATCCTGCAGGAGGACAGACACAATCATAAGCCCAATGAAATTCTAAGCACGCAAAGTTCATTAGAGGATCAAATCCATCATCATCATCATCATCGCTTACCTCATCATACTTATCAAAGAGCTTCTGGAGGAACTGATGACCCAGATGATTGAGCTCCGTCGTACAGCCCACCGGTACTCGCAGCCTGTGAACACACACATAAAGGTCACTTAAATACTGATTTCCGTTCATGCAAGCGCGTGCTTTCATATGCACAGACGTACGGTGGGTAGAGGTAGTCATCCGTTAACTCAAGCGTGTCATCGTAGCCGAATTTACGCAGGATGGTCCAGGTGGTCTCATGACGTCCCCTCTGGATAAAGAGCGTGTTCAAGAACAGGAAACCTATGGAAAACGCACAAGAGTGTGTACATTAGAATTAAGAGACACAAGAGAGTGTGCATAAGGAATATGAATATACATGTAATGTGTGTGTTACCGTTGAGTGTGAGTCCGTTGTCCTGGACTCCATCACTGGTGTTCTTCCACACGACTGTTTTCACGTCCTCCAGAGCCTGAGGAGCCAGTGGATTCCCGAAACACAATTTCTACACAAACACACACATTGGGTTTGCATGTTTTATTGGGACTTTTTCTATAGACAATGATTTTTATACTGTACAAACTGCATATTCTATGTCACCCTAAACCTACCCATCAAAAAAACTTTCTGAATTTTTACATTTTTAAAAAAACACCATTTTGTATGATTCTGTTTTCCTCATGGTGACCAAAAAATGTCCCTAGAAGGTCAAAAATTACCGGTATGTTTTACCTGTGTTTACCTGTGTGGGGACATTTGGGCCATATAACGTAGGGTTTACCAGGAACGAACACACACACACACACACACACACACACACTGCCATACAAATATACTGTATATCTCACTGTTGTTATTATTAACTAAAACAATAAAAAAAATAAAGCTGAAATAAATAAAAGCTAAATATTAGATGAAAAATAAAATAAAAATGCAAACTGTTGACTTAGCAATTAAATGAAATAAAATTAGTTTAAGCTGAAGTTCTAAATTTAGTACAAAGTTTGAAAAATTAAAGCTAAATAGACAAAAAAATAAATGAATAAAAATGACAAAAGCACATAACAAAATTACTAAAACGTAATCAATTTAAAATGAAAGCTTAGAAATGTCAAAATTGTTCATAATATTTAATGTAACTGTAATAACTTTGTGTACCTTTTAAACAAGTTTTCTGCTGACTGATAGGCGAGGGAAAAAACGTTTATTAAACTTCACATCTTTGATTCAATCACATCCTGATGGATAAAACTCCTGCCTTATGGTATTTTCTGCTGTATAACTGGCCACATTTAAAAAGTGAAGCGTGTTGTGAATGTTTGTTAGCTCACCTGAAAGCAGTTGAGCTCAGCGTCACTGAGTATGTGATCATTATCCTGATCAGAGATGCTAAAGATTCGACTCAGAGCTCGAACACACTGCGGCTTCAGCTACACAAACACACACAAACATTCAGAATGACACATGTACTCGCAACGAGAGATGTAGTATGAGTGTGTGTGTGAGCGCACCTACACACACACAGCATTATTCAAGAACCGCAATAAAGCCAAAACAATCTCTGTTACCTTAAATGATATGTTTATCTCTGTAAAGCTGCTTTGAAACAATCTACATGGTTAAAAGCGCTGTAGAAATGAAGATGACTTGACTTGCACCTGTTTGTCTTCGGGGTCGTAGAGCGGAGCAGTCGGGTGTAGAACGGCCTTCTGGGCGTAATAGAATAGCTCAGAAATATTCTTCAGATTCTTAGCTGAGCACTGCGGACACAAATACATCATCATGTAATCATATATAACCAGGTACAGTTTTCTTGGCCACCCAGGCTAAAAGGCTGCCATCTAAGCAGACAGCTCACTAGGTTTTAGTCACAATGACATCAAAATTGACAAACTTTATTATTTTTTTTTATGGTATATTGTGTTTATTATAAATGATTTATTCTTGCACATCATTATTTTTTTAATTCATGTGCCCTCGTAATTTATAATCAAAATATCTTCCCTTCCCTCGTGCAGCGACATCTCTTCTCTAATGAAGTGTTTACTGGTGAGAGGGCGGGGCAACCTGTCACTCACATCAGATCCACCAATAGCAAACCACAACCATCCAATCAATTCCCCACACACAAAATCAAGCCCCGCCCACATTTGTTCTTGTTCCAGAAGCCGTTTCACTAGGATATAAGGAAAAAAAGACTATCGCTACAAATTGCAATAAAAATTAATGGTATATTGATGTATATTAATTCAATAAATATGTTTAGAAAAATAAATTATTCATTAAATACTAATGATATTTACAGGTGAAACTCGAAAAATTTGAATATCGTGCAAAAGGTATAATTTTGATGATTACGGCTCACAGCTTATGAAAACCCCAAATTCGAAATCTCAGAAAATTAGAATATTACATGAAATCAATTTAAAAAAGGATTTTAAATACAGAAATGTCGGCCCTCTGAAAAGTATAATCATTCATATGTATATAGATATATATACTAAATATATTAGTTTCACCTTTTAATTTGAATTACTGAAATACACGAACTTTTGCACGATCTTCAAATTTTTCAAGTTTCACCTGTATATAAAATATATTTTGAATTGTGAATTTTATTATGAATATAAAATTATATTACATATATTTATATTATATATATCATATGAATATAATTGTATATTATATTTATTTTATTTTCATGCAACTAAAATTGTTAAAAATAAATATAAAAAATTCAAGATAAAAATTTTGTGTTTCTAAAAAAATAAATAATAATAATAAAAACGACACTTTTTATCCTAGAAAGTCTAACAAGTCATACAGAGTTGAATGAATGATTGTGGTTGCATTGCTAATCTATACACTATGCTGCAGATTATATAGTTTAAGAGTGTTGGAATAGGATTTTGATGCATTAACCCACTGGTAAAACCACAGCTACGGCAATCCAGCAGGTCATGTCACAGAAAACAAGGGTTTCTTGCTCTTTTTAAACACTAGTTTAATGAATACAAACCATAACATTCCCGAAACAAACGTCATCTCCAGTCACCCAGTAAACTCTAAAAATGACTTGTTCAGAAATGTTTTATGAAACAACATTCTGAAGAACAAGCCAGTGCACGAGGTCAGCCAATCACAGCAGCAAATAGAGCTTTGTTTAATTCTCAGCATCAGAGAGAGGTCATCGTAGAAAACCTTCCAATGCAGGAAACATTGACCAATTTCTTAAGATGACTTCAGGGGAAAACTAAAGTAAAATAAGTGTGATGAACAACCCCTTTCACACATTAATGTGTGTGTCTATAGAGCCCCTTTCACACAGAGATTCCGGAAAAAACACGAATAAAGTGACCCGGGATTTGACCCGGGTTCGTTTGATTTTGCTTCATTCACACTGCCAGTGATTTGCCGGAATCAGAGAGCGCGTTCACACACAACCCGTGTATGTTCCGGAAAGACGCATGATGTTGGATGTGACGTGTAAGGTACGGGTCGAAAAGTTAACTAATGATCTGCGCTTTCGATCTCGAGAAACCACGCTCAATCATTTTTTTCCGGATTCGGTCGTACACTAACGCATCACGTACCGTTCCACAAAGCTGGCGAACGATCTCAGCTTCAGCGCGGATTGCAAGGAGCTCTCGGGTCTCTACTTCAGTCCAGTTTGCAGATATTTTTTCATTCTTTCTTGTATCGATGACGAACACAAACTTTCTTCTAGAGTAACTGAGTCGCACGATAACTACTCGTGCATCATCACTACGACACACCCCTTATACGGCATTGGTTCTGGCTTTTGTTCACACAGCGCGCGTTCCGGGTCTGAACACGGCAATGTTACTAGGTCCCCAACCCGGCATCGATCCCGGGTCAAGTTTGCGTTCACACAGAAGGCACTCTGGCAATTTGCCGGCAATTTGCCGGGTTCAAAGCGCTGTGTGAAAGGGGCCTATGAGATATGTGTCAAACATGCGTTTGTATTTGTGTTGAAGATTCATTTGAGTTCGAGTGGTCAGTGGTTCAAACCTCAACACAGGTCTCAATCTCTGAAAACTGGTTCATGATTGGCAGGATGGTTTCCATGGAGCTCCCGGAGCGCAAGTCAGACTTGTTGCCCACGAGGATGATGGGAATCCTACAGCAAAAAATGTGACATTTTTAATGGAAGTCCAAAAAAACGTAGGTGCATTTACATGGGCATCAGAGACATACTTGCTTCCTTTCTCAGCGCCTCCATTGACCAGCGGAATCCATTTAGTCCTGATCTGAGAGAAAAGACAAGGATAACATCAGTTCAGAGGAAATAATGACAAAAATATAGTGATAATGTTAAAGGACACAGTGAGAAATCCAATACCATGTCAATGGTGTCCTCTTGTGTGACATCATAAACCACACACACGACATTGGCCTACAAATGAGAAAACAATCATCTTCATACAGTCAACAATCATATACACACACTACTGGTCAGAAGTTTGGAATAAGTAATATGTTTTAATGATTTTTAACATTTTAATGATCAGAAGCATTTCTGATTATTATCAATATTGAAACCAGTTGTGATGCTCATATTTTTGTGGAAACCATTAAACACTTCCACTTAAAAGTTTGGAGTAAGAAAGAAATTAATACTTTTATTCAGCAATAATGAATTAAATTGATCAGAAGTAACAGTTAAGACATTTATAATGTTACAAAAGATTCTTTTTTTTAAATGCTGTTTTTTCTAACAAATTAATACTGAAAAAAAAAAAAAAACGGTTTTCACAAAAAAAGTAAGCAGCAAAGAAATTATTAAGTTAATAATTAAGTACCAATAATAACCAGCATATTAGAATGATCTCTGAAGGATCATGAGACACTGAAGACTGGAGTAATGATGCTGAAAATTGATAACAGAAAAAAATTACAGTTCAGAATAACATAATTAGGACACGTCTTACCTTTACAATTTCCTCCCTCAACACTTCATCCGACTGTTCACTTTCTGAAGAGAGACACAGAGTTAGAAATATGCTAAAGGGCAAATGTTTCATGTCATCGAATACACACACACACACACCTGAGTAGTCGACTATATGTGTGGGCACTTTCTCAGGCGTGACGTCCGCAGGAATGGTGATCTCCTCCGCCCGGAGAGGAACCTGACGGCACAAACAAATGAGCTTCCTCTTACTGCACCAGTCCCACACACTACCAGAGAGGCTCATGGGTAAACTCACCTGCTCAGGAAACTCCTCTCCGACCAGAGACATGATGAGAGAGGTCTTTCCCACTTTGGCTAGTGGATGACAAAGAATAGAATAATTGTTATTCCCAATAAATGCCACTCTAGATATGTGAGATGTCACATGATCAACAGCTGCACAAGCGCAAGCTCTTCTGCTGGGATTTGCAAATCAGTGTAGCGCTAATTTGATTTCCAGTTTTATTCGTATGATTCCACTTCTTCATCAGTGCTAATGTTAATTTGGGTTAAAATTGTAGCCACTGTCAAACTTTTAAAAATGTTGCTCTTAACAAGCCCGCTCCAAAATAACTGGTCACTCCTACAGGTGTTGATCACCTTGAGCGTTTAAGTGCAGATAAGAGATAATACTAATAAGGACACGGCTTGAGCCCAGCAGGCATGGAATTAATATAACACTAATGCTGAAACGAGGCATGTGTGTGCTACCAAAGAAATTACACTTTTATATATATATATATATATATATATATATATATATATATAGTCACGAACGCTCGGGCTGTTTGTCGAGCTTGTGGATTACAAGTAATAATGTTGTAAATGATGTTTCGTTTCTTGCACAGAACGATCGTTGCGCTTCATTAGACATCAGGAGCCGCGGTATTCATTTTGTCGTGCCTGTATATGTTTTTTGACTCTCAAAGTGACTGTAGCCATTGACTTCGGTTTCAGCTAAACTCCTCTTCACTTGTTCTACTGAAGAAAAAAGACACCATTATCTTAAATGGCCCGAGGGTGAGCCAATTAGCATCTCTTTTTTATTTTTGGGTGAACTATCCCCCTTTAATATTTTTGTAGAAACTGTGATACACTACCGTTCAAAAGCTTGGGGTAACAGAAAAAGACGCATTAAATTGATCAGTAACACTAAACCCTTTTAAATTATGTTAAAAATGGTTTCTATTTGAAATAAAGGTTGTTCTTTTACACTTTCTATTCATCAAATTATCCTGAATAAATGTATCATCTTTTCCACAAAAATATAAAGTAGCAAAAATTGTTTTCAGCATTGATGATAATAATAATCAGAATAATTTCAAAGCATATTAGAATGATTTCTGAAGGATCATGTGACACTGGAGACTGAAGTAATGTGCTGAATATTCAGCTTTGATTTATTTGTAATGTATTTCTGTCAAATAAACGTAGCCTTGGTGAGCAGAAGAGACTTCTATGACCAAAAACATGTAAATCCTCAGCATTATCGTCAGGTTGTGTCATCAAGTCTCTGTCTGTGAATACGTGCATGGTGTCACAGCAACACGAGGATCTGTTTACTCTTTACCAGGCACAAACTCCACACCTTGATAGTTACCATGTCAACACCATTACCAACACTCACTGAAGAATTAATGAGCAGATTCAGTCATTCTAATATAATCAAAAGGTTGGAGAAATAAAATAAATTATGAAATCTGTCAAAATGTGCAAATTTTACTCAAAACAATCAATACATTGGTGTGTCATGAGTTTTTCAAAATGCATATATAAGAATATCTATCACATGTAAATATCTATTAAATAAAAACACATATGCGGGTGTTTAATTACTCATTATATAGTGTCTAATTCAACTTCTAGAGTTTGACTGAACTGTCATTAGCCTGTAATCTGTGTGAAGAACGTGTTTTGATTTTGCATGATTGCAAAAGAAAGCCCCAAAAGAGCCGATAATTCAGGAGTGCAGTGTTCACTTCAGATCACTCCTGCAGCAGCTCAAGGTTGAGGGTTAGCGCTCCCTGCGTTAATCATGCTAACTTTCATTAAATTGTCACACTTATTTCCCTTGACATTTAATAGACAAAATCACATCTTACGTTCCCCCAACAGCAGTATCCGGACATCGCGTTTCATTTCACTCCACTCTCTATTGAACTCTGCGAAAATCTTCGTCTATCTTTTCCAAAAAATTCAAATTAAATTCAAAGCTCAGTGCTAGTTTCTACTAGCCCCATTCCAGGCAAAGAAACTGGCAGCGCTAACGACTTCCGGTTGGAGCCAAACTCGAGCGCCCTCTACTGAGCATTTACTTGAACTTATTATTACTTCGATTTACTTCATTATTTATTTTCTAGATTTGTGTGTCAATATTAAACAGTTATGCCATATAATATTATTTACTTATATTATCTTAATTAGCTTTGCTGACTCTTAGTGAATTCATAATTTAATTGGAATTAAGATTACATAATATCATGAGCTTGGATATATTGGCCTGTGTTGGTAATAATTTATGGACAAATATTGTATGGTGGCATTAAAAGCATTAATCATTCATATGATACTGTATTATATTAAAAACTAATATTTTATTTAAAACCTTTTTCAAATAAAAGAAATTGTTTAAAAAAAAACAAGCTGTATTATATTATTTGAATTTACATGAGCCAAATGTCTGTGTAGCATTATATAATGTTCGTTAAGGACATTAATGAAAGTTAATTTATAAGTGTAAAAATAAGGTTCTGTTTTCTGTAACTGTGTGGCAATGCCTTTATTTAATGCAGACACGGGTACTTCAGATATTGTTTATGAATTTTATTTATCAAATTCCATGACAATTTCAGGGTATTTCTTACTGGCAAAATAATTTTAAACAATGTAAAAAGTATTAGTAAAGTACAAAGTAAAGTACAATGCATTCAAAAAATATTCAAAACAAATTAAAAGACTATAAAAACTGTTAATTAATAAAAGTTTAACTCATGCTAACTTTATATAAAATGCATATACAATGCAACATTTCTACTGAACAAAAAAGTAAAATCTGAAATTGGAGTAACTACTGCAATCCAAACTAGTAAACCCAGCGGATGAGCATCCAACAGTAGCATTAGTGTTCTCCTAACATTATAAGCCGTGAACAGCCCACAGTAAGAGCTCATTATGAGCAGCAGTGAAGAGCTGAGATCCAGACCAGCTGAAGCTGCACATGTGAACCGAGTCACTGTGAGACGGGAAATCCTGAAACCGCCCGCTGGACGAATGAATCAGCTTCAGGACGCGCTCTGAAACACAAGGCATCACTGTTAGATGACTGTATACGTAACTCTCAAAGACTTTGTTGTTAGTAATGCCTGGATCAGATTACACGTTTTTTTTTTCTCTGTTACGATAGTCACAGTGTCAGATATATTTTGACACTTTAAAATCTTGTCGTGTCGTAGACAAGAAAGATGTCAGACTACACGTTGCTTTCCGACCAGTCATCGCGTGCCATCGCACACATTCACTCGCACACATACATGCACTCACTCACACGCGCACTCACTCACACGCTCACTCACTCACTCGTGTTCACTCACTCGCTCACTCGCTCACTCTTGCTCACTCACTCGCTCGCTCGCTCAATCTTACTCACTCCTGCTCACTCACTCCTGCTCACTCGCTCAATCTTACTCACTCCTGCTCACTCACTCCTGCTCACTCGCTCCTGCTCACTCGCTCCTGCTCACTCGCTCCTGCTCACTCGCTCTTGCTCACTCACTCGCTCGCTCGCTCTTGCTCACTCTTGCTCACTCACTCGCTCGCTCTTGCTCACTCTTGCTCACTCACTCGCTCGCTCGCTCTTGCTCACTCTTGCTCACTCACTCGCTCGCTCGCTCTTGCTCACTCACTCACTCGCTCACTCTTACTCACTCACTCGCTCACTCTTACTCACTCTTGCTCACTCGCTCACCATTGCTCACTCACTCTTGTTCACTCGCTCACTAACTCGCTCACTATTGCTCACTCAATCACTCTTGTTCCCTCGCTCACTCTTGCTCACTCACTCGCTCACTCTTACTCACTCACTCTTACTCACTCACTCTTACTCACTCACTCTTACTCACTCACTCTTACTCACTCTTGCTCACTCGCTCACTGTTGTTCACTCGCTCACTCTTGCTCACTCGCTCACTGTTGTTCACTCGCTCACTATTGCTCACTCACTCACTCACTCACTCACTCTTGTTCACTCGCTCACTCACTCGCTCACTATTGCAAACCTGCTCACTATTGCAAACTCACTCACTCACTCTTGCTCACTCTTGCTCACTATTTCTCACTCACTCACTCACTCACTCACTCACTCACGTTCACTCACTCACTCACTCTTGCTCACTATTACTCGCTCACTCTTACTCACTCTTCTCACTCTTGCTCAATCTTGCTCAATCTTGCTCACTATTTCTCACTCACTCACTCACTCTTGTTCACTCACTCACTCACTCTTGCTCACTATTACTCGCTCACTCTTACTCACTCTTGCTCACTCTTGCTCACACGCTCACTCTTGCTCACAC
The DNA here is from genome assembly GCA_030578275.1 of Meda fulgida. Classification (NCBI taxonomy): domain Eukaryota; kingdom Metazoa; phylum Chordata; class Actinopteri; order Cypriniformes; family Leuciscidae; genus Meda; species Meda fulgida. The sequence goes on from CM060639.1 coordinate 3,596,892, forward strand.
GCTCACTCTTGCTCACACGCTCACTCTTGCTCACACACTTTGGAAAAAAATAAACATGTTAGTCTTTTAATCCTGATGTCGTGAAGCATCGCAGACGTGACGTCGGTTGTCGCCCACAATGACACACTATACGAGATGAAACGATTGAATCTTGCGTCCCGACGCCCGTTGTCGTTTACGAATCCCCACGACACCCTACGTCAAATGGATCGTGCCAAAATCGTGCTAATCGTGTAATCTGAACCAGGCATAAAACGGCACGGGCACACTGACGGTTTGATCCAACAGCGAGCAGCCTTCCAGTTGAACACAGACTGAGACACAGTGCCCAATCGGCCAGAGAGATCGTCCTCAGAACCTAGAAAACAAAACACCAATGCATCATCTCACAATCTCTCAGGATGATTTCAATTGGTCAATGAAATGTGGAGAGACAACTGAGGTGTACGGTCATGGTTATAAAGGCAGAGAGTGAGTAAATGTGTTGTTTTAAAGGAGAACTCTGGTCAATTTTAACATTGAGCTCATTTTTTTGTACATTTGGAGTCCTGTCAGTACAGACAAAAACGACAAAATTCGATGTTGCCTACACCGCGTTATCCTCTTTTTAAAATTCGCACCCTGTTGACTTCAATGGGGCAAGTTCTAAACCTGCTTTTAGCCTCTTAAGATCCTTGATTTGTCATTAAAAGTGCACAGCCATGTGAGTGGTGTTATTAAGAGTGACCACGGTCAATCTGACTGCAGTAGATGTGAAAGATATTAATAAAAATGATGTTAATTCAGCCAGCTCACATACCTGTATTTACTTCCTGTTTTCGGTCGAAGTCCACAGTAGTCGATTGTCGAGTTCTAAAAGGCTAAAAGCAGGTTTAGAACTTGCCCCATTGAAGTCAACAGGGTTCGAATTTTAAAAAGAGGATAACACGGTGTAGGCAACACCGATTTTTGTCGTTTTTTTCTGTACTGACAGCACTCCAAATGTACAAAAAAATGAATAAAGGAGTTCTCCTTTAAGTCAGTCCATCAGTGTGTGAGCACCTGTTTTTTGTAAAGACAGTAAAAGATGATCTCTTTTTCCACAGCGTATCCGGTGTAAACCACCACTCCTCTCTCACTGGGGCTGAACGCTGCCAGACTGGGAGGTAATGCAAGAACATCCTGATTTAAAAGACAAAATTGGACCAAACGTTACTCCTTGAGACTTTTCAACTACAATAGTGACCGTTGAATGATCAGAGCAGCTCGATAAGACAAAAGTGTAACTGTACATAATAAATGAACACGGTCAGGGCATATTGATTGGCTTAATACTCATGAATATTTAGTGTGTCAATCACCTCTGGTGGGGTGGGTGCTGGGAATGTCAGCCAATCAAGCAACTCGCATTTATCCTTCGTCCAATCAGCAGCCCAGATGCTGACACGCCTGTCTGAGCTCACGGCCAACCAGAGCTCATTTCCTTCCAGACCAAACTCCTTATACTAGAAGACATTTATATCAGCGCACACACACACACACACACACACACACACACACACACACACATTAAATCACTCAAAAGTAGAGCTTGCACGATTTGGGTAAATTGTGATTTTTCTGAGAAAAATTGTGATTGCAATTTAAAATGTGATTTAAAAAAAAGCTACAAAATTGCTTGGCTTGTTTGTATTGCTGCACAATTTAGCCCAAAATGTTGTGATTACATATTAATATGACTATAATAATAATAATAATTATTATTATTATTATTAAAATAATAACATTAATATTATATATATACATTATAGTTAACTTTCTTCTATTTATTAAAAATAATTATAAAAATAATAAGAGATTATTGTTATTGTTGTTATAATAACAATAATAATTAAAGCTGCAAGCAGCGATGAAAAGGGCCGCCACCCGGGGGTTTTAGGAAGACAGAGCACGGTGGGCAGTATGTAATGATAATAAATATAGGAGGACTATGTCAAAGTATTTGTATTTGCCACACTTCCTACTGCCAGCAGGTGGCGCTATTGCTATAACCAAATATGAGCATGGTCATGTGTTCAGGACAGGACTCTTATCAAACATGTGAAGTTATTGCAGGCTGTCTGTGGTTGCCTACCAACATTGGAACTGCAAACAATATTGAACTATATGACATATTCATGCACAAATCACCAAAAGGCTGAAATTGGGTGTACATTTGTCAGGCCGCCAAGGGGCACACCCTTCGACGAAAACTCAAGATCTTCACAATTTAACGTTGCAAAGGCCTTAAGATTACACTCACTCAATATTAAACAAAACAAGAAATTTTACAATTGTAATATTTCACAGTAAAATAAAACAAACAAGTATTATAATAAATAATACTATAATAATAATATCTTTTTTATTTAATTTTTCAGTACAACTGTACAATACTCATATTTAGTTTGAGGTCTTAATGTATTTGAATCAAATTCATGCATTTCTTTTTTGTGTGACTTAAGTCCCCAAATACCTTTTGGGTATGGCCCACAATTCCACATCATAATGTTGAGTCATTTGCCTTAGAAAACGAAACAAAAGGACACACATACATGCACAAACCTGTTTGCTGGTGCACTGCACTGTAGTGATGGGCGCGCCCTTGTGGTCACTGATGGTGCGTACAGTGACTCCAGTGGCAGGACTGCTGACGGTAATAAGACCATCACGACCAGCGGACAACAGCACATGACCTACACACACATGCATATAGTGAACATAAACACACAAACACGACCAGCAGACATCAGCACATGACCTACACACACATGCATATAGTGAACATAAACACATAATCAAGACCAGCAGACATCAGCACATGACCTACACACACATGCATATAGTGAACATAAACACATAATCAAGACCAGCGGACATCAGCACATGACCTACACACACATGCATATAGTGAACATAAACACACAATCAAGACCAGCAGACATCAGCACATGACCTACACACACATGCATATAGTGAACATAAACACATAATCAAGACCAGCAGACATCAGCATATGACCTACACACACATGCATATAGTAAACATAACCACACAATCAAGACCAGCAGACATCAGCACATGACCTACACACACATGCATATAGTGAACATAACCACACAATTAAGACCAGCAGACATCAGCACATGACCTACACACACATGCATATAGTGAACATAAACACATAATCACGACCAGCAGACATTAGCACATGACCTACACACACATTCATATAGTGAACATAACCACACAATTAAGACCAGCAGACATCAGCACATGACCTACACACACATGCATATAGTGAACATAAACACATAATCACGACCAGCAGACATTAGCACATGACCTACACACACATTCATATAGTGAACATAACCACACAATCAAGACCAGCAGACATCAGCACATGACCTACACACACATGCATATAGTGAACATAAACACACAAACACGACCAGCGGACATCAGCACATGACCTACACACACATGCATATAGTGAACATAAACACATAATCACGACCAGCAGACATTAGCACATGACCTACACACACATTCATATAGTGAACATAACCACACAATCAAGACCAGCAGACATCAGCACATGACCTACACACACATGCATATAGTGAACATAAACACACAAACACGACCAGCAGACATCAGCACATGACCTACACACACATGCATATAGTGAACATAAACACACAAACACGACCAGCGGACATCAGCACATGACCTACACACACATGCATATAGTGAACATAAACACACAATCAAGACCAGCAGACATCAGCACATGACCTACACACACATGCATATAGTGAACATAACCACACAATCAAGACCAGCAGACATCAGCACATGACCTACACACACATGCATATAGTGAACATAAACACACAAACACGACCAGCAGACATCAGCACATGACCTACACACACATGCATATAGTGAACATAAACACACAAACACGACCAGCGGACATCAGCACATGACCTACACACACATGCATATAGTGAACATAAACACATAATCACGACCAGCGGACATCAGCACATGACCTACACACACATGCATATAGTGAACATAAACACATAATCACGACCAGCAGACATCAGCACATGACCTACACACACACACATGCATATAGTGAACATAAACACACAAACACGACCAGCAGACATCAGCACATGACCTACACACACATGCATATAGTGAACATAAACACATAATCACGACCAGCGGACATCAGCACATGACCTACACACACATGCATATAGTGAACATAAACACATAATCACGACCAGCAAACATCAGCACATGACCTACACACACATGCATATAGTGAACATAAACACATAATCAAGACCAGCAGACATCAGCACATGACCTACACACACATGCATAAAGTGAACATAACCACACAATCAAGACCAGCAGACATCAGCACATGACCTACACACACATGCATATAGTGAACATAAACACACAAACACGACCAGCAGACATCAGCACATGACCTACACACACATGCATATAGTGAACATAACCACACAATCAAGACCAGCAGACATCAGCACATGACCTACACACACATGCATATAGTGAACATAACCACACAATCAAGACCAGCAGACATCAGCACATGACCTACACACACATGCATATAGTGAACATAAACACATAATCAAGACCAGCAGACATCAGCACATGACCTACACACACATGCATAAAGTGAACATAAACACACAATCATGACCAGCAGACATCAGCACATGACCTACACACACACACATTCATATAGTGAACAAAAACACGACCAGCAGACATCAGCACATGACCTACACACACATGCATATAGTAAACATAACCACACAATCAAGACCAGCAGACATCAGCACATGACCTACACACACATGCATATAGTGAACATAAACACACAAACACGACCAGCGGACATCAGCACATGACCTACACACACATGCATATAGTGAACATAAACACATAATCACGACCAGCGGACAACAGCACATGACCTACACACACATGCATATAGTGAACATAAACACACAAACACGACCAGCAGACATCAGCACATGACCTACACACACATGCATATAGTGAACATAAACACATAATCACGACCAGCGGACATCAGCACATGACCTACACACACATTCATATAGTGAACAAAAACACGACCAGCAGACAACAGCACATGACCTACACACACATGCATATAGTGAACATAAACACACAAACGATCAGACACAGGACAGAGTCTCACACACACTCTCTCACCGTAGTGCGCGTACTGCAACGCACACACAGACGCTGGCTGAGGTTGTAGTTTCAGCACCATTTCGGCCGACTCCAGAGAGAAGATCCTCACAGTACCATCACTGTAACCGCCTGCAACACACGTGTGGCCGCTCGGCTCACACACCCCCCTCGGAGGAGTCCAACACACACACTCACAGCTCTGCAATACAGAGAAATCACCACATACAGACACACAATTAAACAATAACTGCAAAGAAAAAGCAGAGAACTTGTCTGAGTTTGACAGGAGATAAGAGAAGATCATTAGCAGTGTTTCACTACCGTATAAAACTTTGGGTTCGGCTTAGATTTTTTTATGTTTTTGAAAGAAGTCTCTTCTGCTCACCAAGGCTACATTTATTTGCTCAAAAATACAGTAAAATCAGTAATATTATGAGATAATATTACAATTTAAAATAACTGTTTTCTACTTTAATATTTTTTAAGTTGTCATTTATATCCTGTCATCAAAGCTGAATTTTCAGCATCATTACTCCAGTCTTCAGTGTCACATGATCCTTCAGAAATCTGCTCAAGAAACATTTCTGCTTATTATGTTGCAACAATGTTGCTTTATATTTTTCTAGAAATCATGATACATTTTTTAGGATTCTTTGATGAATAGAATGTTCAAAAGAACAGCATTTTTTTAAAATAGAAATCTTTTGTAACATTATAAATGCCTTTACTGAAACTTTTGCTGAATCCTTGCTGAATAGAAGTATAATTGTTTTTGTACTGACCCCAAACTTTTGAACAGCACTATTTTGGATTATGGCATCAAAAAACGTTGGATGGAAACACCAAAATGTGAATAAAATTTGCATTAAAATCTTGTTTGAGGTGGATATATTATTCAGTACGAAATCATGCACAAAAGTAGGTTGAAAAGCATTTAAAAAATCTAGGCTTGCATTAAAAAAAAAAGAATAATGATTGGCTACTATGAAGAACTGTTGTCATCCCAGACACAAGGCATCTGCAGCAGCAAACAAAGTTCATCTGAGTGTTTTGTGAGTTTGTTTTAAAGTGTGGCGTCCTGGACACATATAGCATCAGTGTGTTTCTCCTCACCTGGTTCAGCACCTGAAACTGCACCAGCAGCTCGTGGCTCTTCAGTGCCCAAACTCTCACACTGCCGTCCTGCCCACACGTGACGAAATGCTTCTCATCTGGACTACAAACCACTCCGTTCACCTGGGAAGTTGGAGGAGAAGTAGCTGCTTTTAGAATCGTTTCGGATTCATTTCAACTTCCTGTTTCTGGAAGGTTTTGCTATGTATGAACTTAACAGCTAAAAATAGGTCTAATCAGATTGGCAGGGATAAAATGTACCTTGCTCTTATGCCCGCTGATCAGACGTATACTGGTGCTGTCGGCCCAGTTGATATACCACAGGGTTCCCGCTGTCGTTCCCACAATCCCCATGTCCATGGCATTGTCAAACGCTGCACTGACCACTGTCCCATCCAACAGCAGTTCTTGTTCTAGCTGCACCTGAGCTCTTCCGGGTTCAAAACAAGTGAAGCTCTTTTTAATTGTTTTTTAAAAAAGTGACTATATTATATTACACACTATTTTGACTTTGAATTTTTGCATTGAAACTTTATTTCACATGATTGAGATATGAAATCTCACAATTGTGACTTTCACACAATGTGACTTTTTTTTTACTTTTTGTAATTGTTCACCTCACAATTACATTTACATTTTTTTCTACTAAGGTGGAAATGGATTTCCATGTGTAAAATACATTACCATTTAAATGTTTGGGGTCAGTTAAATTTAAAAAAAAAAAAGTAATAGTTTTAAATTTCATTTTAACATGTATTCAAATAGAAAACAGTTATTTTAAATTGTAATAGTTTTTCACAATATTGCTCTTTTATACCAAATAAATGCAGCCTTAATGAATCTTAATTTAAAACCATAATTATTATTACCGACCCCAAACCTAACAGAAGTGTGTATATACAGAGAGAACCTAAAGCATTGTTGAAGGAGATAAAGTGAGTGTTTGCATGTTTACCCATCATCCTGTCCTGCGCTGCTCTTGTTATTTGGGTTACTGAGATTCTGGACTGAAGCTACAGACCATAGTCTCAATTTTTTGGTGTTACTCCCTGTGACCAGCTTATTCCCACGGCAAATGACCACACCTACACAAATGCACACAAAAACACTTATTTATGATCACTTCCCGGTCATTTCCCAACAACCCAAATGTGATCAACACATTTCTCACACACACCTATCTCTCCACCATCTGCTTCCCAGGTCACAAAGCAGCGCTGTGTGTTACAGTCCCACACACACACGTGGCCGCTGTTTGTGCCCGTGTACAAGATATGGTGCATGTTATAGCACAGTGATGTCACCTCTGCCTGTCCTACTGCGTCTGGTAAGCCCACTTTCTGCACCTTCAGGAGGAGGAAAGCATATTTACCAACTTACTTCTTTGTAACGAGGTATGCATGTGTGTATGCAGAAGGATTCTTGTATGTATAGCATTTTTTACTATGTTGTGTTTATGTATGGCTGCTACTCATTGATTTTTTATCTCAATTAGGCTTCCTGGTAAAATAAAGGCAAATAATAAATAATGTTTTTCATGCATACAGTGCCAGTACATACCTGAAGTTCAGTCCCGTTATCGCGTGTTTGAATGTGAGTAAAAACAACAGCACTGCTGCCTACGAGCGTCAGCTCATTAGCAGTAAACGGGCAGAAAGCAGCATCATGCAGCGGGACGGATATCTGAACGCTACAGAGCAGCTCAAATGATCGAGTGCTCCACAGCGCCACCACCGGCTCCGAAAAATCACCTAAGAGCATATTAAACCACATCATTACAAATGATTCATCATAAATACAAGATTTATAATCTGTCTGTACTGAAGAAAGTCAATTAATTTGCAAGAATACAATTTGGTTCTAGATTCTCATTTTATTAGGAATTTTAGAAAGGACATGTCTAAAAAGTTTTATTCAAATGTATCTTAATTTTAATGTTTTGTCCCAGTATATAATATTCTGTCGACTGTTACTAAAGACTTCCAATGTAAGTGCAAAATGGGCACAATATGTGTTTGTTACAGTATAATGTATTTAACAGTGCGAGCATTTCACTTGCATTTGAAACTAAAAATAGATGTGTGAAAACTGTAAAATATATTTAGAAGCATGTGTGTGAATAAAAATTAGGTCCCCTGGGTCCTTACAAAGTCATATGTTCAGGTTTTTTTTCCTTTCCAAAAATAAAAAGACTTACAAAACATCATGAATGGTTTAACAGAAGTCTTTATTATAATTTTAAGAGGTCTTAAATTTGGGGTCGGAAAACAGAAATGCTATGATTTCATTAAATAAATGTAAGCGCTGCAGTTCACAGTTCGCAATCAATGAATAGCACATATTTGTACCAAGCGATTGCTTAAGATTTTTGACAATGTTTATGGTGTTTATACAGTACTATGTTTTAGATGGTGCATATAAGAATGCACATTTTTTGCAATACAATTTTTTCTGGCTATTGTTGCTATTTTAGTTACACAATAAACTGTATCTGGCATTTAATTTAATATTTTAAACCCACGCAATTCCATTATTATTCAATAAATAGTTTGAAGCAAACAAGTGTACTTTTTGTATTCAAATAAATTAAATAATTTTGCTTGTAAATGTCATTGTATCCCTTTAGTAAGGAAAAACAAATTATATCATCATTTTTCTTTGCACCCTTAAAAGTTCTTTATGCACTTCTACATTTTTTTAATTTAGGAGCACATGTGCTGAGTGGGAAAAACATGACCCCATAATGAAAAATATTAAACACTGACCCACTGAGAGGAGGTACATGTCATCCCTGGAGAACGCAAGGCTCTGCACTGCCCCCTTGTGATAGGAGAGGCGGTTTCTACGGGAACCGTCTGAAACATTCCATATGCAGATTAGGCTGCTGTGTGAAGCTCCGCCCCCTGATGCAGATGCAACCGTCTGACGAGCAAATTAGACAGAGATTTCACTCTGAGGCTCCTAATGTTTGCTAACAATCATAAGTAAAGCATCACCAACTGGTGGGAACAGAGGAAGAGTGTGTAATTTATATATTTGTAGTATATACTAAATCATGCCTGTGTGGTACCTGTGCATCATGAGTAACAGCTAGCGTTGAGATCTCCTCTGTGTGACCGAACCACTGTCTCTGTGAGCCTGTGTGAAGATCCTCAACGACGACGACACACCCACATGAGTACACAAATAAACCTGCAAACACAAACAAGAAGATGTAGCTAAATAACAGTTGTGTACACATACATGCTGAGAAAGGACACACATAAGCACCACCACAAAACGTGCACATGCGTTTTATGTGATAGACATCATGAAAGAGTTTATACTTAGATAGTATTTACCCGTGTCTGGATTCCAGACCATATTGTTACGTCCATTGCCATTATAGCCAATCACAGCCTTTAGACTCAGGCCCGCCTGTCCTGAGGGCGGAGCTACTACGGTCTAAAAAGTGAATGATTGTTGTGGAGAAGAGAAAGACACAGTGTACATTTGAATTGTGTTCTGGTTTAAATGTTAATAATGCATAATTCACTTTTGAGATTAACATATTAATGAATAATTGCTAAAAAAAAAATATACACCTGATCTAGCACAGATGTCTTAAAGCGTGGAGTGAAGTGTTTATAACAGTCTGGACGGATTGCCGTGTGACCATCTCGTATTTTCTCCGTCCTTGATTGGTTGGCTGGGATAGTGGGCGTGTCCTCATTCGTCACCCATTCGGTCACTCTCAGGAAGGACGTGTGTTTAGGGGAGTGTGTGTGTCCTGCTGTGGGACTGAGCTGCAGTTCAGCTGTAGAATCACACAGGAAACCTAGAGGAGAAAGTGTCTGAGATGAAATATTGACACATGAATGAGGTCAAATGCTCATGGACACGTACCTTCACTGTCCTTCATGGCAGGCGGTGAAGAAGGCTGAAATAATGCCTCTCGAGGACTCTCATTGGACAGCTCAGCTCCATTTAGCTCCACCCAACTGTGAGCTGAACAAGACGAGCTCATTAAGGATCATCATACATGGTGTATGATGTATAAGAAAAGGAAAAAAAATAAACATTATTCTTGTAGTAATCCATTTATGCTTTTTGTCTATTGTACATTTTAATATAATTTACTCCTATTTACATGTTCTATTCAGACCAGACATTTAGTTCACCTCTACTCTGAAAATGTACGTTTATATTTTGTGCCTGCTTCTCCGAAAAGCTGAGACATGCCAATTTATTTCCATCTTCTGCAAAGTGTGTTATATGTCTAATATTACATATCTTAGAATTAAGGTACAGCTGTATTTGCATATGGTTAGACATGCCGACATTTTTTGGGCTCTTTCTGCAGCTGAGGTGGTTAAACCACAATGCTTTGCCTCATTTCTGAATACTTGATACCAAGAGAGTAAAGCGGAGTCTTAGAAATAGATGTTTTTGACCTGAAACTATATAAATGCTTGGAGAGTTCCTACATCTCTAGCTCACTTTGCTCTTGCATCTCGCTTGCAGGGTCCTTCTTCTGCTCTTTTACTCTACTGTTAACATTATTTAGGTTTTTGGTTAAAGACTTGTTTACTGTTGTGTTTACATGCTACTCGCAAAATCCACTGCCACTGTAACGATTTTCTTTAGTCTTTCCGTTTTTTGACGGAGGTGGCATTTATACCTTAATCTGTCTGAACATAATGAAATAATTAAAATTACATTAAATATAATCTATTAAAATGTTTTAGTAAAATTGCAAAGAAAAAGAGGTACTTAAAGAATGTTAAAAATAAAGGCTTCAGGATCAATTACAGGATACAAATTAACAAAAACAAAACAGTAAAGAAAAATTTAAATGTGCTATTTGTTAAAATGCAAAATAAAATTTGAAGGTCATATGTTCTTTATGCAAATTATCATATTTATTTGTATTAATTTGTAAGATTGACCTAAAAATTCATAATCTTCCAATAACAAGAGACAAAGGTAATATTTAGCTTATCGTACCTGATTTATGAGGGGAGACCTCTATAGCTAGAGACCTGGTTGGAAGAGAGAAAGATTTCAACAATTTTAAAAAATCCTAGTTACTAATAAATAACTAAAGAGGAGATTAAAACCATGTATGGTATTATGGAAAATGCAGGTCTCACCTGCAGTGTGAAATCTTGTGTGGGGGTGCCAGGAAGTCCCAGAAGAAGAGGGCGTCGCCTACGGTGACCACGCCCATCTGATCAGGCGTGAACCTCACCTGTCTGATGGGCTCGGAGTGACCGATGAACACCTGAAGGAGAAAAAAACACATTCTTGATCTCATTATATACTCTGCGCATCATCAAATCCTGTGTTCAAACAAACATACCTGTGAATTGACATCCAGGTGCATGTCATAGTCCCACACCTTCAGAGAGTTCTGACCGGCCGTCAGCAAATAACGGCCATCTTCACTGACAGCCAGAGACACACACTGATGCTTATGCACCTCAGAAACCTGTAATCACATTAATAATGATTCCAATATGTGACACTTAATGTTCTCAGAAAGTAATCGCCCTTTAGTCTTTCACCTGTCTTAGAAGTTGCCCTGTGTGTGTGTCAATCCAGAGGATCTTATTGGCTGAGGTGGTGACGAGCAGGTGTGACAGAGACGTGGGGGAGAAACACACACTCAGGGCAGAGTCAAGCGTTGAGCTCTCAACATCCAGAATGCTCACATCAACCCGAAGTACCTGACACACAGAAACAAATGTTATTTAGCATGTAGAGCATGTCATACTGTTGTAATTGTTAACAAACTATTAAGAATGGGGTCACACTTTCGTTTAGGGTCCAATTCTCACTATTAACTACAACTTTTGCCTCAATAAACTCCTACTTATAAATAGTTAGTTAGGTAGTAGTTAAGTTTAGGTATTGGCTAGGATTAGGGATGTAGAATATGGTCATTCAGAATAAGGCATTAAAATGGGCTTTAAAAAGTACAAATAAACAGCCAATATCCTAGTAATATGCATGCTAATAAAAAATTTGTTAATAGTGAGAATTGGACCCTAAACTAAGTGTTACCAATAATAGCTTTCGTTGACAGAAATAAAATTGAATAAAATTAATAAAATATAAATATGATATAACAAAATTTTTTTGAAAAATTAGGAATGTTGCAAAATGGCAATGGCAACTAACTGAAATAAATAAGTTTAAGTACTACAATTATAAAAACTTAAAAAACTTCTGTTAAATAAAATATTACGAATAAAACTGACAAAAGCACATATATTAAAACTAAAATTAAAATGATGACTAAAAAGCTAATTCAAAATATTAATAAATGATATATTTATATAAATACTAAAATAACAAAGCATTATTGGAAACAATAATATGAAGAAAAAAAATGAAAAAAAATGAGATTTTGATTATGTCCCAGATTCAACAGAGCTCAGCACAAAAGTAATGATTGAAAAGTTTTTTTTATTCATTGTTATTTACTGATGTATTTATTTTTTTCTCAGACACTGTGAGAGAGGTTTGATGGGATCAGAAGTTGTGATCCAAATGCTCTTACATGTGTCAAGTAAGTCTAGCCAGCAAGTTCTAAATGTCAGCTCTGACAAACATTATGTTTTTGATGTACCTCAGTAAGTGACTGTGCCTCCATGATTGTGACGATGTGTTCGGTCGGTCCGACCAGCGCTAGACAGCGGCTGTCAGAACTCACGGCCAAAGTCTCCGGGCCACGACACACACCCCGTGCAACCGCATTACCTTAGACAAAATATAAATAATTCAGAATACTGCTTCCACATAGTCCTTTGGATATTTCAGTTCTCCTGAATAGAATGTCTACAAATACATACAGAAAGCTGAGTAGTTCATCTGAGTATGCTGTCATCATACATATTGTGCTGAAAGAGCGATCATTTACTCACCCAGAACACGGACCACATGATGGTCATTTTGAGAAGAGTTGTAAAGTACCAAGTATCCAAGAGCGCCAGCACTAAACAGACACTGACCATCAGGAGAATATATCACACTCTCAACTGATCCCATGTGCTGCCTGCAAACACACACACAAATTAAAACAATACACTTTTAAGAGGAATATGAATGTCGTACATGTGCAAATAATAATGTTACTGCAATATACACTACAGTTCAAAGGTTTTTTAAAAATCTTTTTGAAAGGAGTCTCTAATGCTCATTGCTCACCAAGGCTGAATTTATTTGATCAAAAATACAGAAAAAAACAGTAAAATTGTGAAATATTATTACAATTTAAAATAACTGTTTTCTATTTGAATCTATTTTAAATGTAATTAATTCAAGCTGAATTTTCGGCATCATTACTCGAGTCTTGAGTGTTAATATTTAATATTTTTGTAGATTCTGGATTCATTGATGAATAGAAAGTACAAAAACAGCATTTATTTGAAATTTTATATAATTTTGTAACATTAGAAATGTCTTTTTAATGTCTGCATCCTTGCTGAATAAAAGCTTTGCATCATCAGTAGAGATACAGACATTACAGACTAGAGTGCTTGTGAAAACAAATGCAAATTTTGAGAGTGTACATGTACCTGTGCTGGGCGATTAAGCTCGACGTTTGAATATCAAACACTCTGACGGTTCCAGAGCTCGATCCACAGGTGAAGAGAGGCATGCTGGGATGGAATGCAACTGAACAGGGACTTTCATCATCATCAGAGACAAAATCATAGAGCTGAAACATGAATTAGAGGTATATTAACTTCATGGTAATATCAGCACGTCTGGTGCATGTTTATGCACGACCAACAGTATGCAAAAGCATGTATGCTTTAATGATAAACATTCCCATAAATGACCTGTTGCATGGTGTCCATGTCCCACACCCGTACAGTGCCGTCTCTGGACACGGTAGTCACTCGCCGTCTAACTCCGTCCACACTGAAGCCCAAAACACTCCCTGTGTGTGACCTCATCAATGTACGGTAACCATGGCTGCCAACATCCAGGTACCCAAGATTCCCGGCGGTTGTTGCCGCTAGAACTCTCGAGCCGTCAGAGGACACACACACCAAACTGACGGGACCCTCGTGCTCTACAAACACACCAACAATCTTAGTAATTCATTAGTTAGTTATAAGCAAGGTAATTGATTGTGGGAGTGATTGACAGGGGAGTACTGACCCGCCTCTAAAAAAACTGATGAGAAGTCAAGAGGCCACAGACGCATGAATCCATCTTCTGAACCGGTCACACAGAACTCAGCACACACACTGATGCTGTTCACCGCAATACCGGCACCTGAAAACACATATTTATAATACAGTCAATATATTCAAACAAACAATGTTAATTATTTTTTTATTTAAACATATTCAACTTATAAATAAATAAATGTAAACACATATTTATAATACAGTAAGTATATTATAAATAAATAAACAAATGTAACAGAATATTGCTAAAATCATGCAGCAGTCCTCCTCCAATGGTCTTCTAATTGTGAGTTTAGTGGCTGATATTTTATACATGCTGAGCATCAATAAAAATAATGAAATATGTATGTATGTAATACTGAAATTCCACCATACACCAGACTGCATATAATTCATTTGTTTTGTTTTTTTACTGTACCTGAAAAACTGGGATGAATTAAGAATAGCTTTGAAATCAAATCAATTAGTGAGGGGTCTAAAGAGACACCCTTAGACAGAATAGAATAATATTACTTTTATTACTTTTTAAAGGCCTTTTTACACATACTGACGAGAACATTTAGGAGGCAAGAAACAATCAGGTAGAGATGTAATGAGGAATGATATGAGCCATAATCAAAAACACAAATTTTCACCTGTTCTAAAGGTCTGTTTTTCTCTTTGGTGGGCGTGGCTTTCTTGAGCTGGGAGGAGCCTCCTGATGTTTTTTATCGCTACGGCAACATAGTCGATCTCCATGATGTGACCACTCCTACTGCTGACAAACCTGCTCCAATCACAATGACACTTCAGGATGAGATCAATATCAAATTACATAATTAAAGAGTTAGCTAGTAGAGGGTGAGTAATTAATAATCATTTTTGGCTGAACTAATCCTTTAATATTTAATATTCAATATTCATATTTAAATAGGGCATGATGTCACATTTTTCTGTGCACTCACAGTGTGCGTTCATCCACCGGATGGTCCTGTGTGTGTCCCTGCTCAAATCCGAGGTCAGTAAACTCCAGACTGTGATACTCTCCAAGATTCACAGGACAGGAACGTAGAGAACCACCACGCACACGCCATAGTCGCACGTTACCTAAACCACACGACACCATACTGCACAAACAAACACAATAGACACACCTATAATCTGCCAATATTATTAAAAACTGAGGTACAATTGAGGTTAATAACATCAGCTAGTAATGATATTGAACATATTGTACAACAAAATCCCACTCCACATTAAACCTCAGACATGTTTAGATTGGCTGTAATTACAATACAAGTGTGTATGCGCACCGTGTATCATCAAAGAACGCTATCTTCATCATCTGGATGTCCACGTCTGTGAGTGCTTTAGCTAAGACTGGAACAACACTTACTTCTGCCGCACGCCGTGTGTTCCAAAGGATCACCGTCTAAACAAGCAAATCAAACAATTAATACAAACACTCACAATAAAAAAAGTATAGTTCCTCACGCAAAAAAACTCACAGTTTTGTTGTGAGTGTCTTTCCCTACGCCACACAGCACTCCTCCACTCTGAGAGAAACTAAAACAACAACAACATCACCTGAAGGACCTTGAGAAATCCAGCTGCCATTGTACGGTGTTGTGTATATGTGTGTTTGTTGTACCTAAGCAGATTCAGAGCATGTGTGTGTGTAGGAATAATGGTTTGACACACTCCTCCGCTGTAGCTCCAGAGACGAATCAGACTATTTGTGCCCGTCTGAGCTGATGCCAACACCGTAGAACTGGCATTTAACGCCAGAGCCGAGACCTGATTAATTATAGTTGTCTTTTATCATATTGCTATTGTAATATGACTTTACTTCACATGCATAACACCACTAAACAATGGTAAAATCATTTAAAAAATATTTAAGTGTGTGTGAGTGAGAAAGACCTTATCTGTGTGTCCGATGAAGAATCTCTGTTGTCCGGAGGAAAGAGTCATGCTTATGACAATGGCATGACAGGGATACACAACTTCCTGCCCATCTGAGCTCCATACAGCCTGAGAGAGGGACAATATGAAAGAAAGTGTACCACATGAAATTCATGATATTAAAGTAATGCATCATAAAATCATTCTAATAATTTTGGTCCGAAAATTATTTTCAAAAATATGTAGAAGACACAAATGTAAGACAAGGGAAATTTACCCTGTCTCTTGGTTTCACATTCACAGACTCAATAACTGTATTTTAGATATGTCTGTGAAGTTTATCTAGGTCATTGCAGAATGTTTTAGTAGGTGTATTCAGGTCATAGATGTTTTTCATGTTTCTTCAGTAAATATCACTCACACATCTCATTGTAGCTCCTCCGAAGCCAATAATTCTGTTTAGCTTCAGAATAGGGTCAGGATACAACTTCTGAAATATATATATACAAAAACCCAACAAATGACCATAGCACATAAAAAATGCTGAATTGCACACATTTATGTTGTGTTAGTCTGTGTTGTCCAGGGGAAAAATAAGTGTGTTTATGCATGGTTAACCTGTGGCAGCTTCACTGGTTGGTCAGAAGACAGAGAGACAGGTCGAGGACATGCTGCATTAATGACCTGAGAACAAACATTCAGATCGGTTCATTCACATTATTTATTCTTTTAAAAACCAAATGTCACAATTCGTTCATTTGCAATAACATGCATTGAGGAAAGTGCACAGGAACATTTATTATCAAAGTAAAAGAAGGACAATTTTAATTTAATGTTGACTCAAAGTCAGACCCAGTTGTCATCTTCTTAGCTTGTCATTGTTAGGATTTCAACCGAGGAAGCTGATCTTGGATCTACAGTACTTACTGTGATTTCCTCCTCACTGTCTGTCATGTGGACATAGACGTCATCCTCGCAATGGGCATATACGTGTACTCCAGCATCATCAGCACACACTACTGTGACCTCTTCACCTGCCTGCGAGCTTTGACCTGGTGACCCCGGGCTCTCTGAGCCTCCAGAGGGTGTATAAATCAGCTCAGGCAGCTGCGTTTTCTGGGTCAGCGAACGCTGCTTAGTGCTCTACACAGAGAGAAAGAAGAGAAAGGCAAAAGAAGCCATTAGGGCCTGTATGTGTCAACATTAGTTGCATTTGAGTGAAGGTCAACTGAAGTTCACACACAAACACTGCAGATTTTGGGGTGGTGATCTGCTGGATGAGGGAGACTCGGTCTTGTACAGGTTTACTGAGGCTTACGATGCGACCCTCTTCTCTTTGAGGGCTATTTTCAGTCGAGACTTCTGCAGAATGACCACACGGTTTCATCAAATAAAATGTACGTTGTTGTGTGCGATTGTGTGTGTTTACATGTGTAAGACTCACTTTTAGCTGCACTGTTCGATCCTTTCTGTATGGAATCAAATGGTAACTTTGTTCCATCTGAGGGAAATCTGTCAATCACACAAGATGTTCTATTTTTGCAATATACATTCTGAAACAATGAAATAACATTAATATGTGAATCACTGCCTGTGTGAGTATATGAGTATTCTGCCTGATTACACAAATTCCAATTCTCACCCATGGACTGTTTAAATCAGAAATGTAGACACCTTATTTTAAAAAGAAATCCACTAAAATGAGACATATGCACATGCTCAGTCAGCAAGGAAAATATGCTTATTAAATAGTGAAAAAGTAGTACTAAATTTCCCAGGAAACAAGAGCGGGAAAGGACACGTGAATGCGTAGATCGGAAAACTTACATCAACCAGGTATACATGACATAGTTGTTATTGTTAACTCAAACTAAACATATTAAAAATCATTTACAGTCTTTGAAATAATTATTAAAAAATAAATAGTTTTCATAATTAAAACGACTAAAACTAAAATAAAAATATTCAAAGCTCTATAGAAATATAAAAAAGCTAATAAAAATGACAAAAGCACAAGACTTAAACTAATATTTTAAGCTAATTCAAAATATTCAAAAGGTGTCCATTTAACAGGAAATGTGCATTCCCAAAGCAGTGGCACTCACCTAATGTAATCATATAGGTGGTGCCAGCTCTGTCCTTTGGGTACAGGGAAACACATTTCTCTGGGCATCGGGGCAGTGCCATCTGGCAACATCACACCGGACTGCCTGAACTCAGAGAATGACACACCTAAGAAAAAAAGTGTAATAATAATTAATTTAATTTACACAGCACTGTTCCAGAGCTCAAAGATGCTTCACAAGATTGACATTAAAATGTTGTAAAAATTCACAATCTGCAACTGTAAAAGGAACACAGTCAAAATGTACCAGGGTCAAACAGAAGGTCACTGGTGATGATGTTTTTAACAGACATATTGGCACAGAGTTTGATGCTCTTGAGGTGACTGTGTGTTCGGTTCAGATAAACCGAGAGCACGTAACGTAGGTCCGTCATCAAACACGTCCACCTTATGCTCGGCGGCGCTGGGCCCACCAAACCTGAAATGCACAAGTATCAATCAGTAATCACAACAACAAAAAGCGCTCGCAGTAAGTAGAAAACATCATAATAATAAAAACCAACGTGTGAGATGATAATAAAACAATGAATGTCTACCTTGTTTAGCAGTGCTGGCTGTATTTTCTGAACAGTGTGCAGCTCCACACAGAAAAGGGAACTGCAGCCACGTCGCCGTGGACTTGAACTCTTTGAACATGTTAGAGAACGACACACGGATCACCTGACCCTCCTGAATGATCAACAAAGCAACAAAGTGTGATATACAGGACAGTTTTGTTATTCATATAAAAAAAGGAAAGCTGAAAACATAGATATGCACATGAAAGTATGTATCATTGAATAGCTATGCATATAAAACTACACTCTTCACCTCAGCGGTGATGTCCAGGTGCACGATGAAGTGCTTGTTTGGACTGGGTCTGAACAGCAGGTAGAGGAACTGGCCAGTGAGACCCAGAGACTGGCTGCTGGTTTTGGGAAGCAGGATGTAGTTACTGGCCGGAACGGAGCCACGGATCCGAAACACGGAACATTTCAGCTTCTTGTCCTAATAAACATGATAAATACATATAAACAACATATAATGAATGCTAATGAGAATCTTATGCAGCAACAACATTATATTATAGTTTTACGAGAAAGGATTAAACCTCCTACCATGTATGTGGTGACGTCTCCCTCTTTGCTGACTTTCTTCCATTCTTCTATCTTCATGTGTTTGAAGATGTTAACATACGGCTGCTGCCACAAAGCTGATGGAGAGATACACACAAACATCATTCATCAGTGCTGGATACACTACACCCTGCATGTGTGCCGTAGATTGTTAAAAGCATTGTGAGCGGGAGTTTTCAAACTGGGGGCCGCCAGGGAGAGCTAGAGGGTCCAGTGAAAAGTTTAGGGAAAAAACTGTGTACATTTTTTCAAATAAATAATTATTTATAATATTAATATAATAATAATACATAATTGCAAAATACATTTTATTAAAATAAATGCTTTACTTAATCATAAATTAAATAAATAATAAAGAACCAAACCCTAAGAGTACAGTGATGCAGTGTGTAGAATTTTCCTAATAATATTGTACACATATTTATAATATAATTTATTTACAATTTAAACTGGATATTTACACATGAAAACATAGCTGGCTTTTACATTTTAGTTTGGTTAACGTTACATACATTGGGGTGTCCATGGTATGTAAAATATTAAAACCCCCTGATGTATGGTATATAATGTGCACTTTACTGCACTGTATATTTCAAATTGTATTATTCTGTATTGGATACTGTGCTCTGTTGTACTGTATATTGTGCTATATACAGCATCTTCCGTATTTAAAAAAAAGATAACTCAGACCAGGTCCATTTCAGGTGCTTAATACTCAGTGAAGTGATTTAATGGGTAATGTAATCTTACCTCTGGAAGACATTGCTTTCTTCACAGAACTGATTCACCTGTTGACAGCTAACGAACTGTAAGCTCACAGACTACCAAAAACAAAATCAAATCACTTCCGTTTCCTACATGTCCAGAAAGTTCTTATCCATCACAAAACCGTAGCTCATCGTTCATCATAACTTTAGATTTTAAACTCGTTTTGAGGGTTTTGCAGGTCTGCGGGTTTGTTGTGTTGTTGAACCGCTCTCCTCCTCGCGCTGAATAGACCGCCGCGACGCGTTCGAACGGCATGACGTAGGGCCTACGTCATCATGCCTAAAACTGTGAACCGCCGAAAGACAATGCAGATAAAGACATTTTATCTTGTTTATAATTTTTTTTTAATAATAATGGGGAACCTTCATGTATATATACAGAAATTAACAGGCGGTGTGTGTAATTGTGTAAATTCCCCCTAAAAGTCACTGAATTGACGACAGCTATTGGGGGGGAAATTAAATATTAATGCAAAGATAACTTTTTTTGTGGTTTATTTCTTATTTTTCTCATTAATATTTTTACTGTGCATTCTCGATATTGTTTGTGTATTTTTCATATACCGGTATTATAATCTAAAAATATCCTTTAAAATGATTGACTGTATTGAACATTCTATTGGATTATTGTTGAGATAGTTATTATTATGATATACCAAACGTAAATGGTTCTTTAATTTCGCAAGAAAATAGTTTTCAGATGAACGTCCTAAGAAAACGCGTTTCCCATTTGTAATTGTGTTTGTGCTTTTTGGGCTTCCATAGGTCCGTTTGGCTGCTATAGTGACGAACACAGCATCAGACGCGTATGCAAGTAAGAATTCCGCTTTTATGCTAAGTATCCCTCTTATTTTACATGATTTACGACTAAAATGGTAACAGGTTTGTTATAATTCTCGATCGTCAGCATTTGGACATGAATTTGAGAGGGAAGGTAAAAGTCGACGATCAAGCAAGCTAGCTGCTTTTATCTGATGAGGCTTGTTGAAACTAGTATTTTTACCCCTCATCGACACAAGTTGTTAACTTGAATATATTATCTTTCATATATATATATATATATATATATATATAGTTCCATTGTGATTTGAAATCTTAACTATGTGTACATTAACAATTAAAGTGTCTTCCTTTTAGTGGAATGTCATTTTTCTTCTTGTCTAATAATAGGTGACAGTCGTGTGTTCACTGGATTAAAAGACAGCAATCATGTCTTTTAGAGATCTGAGAAGTAAGTGAACCTAAACCCAACCTAAGTACTACTGTAATATTTGCAGCATGTAGTGTGTATGAATATTTGTTAAAGACTTATGTTATGATTTGGGTATGTAGATTTTACAGAGATGATGCGAGCGCTGGGATATCCTCGTCTCATCTCCATGGAAAACTTCAGATCTCCAAACTTTCCTTTAGTAGCTGAAATTCTCATCTGGCTCGTCAAGAGGTAATACATCTCAACATGTGAGAGGCTGGCAGAGAGACATTCAATTCAAAGCTCTGTGTGTTAAATATGCATGAATTAAAACATATATATTTCTCCCTAGATATGAACCTCAGATGGAGATTCCCAGTGATGTAGACACCGAATCAGACAGGGTGTTTTTCATCAAAGCTGTGGCCCAATTTATGGTAAACTATATTATTGTGTTAATAATCATCATATTTGTTTACTTAGACTTTTTTGTCTAGAATGGTTAAAACATGTTTCACATTATTTTTTATAATTATTTCTGATGTAGACGTGAGCTATCAAATTACAGCATATGTTGAATCCACTGCATGTTCTCTGTGTTTCTCTAGGCCACCAAGGCTCATGTGAAGCTGAATCTTAAGCGTCTGTATCAGGCAGATGGCTACGCTGTCAAAGAGATGCTGAAAATCACCAGCATCCTCTATAATGCCATGAAAACCAAAGAGAACGCCAGTGGTGACCAGAACAATGACGAAAACAGCAAGTTCAAGTTTGATCTGGGGTCAAAGGTAAATTGAGTTAGATTTCTATTAGAAATTTTAACATAAGCAGACTTTTCGAGATGAGTTAGTGTCATCATAATCAATCGTTTACACGGTGTTTTGTTTATGTGTGTGTGCAGATAGCTGATTTAAAGGTGGCACGTCAGCTGGGATCTGAAATTACAGCAAAGGGAGCAGCTCTGTTTGACCTGCTGGGGCACGAAGAGGACCTGAGAGAGAGCAGGGCGGCTGCGATAGCCCGACCGCTGGAGATCACTGAGACAGAGAGAGCCCTGAGAGCGGCTGTCAAAGACGTTACGGTAAAACACAGATCCTCGCAGGTTCACAAGATCCTGTTTTTCATGTTATGATCACTTCAGTGTGCTTTAGATGGCTTTTCAATATTGCAAAAACAAAGGGTCTCATTCTCTAAGCATCTGTACACACAAATTTGTGGATGAAATCTGCGTACGAACGTTTTCACGAACAAATCATGATTCACCAAAAACGTTCGTACTGAAATGTATTCAAAATGTACGAAAAAACAACTGAAACCACACGTACACAAAAAGGCCACATGATTTCTGTGTGGCCTTATAATCGTGTTAATAAGTTATATTTCATCTTAACACAACTTTAATTATATTATGTAAATTAAATTATATAATAAAATTGATAAATAAAACAGTTTAATTTCATCTTAAATGCGAGGTTTCTCAGAAAAACACCGATATATGCCTATGTACAGCTGGCTAATGAGAGGTCTGAGATCTTTGTCTGTATAAAAGGTGTTTATTGTGTGTGAGAATAGTTTTGAGAATGACACACTTGGCATTGCTCGTCTGCAGAGAGCGGCATATGTTTGACGAGAGCGACGAAAGGCTGTAAAGGAAAGGTTGTGCAGGAAGCCCTTATATGGATATGGGTTGGGCATGTTTTATGCAAATGACGATCCTCACTTACATTAGAATGAGATTAAGAACAAATTCGTGCACGTGTTGTGAATTAGGCAGAGATTTTTTCGTCAGGAGTTCTCCTGTGAATAATTCCTCCTGAATAATTCACGCAATTATTAGTGACTGACAATATTCAGCAAGATATTTCTGGTACTTCTGCTGTAATGGCAAAGCTGCCTAATAAAGCAATAAAGCTTGACATAACTAGAACAATTTATATAATGAACCGAAACCACACTTTTTAAAATCCCATCATATATCCAGGTCTTCCACGACCGTGGAAATTCTGCTCCTTAAATAAAAATGACAGTTGTTGACGAAATTAATTAAATATGAAATGTAGTATATCAAATATATAGATAAATAGATATTGATATTAAATATCAAATATGTTTATTGTTGTTGTTTTATATATATATATATAGTTTCAAACTGCCTGTTCTGAGAAATAACCTGAGGAAAATCATCCATAAATGTTGCTACAAGGACTCAAAATCACTTTCTCTTTCAGGTCAGTTCTTGAAAAGAGTAGTGTAGTTCAGTGAGTTGTGTACTTGAATTATTTACCTAGCAAAAAGAACAGGAGGAACATCTTTGGAGAATTGTGATGTTATTTTGTGGTCTGAATGGCATCTGTCCTTGTGTATCTTTGTTTGTCTGTGTTCAGGAGAGCATCCAGATGACGAAGGATCTGCTCAATAACGTATCGTCAGATGAGGCCAGTCTGGAGGCCAAAATCGAGAAGAAGAAACAGGACCTGGAGAGAAACCAGAAGCGTTTACAAACTCTACAGAGCGTGCGGTGAGCTGCTACTGTGGCATTTCACTATCATTGATGTACTATTATTTTTTGTTAATATTTTGAATTCATTGAATTTATTTTAATTTTAATTTTAGTCAAAGTTTTAGTAATTGTTTTGTGTTTTTGTCATTTTTATTAGTTTAAAAAAAAAAAATATATATATATATATCATTATTAAGTTTGAGTTATTTCAGTACTTTAACTTAAATTTTTTTTATGCTTTTAGTTTTAGTTAACCCTTGCAGCACAAAATATATAAATGCACAAACTATTAAAACACTCTCTGTCACCGTGTTTCAATATGTAGTCCAGCGTTTATGGATGAGTATGAGAAGATCGAGGAAGACTTGCAGAAACAGTTCCAGACGTATGTGGAGAAATTCCGTAACCTCAGTTTCCTGGAGCAGCAGCTAGACGACTATCACAGAGCCGAGCAGGAACGCTTCGAGGTACGATCAGAGGGACTCTCTCTGGTCCTCATATGAGGCCTGTACCTACACCTCATCATGTCATCTATCCAGATAAATATATGAATAATAAAAGACAACAATGAGTGGAACTCTTGAAACCTATCAAGAACGTGATATTTCTGTCATATTTCACCCAAACTCACCTCAGTAATTCACTTTAAAAAGTCAATGCTGATGTTTCCCTAATTAATCCTTTTGCTGTTTTTTTCCAGGAAGCAGAAATGGCAATGAAAATGAGACAAAACAAATTAAAAGAGGAGGAGAAGAGACTCATGAGGAGTGGAGGTGGGTCAAACACACGTCGAAGATGCAGAACCTGATTTCGTCAAATACAACATGTTCCTGGATCAACATCTTTGTTGAACCAATCAGATTTGAGGGACACGTTTACAGTTTGCCAAGTACTTACAACCTGGGTTAGGTGCTTCTACATCAGAGATAACTCATGGGTAGGCTTAGGTTTAGGGATATGGTTACGATTACATTTTCAGACAGGAATGTTGTTCCAGGATCAACAAAATATGTTGACCCAGGAACACGTCTAGCTCGCAAAATCAGGACGTGCGTCAAATATCTCACGGCTTCGCTTCCTCTGTAGCAAAAGATGAAGACTCAGATGTGGACATACCAGAGGATGAAGGATCTGACAGCGACATGGATGACGGGCAGCAGCCCAGATCACACCTCGCACGACACGCTCAGATATCAGGTGATGGAGGCCGTTCAGCATAATCTGCTGCTGCACTCACACACACACATCTGATGGTGCTTGGTTTGTGTGTTTCTGGTGTCTGCAGGTCGAGGTGGGGCTCGATTCATTGGCAGTATGAGAGGAGACGACAGTGAAGAGGTGAGAACACACACGTTCATTTACGTAATACATCCTACCAAACTAAAGTTGTTAGTTTAGTATTATTCTTAAAGAAGATTTTTGGTAACACTTTACAATAAGGTTCCATTTGTTAACATTAGTTAACTAAATTAGTTAACCTAAATTAACAATGAAACGTACTTCTAAAGCATTTCTTAATCTCTGTTCATCTTAAAGTCAACATTTACTAATACATTATTAAAATCAAAAGTTGTCTGTTAATATTATTTATTGGACTTGAGCGAACATGAACTAACAGTTAACAGAGATTAATAAAGATCAATTTTAGTTAACAGTAACAACTCTGAACCAACTTTTTCCTTATTTATTCTGTTATATTCTTCCGATTATTTAGCCAATCATGGTTTCCAAGCTCTGTGGCTTTCTTTTTTTCCTTCACATTTCCCTGTTTTTCCTCTATGATCTCTACACTGTATATGCCACCAGCTCTCATTTCATTCACTCCATTTTCACTCCATCTCTTTCTCTTCCTCTGCACTCGTCCTTCAAGCCCAGAGTAAAGGAACGAGCTGGTCTGTCCGGCAGCGGCCGGAAGCAAAAGAGAAGAAAGGTGGTGTGTGTGTGTGTGTTTGAGTGCGTGTTTGCGCCAGTGTTATTTAAATAGTATTCAAGGGTTAGTTCACCCTAAAATAAAAATTCTGTCATCATGTCTGCCAAACCCTTAAGATTTTCGTTCATCTTCCGAACACAAATGAAGATCTTTTTAATAAAATCCCTCCATTGACAGCTACACAACTACTACTCAAACCCCAGAACTATAGTAAAGACATCATTAAAGTAATCCATGTCACTCCAGCGGTTTAACTTCAATTTTATGAAGTTTGCTGTTTGTGCAAAAAAACACAATTTACCACTTTATTTTTTGTGTCATTTTTATAAGTTAAAAATAGATATTTATTAATTTATTTGATTTGTTTTAGTAATTTTGGTACTCTTTAGCACACTACTTTAGTAGTGTTAAGGTAACGAAGTGAACTTGGTCAAAGTTTTTTAAAGTTTGTTTTTCATTTAATATTTATATTTTATAAGATAGCTTTCAACTGATAAAATGAATTCTAGTTTTGTTTTAGCTATCAACAACACTGGCGTGTTTGTGTGTGTGTGACCTCCTGGACGTTCTCATAATTACTCATTCTAATAATTCAGAATTTTGGGTATTAATTGAGCCTCGTTCCAGTTCCCATCCACTGACCGCTGTGTGTGTCTTCTGTTCTATAATTCACAATGTGCTTTGGTTTGCAGTCAGAGAACAGTGAGATTGACGTAGACGATGATGATGAAGATGGTGAGGAAGATGAGGAGGAGGAAAACGAGGATCTGGACGAAGACAATGACAGTCTGGAGGGTTCCTCTGCCAAAGCCGGACGGTCAAAGCGATCACTACACCCACAAATCCTCGAGGAGAGCGACAATGATTTTTAACATGCAACTTGATCATGCAGTTGCTTGTAAATGGAAAAACATTAATACGCTGGAAAACATGGAAAAATACACTCAGTTGGCCGCCTTTAATTCCTTTAAACTTTTCAAGAATCAATTTTTATGTAACCTGACGATTTACAATGTAAATACCAAAATGTAATTTCCCAAAAATGAATATATCTTCTTGTCTGTATTCAAGTGTAGCTGCCTGTTCAATTGCCTTTGAAATTCTCATTTGTATTCCTTTGAGTGAAAGTTCAACAAAATTGTTATTTTATTATGGCAACATCTCTTGTCAGTTCTGTTTTATAAAATAAACATTTATTATTACACAACTTTAATACATAAACAAAAATATTTACATGAATAAGACTAAACAAAGAAGTTTTTTGAACACTTGTACGTGTGCTAGATATCCACCACACAATCTGGTGCACCAGCTTTGATGGCGTCTGACACGACCTTTGCCCCCGACTCCCCGATGCCGTTACCCTGGAGACTGAAGAGAAAAACATGACACACATCACTGACAAATCTCACACAAGAACAAATCGCAAGTGAAATGTGCCATTCACTGCAGAATATAAATGATCAGTCTTCAGAATCTCAGCCTCACCCACTGCAAATATTTACCACATGTGCCATGCACTCGTAACACTCTGCGGTTAAACCTCTCACACACAGATAAGTGGTTCTCACACACACACACACACACACACACTGACTTGATGTAGGTGAGCTGATGGTTTCCTCTCAGTGCAGTCGCGATGAAGATCGCTCCGTCCATCCCCAGAGAATTCTCCTGTAGACTACAAACACGTGCAAAGATGTTATTTCAACATTCATGTTCTGTTTGGGAACAGAGATACAAGCATCTTCCCACATGCTAAGATTCATTTACTTCACATGACAACATTTGCATTTGTTTTAATGTTTAAGAAAATAATACTTTTATTCAGCATTGATGCTTTAAATTGATCAAAGGTAAAGTAAAATATTTATAATGTTACAAAAGATTTCGATTTCAAATAAATTCTGTTCTTTAAATTAATCAAAGAATACATAATATATCACAGTTTACACAATAATATGAAGCAACACTGTTTTTAACCTTGATAATAATCAAATGTTTCTTGAGCATCAAATCATCATATTAGACTGATTTCTGAAGGATCATGTGACACTGAAGACTGGAGTAATGATGCTGAAAATACAGCTTTGATCACAGACATAAACTACAGTATAACATATTCAAATAGAAAAAAAGTTGTAAATCGATTGAAAATAAATTGTAATATTTCATTATATTACTGTATTTTTAATCAAGTAAATCTGAATTACTCCAAACTTTTGAACAGTAGTGTATATGTTTTGCAAATTTAAAAAATGAACCCCGAACAAAAGCATGATTACTGTACTGGATACCAGCCACAGTTCTGCAGAACGCATGTGCACTTAGTGGCATAACAGAGAGTTTATCTGTCACATATGTTTAGATGAATATATAGAGAAAATAATGTGGTGTTTGTAGACGTACTTCAGACTTCTCAAACCCCTGTTGTTCTTTAGAGCGCTGGAAAACGCCTTCGCTCCTTCCATCCCGATGGAGTTTCCACGCAGACTAAAACAACAACACAAATATTGAATGGATAGATAGAGAGAGAGAGAGAGAGAGAGAGAGAGAGAGAGAGAGAGAGAGAGAGAGGAGAGAGAGGAGAGAGAGGAGAGAGAGGAGAGAGAGAGAGAGAGAGAGGAGAGAGATAGAGAGAGAGAGAGAGAGAGAGAGAGAGAGAGGAGAGAGATAGAGAGGGGAGAGATAGAGAGAGAAAGAGAGATAGATAGAGAAAGAGAGAGAGAGTGAGAGGAGAGAGATAGATAGATAGAGAGAGGAGAGAGATAGATAGATAGATAGAGAGAGAGAGAGAGAGAGAGAGGAGAGAGATAGAGAGGGGAGAGATAGAGAGAGAAAGATAGATAGATAGATAGAGAAAGAGAGAGAGGGGAGAGAGAGAGAGAGAGAGAGAGAGAGAGAGAGAGAGAGAGAGAGAGGAGAGATAGAGAGATAGAGAGAGAGGAGAGAGATAGATAGATAGATAGATAGATAGATAGATAGATAGATAGATAGATAGATAGATAGATAGATAGATAGATAGATAGAACATGACAAGAACAAGATGGGTGGATGGATGAAATGAAATTGAAGACTTACTCTAGTGTATGAAGGGTTTGATTGACGACCAGAGCGTTGGCTAGTGCAACGGCCCCTGATTTACCTGCTGATACACCCTGAAGACTACAAAACACACACACACGCAAAGTCAGACACAACCAGCTTTAGCAATTAGCCATGAAATATGAAGCCAGCTGGAGTGAGACTCACTAGAGCACACTGAGAGAAGAGTTGGACCTCAGAGCACAGGCCAGAGCAATGACACCATTATCACCAAGAGCG
This sequence comes from Meda fulgida, assembly GCA_030578275.1. Classification (NCBI taxonomy): domain Eukaryota; kingdom Metazoa; phylum Chordata; class Actinopteri; order Cypriniformes; family Leuciscidae; genus Meda; species Meda fulgida. Next base: position 3,626,329 of record CM060639.1, read on the forward strand.
TTCTCCTGCAGACTGAGAGAAAACATTCATCACACACACTTCACTACACAATGAAGTTGAGACATGCACTGTTTCAAAATAAAGGTTTTAAAGGATCAACCAAAACACACATCTGAAGAACCTGTACACTTATTAAAATATAGGTTCCAAAGGGGAGTTTTAATAGCGAATGCCATAGAAGAACCATTTTTGGTTCCCCAAAGAACCTTTCAGTGAACAGATCTTAAAACAACCATTTTTTCTTTGTGTTAACATTTTGTGTAATGGAAAGATTCCATGGATGTTAAATGTTCTTCACGGAACCATCGATCCAAATAAAGAACTTCTATTTTTGAGTGTGAAGAATATAAGGTTCTTCAAAGCACCATTGAAGAACTTTTTTTTTTTAAAGTGGTGTTAATGAGAGAAAAAGGTCTTTTTGCACAGGATCAGACTGATAGAGGTCGATGCATGAGGAAGTAGAACAGAAGTCTTACTCCAGAAGCTGAATGCAGGTGTTGCTCATGAGAGACTGAGCTAAAGCTTTAGCTGCTCCAGCCTTCATGAAGTTCCACTGGAGACTGAAACACACACACACACAGCATGACATCACATCCTAACACGGATGATATCACATTAGATGATATCATTTCCTGACTGCCAGTCACAAAGTTGATCTTTAAGGTTCTCGTTAGTTTGTCTATTGTCTTAAACTCAGTGGATTTGACTCACTGTAAGGATGTGATCGCTCGGTTGACCCTCATGGCTTCAGCGATGGCTGTCACACCCTCATCATGAAGAAGATTAGCGGTCAGACTTCAACACAAACACAGATAAATGGATTGTAATACGATCAGGTCAATAAAAAGTGTTGTATTATGAAGAAGTGAGTTAGTGAGTGCGGATAACAAAATCTCAAGAGATGGTGGAACTGAAAATTACCAAAAATGAAAATTCTTTCTTCTTCTGAACACAAAAGAAGATATCTTGAAGAATATGGGTAACCAAACAGTTGATGGACCTCATTGACTTCCATAGTATGGGGTGTACTATAGAAGTACTATAGAAGTCAATGGGGTCCGTCAACTGTTTGGTTACCCATATTCTTCAAAATATCTTTTTTGTGTTCAGAAGAAGAAAGAAATTCATGCAGGTTTGAGGGCGAGTAAATTATGACAGAATTTAATTTTTGGGGTGAATTAACCCTTTAAGGTAATCACTTGATAAATGGTCAGCACACACATTTATTTTTTAAACATTTATTTTTCTAAACTCTAATTTGGGGGAAAAACTCTCACAAGTTAGATAATCTGACAAAATCTCTTTAAAATCCAAAATGATTACTGTATATAAACTATATACATTTATAAAGCTAATTATAATTATGAAAGGCTATAAAATATGTAATAGTATTTAATAAATAAATATTATATTTATGTTTTATTAAAAATTATATTTTATTTATATTTTATTTACTTATATTAAATATTTTAATATTTTATTTGTTCATATAAAATATATATTTTATTATAAATAAGTATGTCTGTATTAATTATAATTTATAATACATATTTATTATATTAGAATATCTATATTATACAAATCTAAAATATTTATAATATAATAAATATGTGTTAATATACAATATATATACATATATATATATATTAATCATGTGTCTGTGTACTTACTCGAGTTCTTTAAGGCACGTGTTGACTTTTAAGGCCTTGGCGATGTCTTTAGCACCAGAAACTCCTATTGAATTCTCCCTTAGACTGCCACCAGAAATATACACAAAACAGTATTATTTCTTAGCCAGAAGATAAATGTTTAATAGTTTAATACTGTGGTGTTTGAAATGGCCATGTGTTGACATACTTCAGACAGCGGAGTCCTCGGTTTGACTGAAGAGCGTGTGAGAGCGCTCGAATGCCTCTGTCACTCACAGAGTTACTCTGAAGACTAAAGCAGACACACACACACACACACACACACACATTCAGAGCTGCTTCTGTAGTGGACAGTTTGAAATGAACTTGCTGCTAACTGACTGTGTTTTACCTGAGCGTGTGGAGAACGTGGTTGACCATAAGCGCTTGAGCCAGAGCCACTGTTCCCAAATCACCCAGATGATTGCCGGACACACTGTAGAAACACACACACACACACACAATTATTCTCAATAGAGAGTTTCATCTCTCTGTTAATCACTCAATCAGCCTTTAAGCAGACAATTGAGAATCTTACTTGAGATCCTGTAGAGTTTGATTCTTTGTGAGGGCGTCTGCGATTTTTTTCACTCCTTCTGCTCCAATGCCGTTCTTCTGAAGACTGCAATGCATGAAGATTTGCATTTGCATTATGCTCTGTTAAAGCACACACACACACACACACACACACACACACACTGAAACACAGACTAACTTCAGTGTGGTGAGCTTTCGGTTTGACTGAAGAACCTCCGCCAGCGCACGAGCACCGTCATCCTCTATGTGGTTACTCTGCAAACTACACGAATCAACACACAAACACACATATTAAAAATACTTTAGGACTTAAATGTACACATTAAAGTTGTTTTCTATTACTTTAATTTATAAAAAATAAAATTTTAAAAATTTAAATCGTTTTATTTAATAAAAGATTATATAAATTAATTAATTTTATTTATTATAAATATTCTAAACAATTTTCTTATGCTAATCAGAATCCACTTGACTGACATACGGATCTTATTTGTTATTTGATTAATATAATTTATAAAATTAGAAATATAGCATTTTTTTAAGAATTAAATATAATATTATATTACATTTAATTATATTATAGGCTATTATATTATATTTTATTATATATATAGTGCTGTCAAATCAATTAATCGCATCTAATATAAAAGTTTGTAAATATATTTCTGTATATATACTGTATACCAACAAACACACACACACACATATAAATTTACAAACCTTTATGTTAGATATGATTAATCGCGATTAATCAACTTGACAGCACTAAATATATTATATTACATTAAATATTACAGCTGTCACAATTCTATAATGGTTTATTAGAACTCACTTGACTGACACGAGGACCTGATTCATTTTTAGTGCTTCGCTCAAGGTCTTTGCTCCCTTGGCGCCGATGTTGTTGCCACGGAGGCTAAGAGAAACAAGATCTATTTTATTTAACATCCACAATTTCCCTGGTTGATTCAGCTTATAAGGATCAAGGGCAAAGGAAAGAACATATGACATTAGTTTGCATTATATTATTCAGTGACCATGTTAAAATATAGTATTGAAAATACAATATAATGCACAAAAATACAATATACAAATAAATAAAAAAACTAATTTTTGTCAATAGAGTCACTGACTCCAGGGCCGTGAGGGTTCGGTTGACGAGTAGAGCTCGACTGAGTGGATTAACTCCTTTACTGCTGATAGAGTTGTCAGCCAGACTAGAAGAGAGAGAGAAAGAGAGTTAAACAAGTCAATAAGTTTTATGTGTAAATGTGTGTACCTCACAGGGTTATTATCAGTAACTAAATCAAAAATTGATTTTTGTTACTTGAAGAAAAGAATGTTAACATAAATAAAATATTTTTAAAAAAGTAAACTTACAGTATTTTATTTCAGCAAGGCAGCATTTATATCAAGCATTCATTTTCATTCAGTTTGACAGTAAAACAACTAAAACTCAAATACAAATCTATAAAAACTATATAGAAATATTTACACCAGTGGAAAAATAATTATAACAAAATGTATTTGAAATACATTTCTTTTATGCTCAGTATACTACAAATATACTTAATATAAATACTCTGCAATTGTACTTTTTGTATACTAACAACTAATTTTGTACTTAATGCAGATGTATATTTGATTGTGCTAAAAGTGAATTATTGCAAGTATACGTTCTTGCATTTAAAGATTATATGCTATCCTTACTAATAGTGTTATTTTTATTTTATTTTTACTAATAGTGATATTAAAGCACATTTTAGATTAAATATTAAGAAATGTGCATTGTGCAATAAAGAAGTTCTACAAACAAAGTTGAATTACATTATTTATTTATATCAGTAAGTCTCAAGCGATATGTCAGTAAGTATGTTAATGGATTTGTAGTATACTTAGAATAAAACAAGTCTATTTTAAATACATTTTGGTATAGGTTTTTTTCACTAGGGTTAAAAGACAAAATCTAATAAAAATTACACACAACAAAATTACTTGTTGACTAAAATTCAAATAAAAACAATTTCAAAGTATTAATAGTACATCAATAATCCTAAAATAACACTGGTACCTGAGCATCTGAATATGGCACTCTTTGGCACTCAACAGACTTCCCAACAGCTCCATGGCACCTTCCTTAAATTCATTGTTTTCCATTCTGTAATACAAAGGATACACAATATATTTTAATTTAAAAACGTTTTGTTTATTCCACACACAAATCTAAAATATCGCTGAAATATATCATTCAAAGTGTAGAGACTACTTTTACTGTTTGTCTTTTATTAAATAATTTGTGTTTGCATTTGCCGGTGTAAATTGTAGGATGTGTTAAAGGGTTTGTCCACCCAAAAATGATGTCATTAATTACCATAGACAGCAAAATAAATAATTAATTACTCACCCTCATGTTGTTTTATAATAATATCAGAGAATGTCTAATAAAGCGCGTTCACGGAACAACTTCCGGTCTTGAGTCCACACAACACACATTCGTCGTGGTGCTCCCCTTACTGGATTGCAGGTCAATATTTTCGTAAATGAAGTGGTAAATTATTATCCTAGTTAAAACCAGACCATTCTCAGTAGTGATTGGTGCCTCGATTGCAGAGCAAATCAAAAAATTTTCGGAAGTTGTCTGGGTTTTCCCAGGCTAGTAAATTATGTTTTTTGTGTGCAAACAAAGCACTCGCGTTGCTTCATAAAATCGAGGTTAAACCACTGTAGTCACATGGATTACTTTTATGATGTCTTTCCTACCGTTCTGGACATTGAAATTGGTAGTTGCGTAACGTTAGCTGTCTATGGAGGGACAGAAAGCACTCAGATTTCATCAAAAATATCTTCATTTGTGTTCCGAAATGAACGAAAATCTTACGGGTTTGGAACGACATGAGGGTGAGTAATTAATGACAGAAATTTTAGTTTAGGGTAAATTAACCCTACAAGGGCCTTTTCTTTACAAACATCTAAGAATGTGTGTATTTATGTGCACGTTTTACCTCAGATTACTGCAGTACAGCAGCTGTGGGAGGAGCCTCTTTAGGGAGGAGGAGTCTAGGCAATTAGACAGTTGCGTTTCTTCTGTACATGCATCTGATACTTGCAACAAGTAAGCTAACACAGAGCAAACTCCACCCTTCAGCTTTCCCCGCAGGCCGCAGTTAATGAGATCCTCCTCGACTGACCGTAGCCACTCCCCTTGTTGCAGCTCCGCCAGACACGTGACTATTGTGACGCTGCGCATACTTACAGCATCGCCTCCTGTCCCCGTCACCATATTTTGAAGCAAATTTGTCGCCGTGGTGCGCTGGGTCACCTGCTCCTCGCGGGAAACGCCCAGAGGACCACCTAGCAAAGCGGTGACCGCCGGAGACAGCAGCCCTGACAAGAAGCGCATGAAGAGGTCGAGGTTGCCTTGCACTGCGGCGTCCGATTGGTTGGTTTTCTGCAGCGCTGCACGGTAGTGACTGTGGAAGCCAATCCGGGGCCAGGAGACACTACTTTCGGAGAACAGATCAAACATCCCACGCCTTGACGAAACGTAGTAAAAAAGAGCTCCTAGGAATTCCTGCACAGACGTGTGCGTGAACTGCCACACCACGCTGTCGTTCGACCAGCTTTGCTTGCGCTGGAGGATGCGGTGGCCAAGAGTCCCAACCTGAGGAGGTACGTCAACACCGTAAGTTCGCAATTCGTTCTCGCTGAATGTATGCCTTCGCCGTAAAAGGCTATAAAACGCAAGACGACCCAGAGAGCTCAGCGGCTTCCTGATGCCGCCACTGGCCTGGTCTGATCCAGAGAGGTGTGGCCAACAGTAGTGGGCATAGACTTCTGTTAGAGTCCGAGGAAGGGGCATGGAATCTGAATCCAACTTTATAAGGCGCGATAATGTAGTCACGATAATGTGGCAGACCGCAGGGACGGAAGACAAAATGAGTAACGGTTTCTGAGAATTCAGGTAAGTCCACACTTGAGAGGAAACATCCTCAGGTATGTAAGTTTGAGACGATGAGCTCTCTTGTGATAAAGAGTACACATCTAACGTGTTCGTTATACAATGATTCAAATAATTCTTTATTTTCGTTCGCGAAAGAGGCGGGGCTTCAGTCACACGATCGACCAATCCCGCCGGTACTTTTGCCCCAACGCCAGGCCTTGACAAAAGCCACAGTGTTGCCCATGGCAACAGGTTACCTCGTACAATATTCGCAATGAGATCCGATACTGGAATTTCGCGACGAGGGTCGCTAGTGGGCGGGGCATCTGCAAAATCCAACGATTGGCGAAATTCTTCCAATCCATCCAAAATTAGCAATATTTTGCAGGACTCATTCAAAATAATTACATCCATGTTATCATACGGAACAAACAACCGTAGCAAGCGCTCCACCGATAACCGATCGAAACTGCTCAATTCCCAGCATGCAATGGGGATCGCAAGACTCAGCTCTGGATAGATGTGACCGCTGCTCCAAAGTTGGATGAAACGATGGACCATTCGGGTCTTCCCACTGCCAGCCACGCCCACGGTCAGCGTCACACGTGGGGCTGTGCTAACCCTCGTCAAAGGCAGGATCAGCTTGTCCAATCCCAGTGCTCGACCGTGAAGAGGCCCCGCCCCTCTGTTGACTGACACCTGTACAAGGTCGTGTTCTCGCTGCTGAAGGTCAGATACACACTCAATAAGGAGGAAAGCGGAACCGTGTGAGCTTCCGCCGGCTTGTGCAAATGTTTTTTCATCTTCTTTGAGTCGCTGAAGTAGAGCGTCTTTATGCGGTCGAACCACAGAGTCTGCGGAGAGAAAGAGGGAGAATTGAGGAACTCAGGGATGAAAAATTATTGGAAAATAACAAATAAAGTCATGCATACCATGTACAGTTATAAGGTTGTACTGAGTCAGGTGTGAACTTTGAAGATAAGTCTGAAGGGCGGCACCATGTGGATCAGTGACAGACAGGAACTCAACCAATAAATGCACTTTATCCTTCAAAGCCCCCATTTCCTGGATAAGCCCCACCTCCTGTGCATTGAGCAGGTCTGCTTTTCTCAGGTGATGGACCACATTTACCAAGATGGAGGTGGATAAGAACCTTTGCAACAAAGCCTGGTGTCTGCGTAACCATCCGGGATCTGAAGAACAAACAGGGATGCAAAGATTAATGAAAATTAATTCGATAACACTTTACATTTATTGTACACTTTATTAGTTTAATGCATTAGAGCAATACATTTGTCACAGTATTTATTTATCTTAACATTAGTTAATAAAAATACAACTGTTCATCGTTACCTCAGGTCCATTAAATAATATTAATAGATACAACTTTTAATTTCAATAGTGTATTAGTAAATGTTGAAATTTTACATTAACTAAGAATAATAAATATTTTAGAAGTATTTTCAGTGTTTATGCAATGTAATGTTAACAAATGGAACATTATATTGTAATTATTTTAAAACAAATTATATACATTTTAATATTAATAGCTGTTATTATTATACAAAATAAATGGTCTGTATTAAAAATATATAATACTTTTTTTAATTAAAAATATGAAATATAAATATATAAAAAACATTACAAGACACTTTTAAAAACATTAAAAGAAAAATTATGCACAAGCATGCATGGATCTGCGAAGGTATTTAATATTTAATATATTTAATAAAAAACTATGTAGGTTATTTTAGTTTAATGTAATATTTTTATGTATTTGTTATGCACAGACACTCACAGATCTGCATAAGTTTCTAGATAATGCAGCTATTAACTCTTAAAAGGGTCTTTGCCATAATCTATTTCTATTCTTTATAGTTAGCGCTAAATGATGGGAAAAATTACCTAAATAGTAAAATAGATAGAAACAATTAAAAACATTATTCAGTTATAAATACCCAATATTGATTGTAAAAAAAAAAAGTTTACAAAAAAAAGCAAGTTATTTATGCTAATAGTGCGTGTGTGATGCCAATATATCCTATTTAGACGTTAAATGTGTTTGTGGGATCTCTTTCTTCACCTTCCATCCTTTTGCTAGTCTCTTGTTTTTGAGCATTGGACTTCAGATCTAGGTAGCAGTATTCCTCCCATGGGATATGGTCATGTCTAGCCATCCCAGCAGAGCGCTAAAAGGAAAGTGTGTGTGTGTGTGTGTGTGTGTGTGTGTGTGTGTGTGTGTGTGTGTGTGTGTGTGTGTGTGTGTGTGTGTGTGTGTGTGTGTGTGTGTTGGGTATCAGACCATCAGTGTGATTCAGTAGGATCCATTCCCCTGTAACACACAAACACAACACACAACCATCAAATGGATATGGCATTGTAGATGAGAGATTTGCACAGACAAGTAATGCTGACATTTTCTTAATCTATATTTTGTAATTAAAGAAATGTGGAATTGCACTGACATGCATGGTTTTAGTGATGTTAGTATACTAGTAAATGAACAGGGTATTCCAGCACATATCAGTTCAGTGGAAACCAAGACCTGACCTCATTACCCACATGCATCAACAAACATTGTGTTACTATGGTTACAGCACGAGATCTGTCCTAAACAAATGTGAGGTGCAGGTTAGAAGCCAGTAGCGTTAAGAAAACATTGAAAATTGTATGCTACAATAAGGTATATTTGTATCAACGAATAGTGCGTCGTGTGAGAGTTAGACAAACTAACTCTATGCTATGCAGTTAGACAGAGTCAGTCACCGCGTCCGAAACAGCAGCCGCATAACTACTGTAATTAGCAAGAGATGGAAACCCGTGACGTTATATTACTCGGAGCGGTTCGTGACTTGAATTTATGCGTTTCAATGTCAACACTATCAACGCCAAAATGAATTTGCAGCAGTCAGGTGGTACAGGTCAGTGCTCTTTAAGTTGTTGTTCATTATTATTGTGATGCTATGTGCTTTGAGACATGAGGTAGTCTACGTGACTGCTGTGCGCGGTCATGTGTCTGAAGGAAGGGTGGGATCTCATCATTTCAAAGCTAAGTTGCTATTACTAATGCTCTCTGAAAATTGGAGTAGGAGGTCTCTGTGGAACAAAAGTGGGTGTTTCTAAATTTGTGGGTGTTTTCACACTGGTGGGTGTTTATAAATCATGCAATGAAAATGATGCCCTTCTCCCGACCCCACACTTAAGACCTACCCACACTGTGACGTGGGCAAATCGGGTAACGCGGTTGAAAACGCCCCTCTGTTTATGGCCTCGCCTCCTGATCTTTTAAAATGTAGTTTATTCCTGTGATCAAAGCTGAATGTTCAGCATCATTACTCCAGTCTTCAGTGTCACATGATCCTTCAGAAATCAGTACAATAAGATGATTTGCTGCTCAGGAAACATTTGTGATTATTATCAATGTTGAAAACAGTTGTGCTGCTGCATATTTCTGTGGAAACTGTGATGCATTGTTTTCAGGATATATTTATGAATTGAATGTTCAAAAGAACGGCATTCATTTGAAATAGAAATGGTTTGTAACATTATAAATGTCTTAACGGTCATAATTCATTAAGATGTATGAAAGGTGCAGATCAGTTAGTAACAGAACAGCAGTGGGTGCGTGGAAGGAAAAAGCTAAAGTATTTTTTGAACAATTCCAGCAACACTTGTGAAGTGGAAAATAGTACTGTTTATTTTGCCAATGCAAAGCCTAGAACAATCATATGTGTGTATATATACACTACCGTTCAAAAGTTTGGGGTCAGTTTGTTTTTTTTTGTTTTTTTAAAAGAAATTAATACTTTTCTTCAGAAAGGACGCATGAAATTGATATAAAGTGACAATAAAGACATTTTAAAAATGCAAAATATTTATTTTTTCATGAAATGCTTTTCTCTTGAACTTTCAAAGAATCCTGAAAAAAATGAATCACTGTTTGCACAAAAATATGAAGCAGCACAACTGTTGTCAACTGTGATAATAATCATAAATGTTTCTTGAGCATCAAATAATCATATTAGAGTGATTTCTGAAGGATCATGTGACACTGAAGACTGGAGTAATGATGCTGAAAATACAGCTTTGATCACAGGAATAAATTACATTTTGAAATATATTCACATAGAAAACAGCTGTTTTACATTGAAATAATATTTAACAATATTACTGGGTTTGTTTTGTATTTTTAATCAAATAAATGCAGCCTTGGTGAGCAGAAGAGACTTCTTTTAAAAACATAAAAAATCTTACTGACCCCAAACTTTTGAACTGTAGTGTATGTAAATTAATACAATGCCCATAAACATGAATTGTATTGATTTGAAAAATTATATAATAAATAAATATGACAGAGAGAGACCGATCGATAGACAGACAGATAGATAGATAGACAGATAGATAGAGTAGATGTTATCAATATTTATGACATTCAGACAGTCAGCTATAGTGAGGAATCTGAATACTCACTGTTGATTGAGTTGGTCTTGTTGTTCAGATTTAGCGGCTCTGAAGCAGCAGGTGTTTCTGAGTTCAGTTTCACTAACCTCCGCTCGTCTCTACCCTATTTCTCACAGACCTCATCTTCATCCTCCATACGACACTTTCTCTGTTTGAGTGTCTCTGTCACGCACTGTCTGTCTTTTTCTTTCCCTCTCTTTCTATCCTTCCTGTCGCACCTCCTTCTCTTCCTGTGCAACAGGCCACAGATGCACTTTTGACGTGAGCATCGTCTGACATGCTGCCATTGGTTGCACAAAACCACATACAAAAAAACCACACACGCTTGCTTTACATGAAGCACTGGAATACACAAATACACTACATATATATTCACATATGACTACAGTTGTGTGTAGATCATAGCACTGACACACTAAGGTCAAAGCAACAAGAGAAAAAAAGCTAATGCAAAACAGGATGGTAAACAATAAAAAGAGAATGTAGGCACTATATTGGGGACAGTGACTTAAGATGCACCCGATTACAGACAGGACAGGAAGTGCTGATTAAAGAACAGGAAGAGAACAGAGACGAATGAGTGTGATATATATATATATATACACATACACCCACACATACACATTCATATATAGCATATAAATATACACACAACACCCTATAAGAATTTGGTTAAAAGTGACCAGCCTTTTAAAAATTTCTTGTAAATCAATTGTTATGCTAAATTATCACCAAATATTGGATTCAATCTTCTTGTTAATGTGTTAATTAGTACAGGTTTTGTATATATTTTTGGAACTGATTGATCGTAAAAATGTAACACGGTTTTCACAAAAATATGAAGCAGCACAAACGTTTTCAACATTGATCAAAATAAGAACAATTATTAATAATTAAGCACAAAATCAGCATTTTACTATGATTTCTGAAGTATCATGTGACATTGTATTTTTGATCAAATAAACAGAGCTCAAACTTCTGACCGGTGGTGTACAGGGCCCTTGCACAGTGTTATGTAGAAGAGAAAATGACTTCATACACAGCCAATGTTAACAAAAAAAACATTTATTGTGATGGTCCTTTTTTTTTTTTTTTTTTTTTTTAAGAAAATCCTTACAAATGTACGTCTGATCATCAAAAATCAATGATGAAAGACTAAATCAATAATCAATTACATAAAAAGAACCTACAAGGAACCAGTGAAAATGTAAAATTGGCAAATTGTATTTTAGTTTTGAGAAAACAGCAAAATGTAAAAAAAGACCTTTGAAAATGAACAAAATGGAACACATTACAACTTTACACTTCGACACTAGTAATCAATGCATGTGTGTATGTAATGGAATCATTATACTAGGGCTGGGCAGTATGACGGTATATATCGCTAATGTCAACGTAACAGATTTTTGCCGTGGTAATGAACAACCAGCTTGTTGAAGCGAATGTACAATCCTGTATCTGAGGCAAAATTACTGAATATGCAGCGCGAGTTATATATTTCTAACTTCAAACAATTGGCCACTGAACCAGCTGATGAAATCTTCCATTGATTACAACTTGACACTCAATTAACCGATCTTATTTTACTTATGCAAAAGACGCGCACGTGCACACAATATAATTAATGAGAATGAACTGAGGGAACTGTGTACTGTAACAGTTTTAGCTCCGTACTGTAAGCGACACACTGAAATGCTTCTGTGGTCAAACACTTATCTGATGACCCTGAGAACAACTGATAACGCTTTGCAGATACATTAAAGAAAATCTGTAAACACGTGATACAAACACAACATTTAGAGTGTTTTCATTTGGAAAAAAATATGATTTTGCATTTTGTTAAATTTAATAAGTTAATAGGATTTTGTACCTTGAGTGACCTAATGATGCATGACATTTTGTATGACGCTAATTTGTGTCAAACATGTTTTTGTTTGTTTCCTACGGCTTTTTTTTTTACCAACCGATGAGTATGTACTTCAAAGTAACAATACAAATCAAAAATACACCTGAATTCAATAAAATTATGTTTTTTTTGGAGCATTTGATAAAACACCGAAGAAATTAAACATCCTGACACTTTGATAAACTCTTGAGAATATCAACATTGCACAATCAAAACCTGTGAGAATTTGATAAAACTGTGAGCCTGCATTCATCTACAGTAAAAACACATTCATCTTTATAAAAAACAACACGCAAACACTCACATGCACACTAAAGTTCGAGTGGCGTCTCGACCTGTTCGCTCAACTGCATGGAGAGGTAGTCAGCAGGACGCCTGCCAAAAGAGCACCACAAAAACATGCACATAATGAGTTGAAACATGTTTGAATATATATATGTATATATATATGCATATATATATGTATATATATATATTTATTAAAAAAAAATCAAATGCTGAAGGTGAGCAAGGGCACATTCATACAAATGGGCCAATCACACAACAAAAACTAAATGAATTATGAATTTATACTTAGAAAAGAGATTGTACTTTGATTTGCTGTATTATGGTACAAAATTATTATCATATTCAGGGTACCACAGTATTTACCATAGTACTATAAGGTACTTAAAATAATGTGGCTTTACTATGTTAATTGTCTAAATAACTATGGCTATATACCATGTTATATAAGTGTAAAATGTTTTTAAATGTGGAATATTTCAAAGTATAGTTTTTTTCAGTATTAAATGTGTTAAGTGAATCAGTCAATTAATTTTACTTAATAAATACTAAAAATTAAAGTTAAATTAAAAGTTAGTAAATATTAATGAAATGCATTAATCAGCATAAATAAAATATATGTAATATTCAAAAATAAAAGTCATACTACTTTTAAACTATACTGATATTAATTAAATGTATTAATTTGCATACATAAATTATTTAATATTTAAAAATAAAATAGAAAAAGTTGAACTGCTTTTAAACTGTAACTTGATATTAATTAAAAAGGTTGATATAAATTGATATAAATAGAAAAAAAATATTAATACTTGAAAATAAAAAAGTTGAACTACTACTGAATTATATATATATAGAGAAGCCCAATTTTTTATTCATTTAAAATATTAAATACAATTTATTTATACCAATTAATAAATGTAAAAGTTTTAAACAGCATATTGATAGTAATTCAATTTATTAATTGACATAAAACATTTAATGCTTGAAAATTAAAACAAATTTGAACAACTTTTAAACATTATTTTGATATGATTTGAATTGGCATATAATTTTAATAACATTTATAATATATATTAATTGGTCTATAATACTACATTTGAATCATTATATATGATTACATTATATATATAATAATGAAAACTACTTTTAATTTATAATAACTTTTAAATATTTATATATGACTTTGATTTGATACATTTTGAAAGTTTTAAACAGTATATTGATATTAATTAAATTTTATTTGGCACAAATAAAAAATATTTAGTATTAGAAAAAAGCTGAACTGATTTTAATAGGACCTTAATGCAAAAGTTTTTAATAGGACCTTAATGCAAAAGTTTTTAATAGGACCTTAATGCAACACACACACATCTGTCCTCACCTTTTTTTGTACAAGTAGACAAACAGTGCAGCACCCAGTGCGAACAGCAGAAGCGCTGCGAGTACAAGCCCGACCTGCAGTGCGACCGGTGGCCCCGCTGGACATACAAACACACACACACACACACACACACACACACACACACACACGGTTACTTCTTTAGGCCAGTACAAACCCTGGACTTTCATAAGAGCAAACTCTAGCAGTAATCTGGCATTAATATCTGTATCTGTGTGTGTGTGTGTGTGTGTGTGTGTACCTCTGTGAACCTGTCGCTCCTGTGCAGGTGAACATGAGAGCTGCTTGTTGTTCAGTGTCTCAGTGATTTGCTCCCTCTGTTGGTCAGTAACAGCAAGAACAGGCCCCTGTGCGTCCAATACACCCGCCTCGCAGGACACATTCACACCTAACAGGGCAAAGACAGGACATGTCCGTCAGACAGGTCAATTCAGGTACATTTGAACACCCTGAATGTGTGTTTTACAATGTCTTACCTTTAACATGCAAGCTTGAGATCCCACAGTAACACAAACTTTCTAACAAATAAGCCAATTCCTCCTGGTCACAATCTGAGAGACACAGATGAAGAAGTCAGGGAACAGCTCTCAAGAAATACTGCTCTCAAGAAAGACATTTTAGATGCATCTCACATTACTGCCTACTGAGAAAAGCAGACATTAGTACAGTAAATACAGTAATATTGTGAAATATTATTACAATTTAAAATAGATGTTTTCTATTTTAATATAATTTGAAATGTAATTTATTCCTGAGATCAAAGCTGAATTTTCAGCATCATTACTCCAGTCTTCAGTGTCACATGATCCTTCACAAATCACTCTATGATGATTTGATGCTCAAGAATTTTTTTTATTAATATCTACTATTATCTATTAACTTTTTCAGGATCTTTAATGTGTATAAAGTTCAAAAGAACAGCATTTATTTGAAATAGAAATCTTTTGTAACATAATATCTTTACTGCCACTTATGATCAATTTAATGCATCCTTTCTAAATAGAATTTTTTTTTTTCTACAACATTTGGACGTGTGTATACTGACTATTACCATTAATATGTGACTTGATGTATTCATTTGGATGACTCTACAGGCATAGAAATCAACATTTGAAATGTTTCCAGTTCTTTTGAGGACCATGGGAACACTACCAAGTGAAAAAGACTGACAACCTGGATAAGTCATCTAAACTCTACCATCTTCTCCGAGTCACCAGTCATTCCAGCACTCTGGGTTTGTTCAACATGCTTGTGCGTGTTTTGTGGGTTTTTGACACACATACAGTACAGTAATTCTTCAAATGTTCTCGATGAGTGTTATACAACAACTAAACTGATATTTCAGAGCATCACAAACCCAAATAACAGATAGATGCTACTGGCCAGCATGAGAGAAATTAATTTGAACCTTTCCCATTTTTGTGTGTGTGTGTGTGTGTGTGTGTGTGATTTGAGTTCAACACTGTTGTTATAAAAAAAGATATGTTCTGCATTCTGGGTTTTCAACAGAAACCGAATATTTTTAGTATTGTAACGGCTTTAACAGATGAACAGAGGCAGATTTTGTAGATTGATCTGTGGCTAATATATGCATTATTTGAACATAGTGTCAAGCCACATTATTTTTAACTTGCGCCTCAGGTAGATTGCATTGGTCATAATGGAAAGGAGTTGCTGCATGAATTTTGTCATTTACTCACCCTCATATCAGTTTAAACCCGTATGCTATCATTTCCCGCTGTGTAAAGATTTTTTTTCCTAAAATAATTTTGTGTTCCACAGAAAAAAACTGCACTTAGAATGACATGAGTGAGTAAATGCCAGTGTTAAATTTTTTTGGGTGAACTATCCCTTCAAAAACACTTACTTCCTGTTCCTGATATTCTCTGCAGGCACACATCCACGGAGCTGGAGAAGGCAGGACTCGGGCAGAGGTTCTGGAGGCCTGGAGTCTCCTGGGATGTGACCCAGAGATCGGGCCCGTCTGATGCACATCGAGAGACAGAACTAAATCGCACAAAAACACAGAGCATGAAAACAGCTGATTCCAATATCACACTGGGTTCAAATACAAAAGCAGCTCCCAAACATACTCGAACAGCAAGCTTTCCACACGTGTTGTGTTGTGCTGGAGAATTCTTTGTAACTTTGGGTCATCGGATAAAACTAGCCAGTCCAAACTGAGTGAGTTTTTCCCATAAACACCTGATCCTGACGGCTCAAAACACAACAGCACTGCACCAAACTCCAATTGATCCAGCGCTGGCAAACCCTGATCTGCAAAAACATAAAGATCCATGAGTAAACTAATGAATATGACTCTTTAGAATTAATCTGCTGTTTAATCAAAATCAGTCTCTCAGAAGTAACAATCCCATTCATTTACTCCATTGAACTGTTTATTTGTTATTTAATTTAACTTTTCTTGTATTTTATTTTTAGGTTAATTATCTACGCTTCAATTGAAAAAAAAAAATCGTGTTTATTAGTCAAATTCCCAGTAAAGAATACCACAGTTGCACACTAGTATCCCATTTCAAACATAGCACACATTAAAGGCAAAAAACTATCCAAAACAAATACTTGAAAATGAAATGAAATGAAAGGAGTAAAATGACTTTTCCCACAATCCTGCAGATGTAAATGAGTTGGTCTCATTACATTGCCCACATACTTGAATATTTAACAATAAACTGCTAGTGTTTATGTCGTTTTAGACTAACAATCAATGATTTTTTTCATTTTTAATGTTTATTCCCAAATAAAATCATTTTAAGTACACATCCTTGTACCTATTTCTCAGATTTTCCTATAAATTTCTGCTGTAAATCAAAGTTGAAGAATTCTCAGAAATGTCAATGGAGAAAATCCATTTCAGAGACAAAAGTTAAAATGATTTTCGGCTTTATTTTTGCACACATCAGTTAACTTTTTTTTGTGCCTCACAAAGACGACATTTCCAAATGGACACCCACCTGCGTTAGAGACGTTCCCGATGAGATAGAGCCCGTCTGTTCTTGTGCTGCCAGTGAGCGGGACACTCAATGCTTTAGCGTCTTCCCCGAAAATTACTAAAACAAGTCCATTCAATGGAGTCAACGGTGGGCCTATCAACTCCACAAGTATACATGGGTTTACTGTGCAGTTTAGTCTGTTGAATTCATTGATGAGGAGCCCCTCAGGAGGTGGAGGTAAAGTGGGTTTTGTGGGACAGTTATTCTGCTTCCTTGGTGTGGGAGAAGCGACCTATGGACACATGATGGAGGGTTAATATGACATGCATGATGAGTCCAGCACATAAAATCCTAAGAAAGCAGTGTCACCCTGTCATTATCGCAAAATAAATCCTGATAGGCTACTTACATAGGCATCTCTTCATAGTTTATAGTGTGCAGTGAGTAAATGCTACGCATGCATTCAGTGCCTAGAAGACCGACTACATTTGTCAAAATGTGCATTTACAAACTGCAAAGCACTCATCCTCTATCGCCTATGAATTTAAACATTTCAACTTGATTTATTATATGATCAGACTGCCAGAATATTTTTAATTTTTGCTCAAAATGGAACGTTTTATTATTATTATTAATTCTCTCTTTTCCTGGCAATTGTCTTGTTCTTTACTGTAGTTTTTGTTTTGCTACAAAAAAATTAATCATCCATTTTGATTGTGGTAATAATGTTTGAAAAACATATAACTGTATACTGTTTGAAAGTTATATATATATATATATATATATATATATATATATATATATATATATATATATATAAAATAAATAAAAAATAAAGTACAGTAAAACATAAAAGTAAAATACTAAAAAGTGAAATAAAAAAGAATAAAAGGGAATTAAGAGTAAAGTGAAATAAAGTAAAAGTAAAGTGAAAAAATAATTGCAACAGACCTCAGAGGAATAAATTCTGCTAAACACTTTGCACATGGTACAAATGAGATCAAGTAAGTTTCTATGAGAATGAAGCTCACATGAACAGAAACACAAGACCTCACCCTGAAAGCGTGGAGGTTGAGTCTCTCGGTTCCACATCGAGTGAGGGTCTCGTCGCCGGGGAACGCGCTGATGTCCTCCAGCACAGGGGTCTGTCTTGGTGTCAGCGCTTGCGTTATCTCTGAAACCCTTTTATCAGATCCACGAGTGCGATAAACTACTGCATCCAGCAAACCGCTTCTCGGAATATTCTGACTCTGCTGAGAGGGCGGAGACTTGCTGCGATACAACACTACAGCGTCTGGGCCATTCTGAATAGTGTTCGGTGGGATTCTGATGTCAGGGCCGACCTTAGCACTGCCAATCTGGAAGAACAGAATCAGAAACACTTTAAAGCGCTCACTTTATGTGTGTATGTGTGCAAGCATGACAGTAAAGACCTTTATAATATAAAAATGACTTCTATTTCTATTCATTAAAGAATCCTGAAAAAAATTATCCTGGTTTCCAAAAAAATATGAAGCAGCACAACTCTTTTCATCATTTATAATAATAATAATGTTTCTTGAGCAGCAAATCATCATATTAGAATGATTTCTGAAGGATCATGTGACACTGAAGACTGGAGTAATGATGCTGAACATTCAGCTTTGATCACAGACATAAATTATATTTTTAAATATATTACAACAGCTACTTTAAAATGTAATAATATTTCACAATATTACAGTATTTCTGAGAAGAAGAGACTTCTTTCAAAAATATTAAAGGGGACCTATTAAGCCCTTTTTCAATGTATTGATTTTGGGCTCTGTTAGAATAGATTTTCATGCTTGAATATTAATAAAACAAAGTCTTTTTCCCATATTCTCCATTGTTGCAGCTCCTCTTATCCCAGTCTGTCAGACTAAAGTTATACACACTGGTCTGTTATTGTTGGACATCAACGTTACATTGTCACACCCCTCAACATGATGCAGAACAAAATGAACTGTGATTGGTTGCTTTACATGTCAGGTGCTTTACTGCTTCAGTTTGAAGGTCTGGCTACATGAGACTATAACTTTGCAGACCTTTTGCATGCTCAAACAGCAACATTACACACTAAAGTAAGTTGAAAATGTGAAAAAAGCATAATAGGGCCCCTTAAAAAAATGATTTTGAATGGTAGTGTACTTAATTGGCTGTTATTTTATAGCTGACCATATGACTCATTTGCGCTTCTTTTGCAAGTGTTCAAGTATGCAGCTGCTCACCAGGAAGTATCCGTCATCATCTGTGAAATATCCATTCAGCTCCAGCTCATAGTACACCTCTGCATTCTGTCCGTTGATCATCACCAGCCAGATGAAATCCAGCGACATGCGGAAGCCAGACGGATGCCACAACTCAATAAACTCCTCGTCCTCGGCTCCTGGTGTGTTAGTGTTGATCTCATTAAGTAGGAAATCAATATCGCTATGAATCGAGGGATAGCTCCGTCCTGCCACCGTAGAAAAGGCTGAAACAACAAGGCAGAACTTAAAAACATGACAGGACACAGTTCTTTAAAACGCATAATGGGGAACCCATTTATATACATATGTATTCATTCTTATTCAACACTTGCTTTTTAAGGTATTCGCTTGTAGCAGATTATAATTAACATGTATTCCGTGCACATTGTGTTATTTATTTACTGTATGACGCTTTTATGTACACTGTTCACATGGCCTCGTTAATTGTCCCTTGGAGACACATAAAGTGTTTTGAATTGAACCCTAAAAATGTGTCCTTAACATGGAAGAGAAAGAAAGTTGTAAATATGATTCTGTTTCGCAACATGAAATCAAGACGTACTCATGTTAAGCGGGCAGGACTGAAACCAAACGCAGTCATTGGGTTTTCCGGGACTCCGGGGCCTCGTAACAAACAGTCCCGGATCTCTCGTCCATTCGGTAACACCACATCGACTGGCATGAACACCTGCTGTGTGAAAACTGCAGCATACAAACAGGGATAAACGTATTATAAAATACACAAATGCCACAATAACGCATGTATGACATATGCTAATCACCTTTCTGTGAGAATGAAGGGTTTTCTCCCGGGTATGAGTGTCTCTGTGAGGTTCTCACTGGGCATGTGCGCAGAGTCACCGTAAACAAAGGCATCGATTGGCTGTTCGTGGCTGAGGGGGCCGTCCTTAGGGAAGTCTGACACCGGGCCGTCATACAACGCCAATGCTGCACTTTGTGCCGCTGAAATATCAAATATTACATACAAATGTATTTAATTGCATGTGAAAATTTCATCACTAAATAAAAATAAACAAAGTACATTTCTTGATTAAAGATACATTAAAGACCACTTTGATATTTTAAATGATGGCCTTATTTTCATTACATTGAAAATATAAACACTCATACTATACTGAAAACAGTTACAAAATAATAATTATTGTTTGAAATGTAAAGTACATTTATAATGTACAGTTGTTCTGCTATTCTGCTTAATAAAAAAATTAATTATATCAGGATGATTTTCATTCATTCATTTTTTCCCCCCCATCACATTACGATAATTTAGAAGATAATATTTGTCATGAAAATAATGCAAAACACATCCTCCAAAATTAGTTTAAAAATGGTCTTACAAATTATTTTCATTCCCTTTATGCAAAATATAATTCCATTTTTTTCTTCTTTTGAATCAGATTTGATATGTGATCTGGACATTGCTAAGATTTACCCAACAACATACTAGACAATAAACAACACTAAATTGTTTGAAATAGTATTGTTAACTAAACCACAAATACAAAAAAAAAGGTAATTAAATGAAAAAGCCTAAAGTTGAAATAAAATGAAATATAATATTAGATAAAACTTATAATGTAGCATTGTTGTCTCGGCTAAAATAAAAGCTCTGAATAAAACTGAATAAAAATAAATAAATGTAA
Organism: Meda fulgida; assembly: GCA_030578275.1. Lineage (NCBI taxonomy): Eukaryota > Metazoa > Chordata > Actinopteri > Cypriniformes > Leuciscidae > Meda > Meda fulgida. Next base: position 3,647,436 of record CM060639.1, read on the forward strand.
TAATTCAAATAAATGATTAAAAGTTAAATTTAACAAATTAAAGCAAAACAGAAATATATTTAAAAAATAATAGACAATGACACATGAAATTACTAAAATTGAAAAGAAAACTGAAAATGTAATTCCAAATATTAACAAATAGTATAATGGTGTATAAATAATACTAAATTACACTGGTTTGGAATAGTGATTTTAAATAAGTTTATCTAGAAGTATCCAATTAACTCTACCTGCCAAAGTCGCAGTATTCACAGGTACGGTGAAGATCCCAGCCTCTTTTGCGATGAACTCCACACTCGAGCTAATAAGTTCTGTGGTGACATCATAAAGCACCAAAGAAAACGACCCGTTCGCCATGCCAACACTGAGTTCCACAAGACCCCGCAGGTCCGGCCCGCTGAGGTCGACTTCGTTGATCCAAACATTCACAGGGGTCGGCGGTGGGCAATGATTGACCCACATAGGGGTGGGGGGGCCTGTGTAAAACGTCCAGAGGTTTTCCGACTGCCAGCAGCGCTGAATGGACTCGTCCCCCTTCAGAGCCGCCTCATCCTCCAGGAACGGAACCGAGCCGGGAGTCAGAACTGACGCGAGGCCATCGGCGCCTTCTGCTGATTTACGAGACGTGTACACCACTGCGTCCAACAACCCCACTCCTGAAACGTGTCCCCCTTCAGAAACCGGGTCCCAGTTGGGACCGTAGAGTGCAATGGCGTCCGGCCCGTTCTGAACGGAGTTGGGCGGAAGAGAGATGGCGGGACGGGGAGTCAGTTCAGAAGAGCCAACTAAGAAGAAGCCTCTCTGATCCGTTTGCTGTCCGGTCAGATCGATGACCCGGTAGGCTGAGTCTCCATTGCCGTTGTAGAACACCAGTGTGTATCCATCCAGAAAAGTGGGATTCGTGCCATCATTGTACAGCTCCACAAATTCCTGAGTGTCCAATCTGGGATTGTCACAGTTCACCTCGCTGATTATTAAACATTGGGTTGTTTCTTTAAAAATGCACATTAACACCAAAAACCCCAAACACATCTCCACACGCATGGCTGCTGCCCTGATAAAAACTCTCAGCATTTCACAATAAGCAAGTGGACCTGTGGAAGGAAAACAGAAGATTCATTCCAGATGCGTGCAATCACTTTCAAAGTTTCGTTTCTAGACACATTGCTTCCCCAACAGTTGCGATATTGGCAAATTCAAGGACCGATGAACTGGAAGGCATCAAAACACCCAAACACGAGAAAACAATTCCAAGGTCTGTTCAAAAAGATATTCAATTCTCCACATTCATTTGACACTGACACAAGAGATCATAACAAAGAACATTACACTAAAACCAATGAAACAACATTACAGGTCCTCTGAATTCATACTATAGTGTTGCATGAGGAACAGACTTGTTGCAAGTTTATAAATGACAATAGTTTTTTTTTTGGGGGGGGGGGGGGGGGGGGGGTTGAAACTGTAAAGTGCAGCATATTCCTAGTAGCTGTGAAGGAAGTGTGGTTCATGAACTCTGGCATCTAAATACACACAGGCTCTTGCACAACAGCATCTATCCGAGGAGTCAACAGCTAACCACAGACTCCAATAATCAGCAAATCTGGCTCCTGTCACAGTTATAAATGCCTACAGGCAACAAGTGCTCTGAACTTTTCAGAAAAACCTTGAATTTTTCATCTGCCTTGGTTATAGAAATATTTTCCTCATATTTTTAAAGTCTTCCTCTAGTTATAATAATCCATAATCCAAACCAACCAGCTACAAGGTTTTACAAACAAAGTGGCTGAAATAAAGGTCATGTGACAGCAATTAGGCACACTAAATGTTTATCACTGCATACTATATACTGTCTTAAAAGGATAGTTCACCCAAAAATTAAAATCCTGTCATTAATTAGGCTACTCACCCTCATCTCATTCCAAACCCGTAAGACTTTTGTTCATTTTCAGAACACAAATTAAGATATTTTTGATGAAATCTGAGAGCTTTCTGTCCCTCCATTGACAGCTACGCAACTACCACTGTGTTCTTTCAAACTGTTCATAAAGAGATTGTAACTATTTGATCCATATGAATGAATTGAGCGGTTTAATCCAAATTTTCTCACGAGACTCAATCGCCTTATAGGACGAACAAATTTAATTTAGGCTTTTAGTCACATAAACATTCATCAATTCACACATCAGTTGTGGTAAACAGAAGCTCAAGCATTTTCGCTTGAGTGTGAGAACCAATGAGGTTCATTCTGTGTTACGCATCACGTTTGAGCTTCAGCAAGAGGTTTGCTCAGGTTTGTTCATGCACGTCAAGCAGTTGAGCTTATGTTTATATGTGAATATAAGCCTAAATGAAATCTGTTCATGATATAAAGCAATTGAGTCTCTTCAGAAAATTTTCACTAAACCGCTCAATTCATGTGTATTAATTTTACATCTCTTTATATGAACTTTTTGAAGCTCAAAGTGATTGTAGTTGCGTAGCTGTCAATGGAGGGACGGGATCGCTCAGATTTCAACAGAAAGATCTTCATTTGTGTTCCGAAGATGAACGAAAGTCTTACGAGTTTGGAACAACAAGAGGGTGATTAATTAATGACAGTTTACATTTTTGGGTGAACTATCCCTTTAAGTGTATACTGCACCGCATGCAGTGCGCTAATATATCATTCAAAACAGCACTATCAAGTCATACAAACAATGTATTCAAAGGATTGTTTACAGAGCACGATGATGATGATGATGGATACAGTAACTTTTTGCACTCTCCAATGAAGACAAAGTAGAAGTAACTTCACAACATCTAAACAGACTAGAGACATTGTTTGTTGCTGAGAAATTAACACTTCGCCATCATAAAAACCAACGATTTCGCAACGGTGCGAAGTTAAAATCTCAGCAGATTTAATCTGTTTAACTCGACAAAGAGCGAGAAGAACCGCATTGCAACTCTTGTGGTTTAATGGAGAAATGTTGCTTACCGTGACACCCGATGCCCGATAGAACGGGGTTGAAAGTGTTTTGAGAAGTTTCAGTAACTTTTGCTGTGTTGAGAAACCGATTTGAACCGGTCGGTCTCTTCCACGCGAGTGTGGGCGGTGAATCTGGATGAAATCACGCACATTCCCGGACACATAAATCCTGGGTCCCAGAAAGATGCATCTGTCCTTTGTGTGCGACAAGGCTTTTCCTACACACTTATTGCTTCACAGCGGGTGGTGCATCATTTCCCGAGTTCTGTTCCCCAAAGTTTCCCAAACCTGTTAAGACATTTAAGTTACACTTAAAACTCAATGTAATTGCTTAGTACAAAATACTTAACCAAGTCTAATTTAGTTTAAATTAAGATGATGGCAAAAGCACACTCGGAAAGAAAAAAATACAACAATGTAAGAGTATTTTCGAAGCTAACTTACTGATTCTTGGGAACTTTCAAGTCTTGAAACTACATTTCTTTCATCTAGCCTATAGAATACTGCTTTGATTGTACCAGACCCCATACTTTTAGTTTTAAAATGTGAAAATGTATCATTAAAAAGTGAGTGAAATAAATTCAATAAGTATTGTGTGAAAATTATTTTTAAACCATTTGTACAGGTGTGACGTCATTTCCAACATGAACACATTTGCCAAGTGTAAGGTCACATTAAAAAAAGTCTTGGGTACTTTCATGATTTAGTTTTACTATATTTCTTTCATTACTGTTTTGATTGTCCCAGACAGACCCCAGACGTTTAGTATTAAAATATGAAAATTAATATTTTTTTCAAAAACTATACAACGAGTTCAATGAATTCAGTAAGTAGCTATTGTGTGTAAATTCTTTTTAAACCATTTTTTACACAAATTACGACTTTTCAACAGTTGTGACGTCATTTCCAACGTGACCAACAATTTTGCCGCTAATAAAGTTTTATGAAAATTGTTTATCGAGGAGATAATGATGTCAGAGTCTGAGGTGAAATGTGGAATATGTGAAGAAAAAAAGACAATGTATGTAAATGTTTTTTTTGCTTTTTTCATTTTTTTTTTTTTTTGAATATTTTTAATTATTCACTTTTTAAGCTACACACACCCATATTCGCGCAAAGCGTCATGGGGCGTTGGAAAAGCGTCATTTCCAATCAAGGGGCACTTGTGACATGCTATTCGTACTCCAGGGTATATGTTTAAAGGTCATATGTGGCTCTGAAGTAATTTCCTTCATCTTCACGTCTAGGCATGATAGGTAGCCTAATCAGTTTTTGTTGACCTTAGTCTATCATACAAACACTTGATTGAATACTTTTAAATCAATAAATTCTTCTCACCAGAATTCCTTTGCGCTGTTTTTCCATGCTAAGAAAAAGATGTGCATTATCTGTTCATAGTGCACTTCCGGCTTGGTAAGTGTTCCCTGAATTTTCAGTCCTGGCCCATTTTTCTCTCAAAAATGAAAATTTTGTCATTACTTACTCACCTTCAAGTTGTTACAAACCTGTATGAGTTTCTTTCTTCTGTTGAACAAAAAAGAAGATATTTTGAAGAATGATGGTAATCAGACAGTTGGCAGCACCCATTGACTTCCATAGTATTTTTTTCCTATGAAAGTCAATGGGTGCCCTCAACATGGCAACCAACATTCTGAAAAGGGTGCATCTCGATTTGGGTGATCCAACCCAATTTTGCTTTGAAAAGCCGGCAAAAAAGTAAGATGGATCATCTGATATGCAGAACATGGGATTTCCAAATCCAGATCACTCTGATCCCGATTAAACTTTCTAAACAACTGGTACCAAGGATTCAAATCTTTTTGTACAGTCTATGGTTCACATACAGTAAAATCTAGACCCATAAATTCTCACTTGCAACACCAGAGGTTGCTGTCTCCACAACATTAGGTGTATGTTGTCTTGGGCTGTGTTCAGAATAGTGTTCCACCATACTGTTCTTACTACTGCAGAAGTGTACATATATATATACTGTCCACACTATCTGGGTATAGTATACTGAATTCTCTATGCATGGAATACCCAAATGACTTACTACATTTACCAATATGTGTAGTACACTCTACAAAGCTCACTCTTTGAAGAACAGGTTCTATATGGAACCATAAAGGGTTCTGTCAGGCGCTTCATAGATCCTTGTAGGTGTTCCCATCAATGGATAATGTTATGAATTAAACAGCTCATAAACACTTTATCACTTGACAAAAATTGAATTAACCCTTTAAATATGAAAGTATTGTGCAATCATTTAAGACATTCCCCCTTATATAGAACCTTATAGGCATAAAGAGTTCTTTAAAATTGATTCAAGAACCATAGGGTTCTATATAGAACCCCAGTAAACATTTTTTCTACGTTGAATACTGTACGTGACAATGCAATGTGCTTGACTTAAAGTCCCCCTGCAGTCAATTATTTTATCCCTTAAAACTCATCTTTGATCACCAAAATATCATATTTAAAAGTTTTTATTCTTGAAAAAAATACTTCATGCCTTAAAACAGCTTGAATGTTACTCTACACCCTTGCCTCATTTAGTATACGCTGTTCTATGAATATGCAATTCTCGTTGACGATCACACGTCGATCTGATTGGTTACAAGGCAGTTTGTGACGTCAGAAAGACCAGCGATTTCAAACCGTGTTTTTGAGACTGTCTTTAGTTCACTGCAGCTTTTTTGAGAAAATACTCAGCAATGCTGTCGACTTATGAATTTACACATGGTTTGTCTTTAAAGCATTTAAAAACACCATATAGACATATAAATAACATTAAAAGCTTGATTTTCACCACAGGGGGACTGTTTCTCATTTCAAAGGCTACATCCTCCCGACGTTGCATTTATCGGCCGCATACGTCATCAAGAATGTCTCATTTCAGAAAACTAACCCTTATAAATGTAACAATGAGGCAGGGACGAAGCGGAGAGAGAATCCACATCCAAGCACTACTTTAATAACAACACAAACCAGTAATCCAGGGCAAACAAAGAAACTCAGGACAGAAACATGGTACAACAACTGACAAACCACAAGAGAAACTTCTTCTTCTTCTTCTTCTTGTTTTTATGGCGGTTGGCAAATAACGTCTGGTTGCATTACCGCCACCTTCTGAAATGGAGTGTAGGTCTGGATAAATTATTTCCCTACACTTAAATTATCTTTATTAAACCTGTTCTTCTAAAAAAGGAAAATAAAAACCCAAAACAAAAATCTCCCGAATTCCTTAGCAAAATATCCCTTACTTTCAAAGGTATCTCTTCATCTTCTAACTGCTGGATTAACTGTTGTCTCTCATTACTATATCTAGTACATTCTTCAATAGCATGTTCTATGGTATCCTGTGTGTTACATACACTACACCTCCCATCAGCATGTTTTTCCATTAAAAATAATGTACTGTTTAAGCCTGTATGCCCAAGTCTCATTCTTGAAATAATGTTCTCCTCCTGTGTATTTCTGCAAGTACTTCTACTCACCCCCACTCTTTTTTGGATATTATATAGTCTCCTACCAGTCTGACCATTATCCCACAACACTTGCCACTTCTCCTTTATCTTTCTTTTAATGATTGATTTCACCTCTTCTTTACTATACTTAATGTTTAAACTTATATACTCCATTTCTGTTGCCTTTTTTGCATACTTATCCGCCAACTCATTCCCTATTACTCCTTTGTGGGCAGGTACCCATACAAGTCCAACATTGACTCCAGTTTTAATTAATGTACTAGCCATTTGGACAATTTCTACAACAATGTCTTGTCTAGATTGTGAATTTATGTTCTGAATACTCATCAGAGCTGACGCTGAGTCTGAAGCAATTACTAAACTTCTTGGCCTGTTACTCACAGCCCAAGAGAGTGCCATTAAAATAGCAATTAGTTCTGCTGTATAGACTGCTAAATTATCATTAATTCTTTTTTGAGTTGCTACTTTTAATTTTGGAATAACAAAAGCCACCCCCACTCTCCCATCCCTTTTGGACCCATCTGTGTACATTATAATCCTATCCCCATATCTTTCAACTAAATACCCCTGCACCATATTACTATCTATATCCCCATTCTTAGTTTCCTCCAAAAGACTGAGATCAACTGAAAGATCTTCAAGAGTCCATAAAGGAACTCTTGAAAATACTACTGTGGGACTTATATTCAACAAGGCTATTTCCATCTCATTTATTTTCTGTCCAATAGTCCACCCAAAACTACTTTTTCTACCATTCTGTCTCTCTTGACACTCTACCAATGTAGATTGACTCAAATGGTCTTCCCTATGACCTTTAAGGTTTGCCCAAAAAACCAGGCTAAGCTGGTCTCTTCTGAGATCTAAAGGCAGCTCCCCCATCTCTACTTGGATGGCTGCCACTGGAGTTGTCTTCATGGCTCCACAACATAATCTTAAACCTCGACTCTGTACTCTGTCTAGTTTATTTAAAGCTGTCTTAGCAGCAGACCCATATACAACACACCCATAATCAAAAACTGATCTAATCAGTCCAGTATATATTGTATGCATAGCACTCCTAGTTGCACCCCATTTCACCCCATGCAAACACCTCATTACATTCAATACCTTTTTACACTTTTCTACCATCTTCTGAATATGAACTGCCCATGTTAATCTTTTGTCAAACCATATACCTAGATATTTAAAGCTCTCTACTCTTTCCAATTCCTTACCTGATATTTGAATCTGTAACTCCTGACTTATTTTCTTCCTTGTGAAGAAAATGACCTTAGTTTTTTCCACAGATATCCTAAATCCCCATTCAATTGTCCATGTGTGTACTGTATCCACTGCTTGTTGTATCTTATTTACAATATGATTGATATTTCTTCCCCTTTTCCACATTGCTCCATCATCTGCAAATAAAGCTACACCAATAGACCTTTCTACATTTATAAATATCTCATTTATCATTACTGAAAAAAATAATGGGCTAATAATACTCCCTTGAGGAGTACCATTGTCTACCTCATACACTTCACTCAAAACCCCATTTACTTTAACTCTAATTTTCCTCCCAGATAAAAAGGATTTTACCCACACTAACACTCTCCCCTTTACTCCCAACTGATATAATTTGATAAGAAGCCCCTCCTTCCACATCATGTCGTATGCTTTCTCTATATCAAAAAATATAGCTAAAACTGTTTCTTTGTTTACCTGAGCTTTTCTGATGTCATCTTCAAGTACCACAGTTGGGTCCATAGTCCCCCTACCTTTCCTAAAACCACTCTGGTAATTCCTTAATGCATTTTTAGTTTCTAAATAGAATGCTAATCTATCATTTACCATTCGTTCCATGGTCTTACCCAACTGAGATGTCAGTGCAATAGGCCTATAACTACTAGGCAATTTAGCGTCTTTACCAGGTTTCCTAATAGGAATAATAATTGACTCCTTCCAATTGCAAGGGATTACCACAAGAGAAACACAATTTATGAGGCAATTTATACACGGGCTAACAAGGTAACAAGGGGGTGTGATTGATTGTCATGGGAACGCACAAGGGTAACCAAGGGAACTAACAAGACACACCTGGATAGACTAATCAACATGAAAAACTACAAAACATGGCACAAGACAGGAAATAACACACAAGTCCTCACACAAGACGTGAACACAAGCTGAGATCGTGACAATAAAATTGACCGTTATTCCTTGTAAAGCGTATCACTCTTAAAATAAAGGTTCCAAAATAGGGGTCATAGAAGAACCATTTTGGTTCCCAAAAAACCTTTTAGTGAATCGTTCTAACCATTTTCTGAGATGATTTGGCCACTCATTCCACCTAGTGTCAGTTCAAAAATCCATAAGTCAATTTTTTATTAACTTTGAGAAAGGTTTGTGTAAGATAAATAATCTTTGTGTTAAATTTAATGTAATGGTTCTTTATCGGCATCATTGACTCCATAAAAAAACATTTTGTTCCACAAAAGTTTATTTATAGGGCAAAAAGGTTCTTTAGATTATTCAAATGTTCAAAAAATTGTTATTTTTAGAACGATTCACTAAAAGGTTTTTTGGAAACCAAAATGGTTCTTCTATGACCCCTATTTTGGAACCTTTATTTTTAAGAGTGAAATAGTTGTAATAGTTCTTTATGACTTTGGAATGTAATGGTTACTTTACTGAAATGAGGCAACCCCAATGACGTATGCGTCTGACAAATGCAACCTTCGGAGAACGCAGCCTTCGAAATGACACAGCAAACGTCTACTTCTACAGCTGCGATTTTTAACCTTTCAAGCTGTGTGTGCAATGGCCTCCTAGTATACTGCTTAATGAATACTGTGCACTACTGTATTGTATACTCCCTACGATTTAAAAAATAGTATGTGAAATGCAGTATGCATGCAACCAAGCATGCAAACAGTGGACCAACTGTCATATGACCTCAGTGGATTGGGTTATTATGTTGTGTTTTTTTGTATGTCTAATTGTGTATAAAAATCATGTATCGATATTACTTCCAGTTCGTTCATCACACTTGAAATGAAAAGCGGGAGGATTTTTGATAAAAGGTCAAGTCGACAGCATTGGAGTAGCCAGCACACTTTGGCAAATGTAGTTGGTCAATCAGGTATTCATGCTCTAAATGTTGCGTAAATAGAGCTAGTAGTTTGCTAGTGTGCTTTTCTAAACACTCCCACGGCACATTTTTGGTGTCTTATTTAACACATCCTTTCCGGATCACAGAGTCTCTGCTAATGAGCTGATGAGTTGAATCAGATGTCCTATATTTGCGAGACCTCCAGTTCATTTCTGTCTGCGTCTCTCTGGAAAGTCGGCACATATTTTATCTGTTTCACTTCTTTGTTCTATGTATAATTCCTGCACTCTTGCCGGTTCTTCATCTTCTGAAGCTGCTAAAAGCTGTTTTTGGCAGACGCATCATCACACCCAAACCAGCCTACACACTGACACCAGTAAACACGGGCCATGTTTTTGGTGGTAGTGTTTTACACCGAGGTTTTTTAAGGTCTTTGAGCAGATGCATCACATGTGAGCTGTGATTATCACTGCCACACAAACTCTTATTGTTAAGTGGAGAAGAGCTGTTGAATCTATTCATCTTTTGTTAAACAAATGAAATCAAATGTTTGGTTGTTTGGGATGCATATTATTTCAAACTTTATTTGTCTTAAATTTCATAGTGCCCAGCGTGAGTGTGTGTGTGTGTGTGTGTGTGTGTGTGTGTGTGTGTGTGTGTGTGTGTGTGTGTGTGTGTGTGTGTGTGTGTGTGTGTGTGTGTGTGTGTGTGTGTGTGATTTTACTTTGGCTACTCTTGTAAAGTTATTGCCCTCATTTTTGGTAGTTTATTGCCCTCATTTTTGCACAAGTTGTGTGTAAGAGGCCTGCAGATTTGCGGACTATATAAGAACAAGGCCAAAACACTGACAAGATATTGCTCTGTATCAGCAGTAATTGGTAGCCTCTACATATGGAGGCGTAGGTGCCACCTTTACCCTTTAAGAATAAAGAATTTAAGTGTGTGTGTGTGTGTGTGTGTGTGTGTGTGTGTGTGTGTGGGTGTGTGTGTGTGTGTGTGTGTGTGTGTGTGTGTGATGATCTTCACTGTGTCCGTGAGTTTGAAGCGTTCTTTTGGAGAGTGTGTCGATCACGGGAAGTTTAAAAGGTTTACTTGAATGCAAAGTTGCCGGAAATTCAGGCTAAGTCCATTTCACCCGGAGATAGAAATGAATGAGCACAGAAGAAAGACTAAAACGTTAGATAAGACAATACTAAAACAAGACCATGTAAGATGTGAGAATTAAGAAGTAAGCATATAGCGGTGAGCCATCATCCTTGTCCTTTATTTTGTGGAAGTGACCAATAACACTCAGAAACTTTTAGCAGGAGAGTTTATTTGTCTCCTCTGACAGCCTAATTTGCATGTTTTTTGATGGAGTCCAGAATTGGTCATTTCTACTCCAAAGGATGGTAAACATAGTATAATACATTTTATCGTAACCTACTATATATATATATATAGCTAAGGCTATAACATTCGGTACCAAGAAAGATATGATACAAAAGATACATTCTTACACTTCAATACAAGCATTTAGAGTTCAACTAACACAACTAGAAAGTCATAACTAGGCTAATATGAGGTGGGAAACATACACACAGGAATTTATCATATACATTTTGGAATGACTTATATTATGAGTTAAATGGAAAGAATGTTTGTGTATGCGTATTGGTGCATCTCTTCAGATGTCCATGGCCTCAGTGCCGGCCGTGGGAGTTGAGTTATTGATAAAGATCTTTTTGAAGCTCACGGCGGAGTTTGGAGGTGTTTCTGTTGAACCTCTGCCAAGCCACTAAAGTGACAATGGACGCAATTTGATGCAGACTCGTTGTCGCTAGGCCTGTAATTTACATGAATGAGTCCAATAGGTTCAAAGCTTTCTGAAGCTTAGAATGAATAAGTCATCGTGTTTTCGTTCAGACGCTACATATTACATATTAACTAATTTACAGTATAACATTTTGTATGGATGATAAAGAGCGCCAAACATTTGTTTCATGAGGTGTTTTGAGCATAATTGTTGATAATGATGCATGCGGGTGCAAAACTAGCCAAAAATATAAAACAAAGATAAGAAAAACAAAAAGCGGCATCGTTCACTGTTAATGAGATGATTTCAGATGTCATGTAGAGGAAGTATAAGGTGGTTTCGAGAGAATAAAGGTGGCCCAGTTTTTCTGCTTCATTCATCTGTGTTAAATCATTGTCCTGTCATTTTCTGGGATTACAGATCATATCACAATGAGTTTGAGCTTCATTTAACTCTAATGTTTGTTCTCTCTTCACCTCTAGCACTTGTTCTTGCTCTCGAGTGGCTTTTGGTGGCAGTTTCAGACCTGATGGCGGGACATCAAGATCTCTCTCTCTCTCCTCCAATCCTCATTTGTTTCTCCATGTGGAATCTGCAGGTGCGCTCAGGAAACCTGGGGTGTTTGACAGGCTGATTAAAGAAAGTATTGCTTGTCATGTTGAACGGAGAGGCTTTAAGGCGTCAGGGTATTTCAGGATGTGTTTGACTCACTCCTCTGCGTGTGTATGCAAGCATCTGTTCATTTATTTGTGAATGAGACGTTGACTCACTCTGGCAGAGAGGATGTTTGAATCATCGAAGTGTAACACATAACAGACTGTCGTATGAAACACTGCAAATTAGCCAGCTGTAGTTGTATCACAGACTGCACATGCATGCATGTGAAATGGTTGAGATCTCGCCTGCTTTTCGTTAAATAGAAAATATTACATCATTGAAACAATACACCGTCGCCTGTTCCCGTAATGCATTGTATTGTCAGGGCGCCACAGCTGATGCACGTTTAGAGACATCTTTACTCTTTTCTCAAGCTGTGTCCACGATTCCCATGCATACAGGAAGATGGAGATAAGCAGAGCATGGGTACGTCTGAGCTGTAATCTAAGGGTGATGTTCTTGTCCCTTCATATTGGCTTCAGGCAAGTGCTGTTGTAGGCTATCCTGGCCATCGTTTCTGGTTTGGATCCCTCATTGGATATCATAGTGCCAAGACATTTGAACTGGGATATACTTATACAGTATATCACTTCAAACTATGGCTGATATTTGACCGCTACATATAGCAATTGACCAATCAGCAACATGTATTGTAGAGCGCTGTGCTGTGTAATCTTGTTATAGTCATTTATTTAGCTGTATAGCACCTTTCATACCTCAAATGCAGCTTCACAGATCAGATTAACCGCAAATTTAATATTAAATATAAATATAAAATATAAAAAGCTAACTTTATTTTATACATATATATATATATATATATATATATATATAGCTAAATGAAAAGATAATCCTAAATGAAAAGACAACTTATAGATAAGATAATAAGCATGCAAATTATTAATATTAAATAGAAAATCTAACTTAAAATATATTAAAAGCGAACCTAGAATATATTAATCTAACTGAAAAATACATTAATATTAAAATAATTATAATTTTTGGTTATAAAAGCTAGCATTAAAATTACATTAATTTTAAATGATATATTTTAAACACCTAATTTAAACCTTATTATAAAAAGTTAACCTAGAATATATTAATATTAAATTTAAAAAAGCTCACTTTAAAATTTATTAAAAGAAACATTAGGCTAATATATTTACAAAAGCTAGTCTTTATAATAGTCTTTAAAGTCTCTATGTCATTGTAATGTAATAAAACTGAACAGTTGTTCTCTTTGAGTAAAACACACAAAGCAGTGCTTTTGTGCCAGAATTGGCACGTCTGGACAGACAGCTAAATTTAACATGTTTGTCGTGTCTATATTTAGTCAGAAGTAGAAGAGAGACTGTATCGTATCAAACAGTGTGTGTGTGTGCGTGTGTGTGTGTGTTCAGTCCAGTCCTGTAAGCAGATGGTCTTTGGGTGTTTGAGTTCATACGAAACATATGTAGGTCAGGTGCAGCATGGGCTGTCGTTACCGTGGAAACTAGGAGTCAAACATGACTGCAGTTTCATCACCATGATGCTCTGGGACACATAAACACATGTAGGGGACCTTATTAAAAAATCTATATGATTTGATATGGATGGAGGATGCAGCCAGAGCGCCGTAACACCTTTTCTGCGCTTCACCTGTTCACCTGCTCCTCTTCTGGGCATCCTGCCATGCTTTACTGCTCTATCCATCATTCAGATACCAGCTCGGGTAATAAATCATGTCTGACCCAGAAGGCTCATGGGAAGACTGTTCTATTTTACTTCTGAGAGGGAGAGAAATAAAAAAGTAGAGCAGAGGAAATAAGGGTATGTCAGGTGTGGGTATTGCTACTTTTCAAATGTATCATTTCAGAAGCAATTCAAACTAAACAGTGTTGATGTTGCATTAAATGTACATTTTATAGACATACTTGCACAAAAGTTTTGTTCTAACAAATGAAATGCTAATGCACGTTGTTTAAAAGTTCAATTTGACTTGATATTTGATTGCAAACAGATCGGATTTTACAGATATTCTCCTTTGGGCGTTTTTAACATATTAAATCCTCTATTTACAATTTATATTCTGTTTGGATAAAGTATTATATATTTAAATCTCTAATGCTCCTGGAAAAATAAAATAACGTAGAATGTACAGAATTTATTTTACAGATGTGATTTTAAGAAGTAGTTCAGGCAAAATGAAAAGTCTGTCATTTACTCATAATGTCATTCTAAACACATCTGTCTTTCCTTCAAAGAACACGGAAAGAGTTCATCATGTTGAGCTCCAGAAACAAGAAAAAATCACCATAAATGTCTGGATTGCCATGATCAAATGTGGGCGGGGCTTGATGTTGCCCATGTGGAATTGATTGGATGGTTATTGGTCAATGTGAGTGACAGCTTGCCCCGCCCTCACTCCAGTAAACACATCATCATAGAAGAGAAGTCACTTTTATAGAAGTTATTTTGATGGGCACATGATCACAAAGAATATATGTGCACAGATGAATCATTTATAATAAATATTGCAATAATCCATAAAAATAAGAATTGTCACTTTTGATTTCATGGCGACATTACAGTAAATGTGCACAAACATGAATGTGCCACTGACAAATACATTTTCTGATTTGGATGGACATGAGGATGAATAAATGATAACAGAATTGTTATTTTGGTGTGAACTATTTCTTTTAAACATTAATTAGTGTCTCAGTTTATAGAACAAAATGGTTTAGCGTAATGAGGTACTTTTAAAGTAGAAATTGAAGTGTAGCCAATGAATCATCACATCTTGAGTGAAAATATTGATCACAATACTACTTACAAAAGCTCTAGAGTCACAGATCAGCTGTTATTGACTCTCGCTCAGTGAACACTAAACACATTTACAGACTGACTTCTTGAAAATCAATGAAAGTCAGAATTAAATGCCAAGTATACCTGTGTGCTGACATTATGTTGACGTACATACATGATGTGACTTAATGGTTATACGCAAAGAAATAACAAACAATATGTCCAGGAAGCACAGGAACATATTTAAGCTAATAAAGGACACGGATTGCAAGCTAACTTGTGTGCTGACTAAAGTGACGTCAACACCTTCAGCATGTGTTCAGAAGAAGAACGTTCTGTCGGGTTGGGGAATCTAAAAACAACCCTGATATCTGGGGTAACCCACTTTGGTGGAAAAACACAACGTTTTTAGCTTGTGTGTTTTTATTTGATATATATATATATATACATTGGGGTTCAGTTATGAGGAAAAAATGAGTGAAAAGTTAAACATGTCTTAGCATTTGGTGTGTTTCTTTTTTGCTTTACTGACACAGATACTTTAAAAATCATGGCAATCATGTTTTCCATGATTTGAGAGGCTAAAAAGTGCTTCAGTGGCAGCAAGAACATCTGACTTTCTGTGCTATTTGGCAATATATGCTTTTGGCAGATACTTTTATCCAAAGCAACTTCCATTGCATTAAAGGTACACTGCCATTCAAAAAGTGTTTAATGCTTTTGAAAGAAGTGAATTGTAAAATATTATCTCAATTTAAAATAACTGTTTTCTATTTAAATATATTTTAAAATGTAATTTATGTCTGTGATCAAAGCTGAATGTTCAGCATCATTACTCCAGTCTTCAGTGTCACATGATCCTTCAGAAATCACTCTAATATGATGATTTGCTCAAAAAAACATTTCTGATTATCATCAATGTTGAAAAACTTTCTACATTGATCATAAGAGGCTTTTTGAGATCATATTTTTGAGCCAAATGGATTTGAATGCAAACATAATAATTTTACATTTAATAATGTGATTGGGACATTCAGTGCGCCATCATGTGACCAACTGTGAAATTCATTTCTGCACTGGTTTCCAGGAATGGTAGTAACATGTTTAGGTTTTACAGACTTCATTCTAATTTACAGAATAAAAAAAACATTAAAATAAATTTATCCGTTTTGTTTACTTTGTAATTCACTGACAAACTCTTTCATCTCTTGGCGGTGAGTAAGTCTTATAATGATTCTTTGTTCATCACCAACAGCTTTACCCACACTGAGAAAGACTGATATATAAGGTGCACAGTCTGATTCACACAACCACTAAACACCATCATGGTAACACATGACACTAAAGTAATGCAATTAACATTCATTTAACTAAATTAGATGTAACATAAAACCATAATGTACACAACTGATTAGAAAAAACTAAGAAGAAACACTTATTTCAACATAAATAGCCTGCATCTAATAGCAGTGTCACAGGGAATTCTGGGAATGTCAATTTAAGGTTTTTCACTGTTATAAAAAAAATTCACTTCCAAAAACTGTAAATTGAACAGTATTTTCTGTAATATCACATTAAATGTACAGGTTAGATCTATTACATTTATTCACTGTATAGTAGGGAAACTGTTAGCCAATTAACCCGTTTTTACTGTCGCATTTTTACAGGCTTTTACCGTTAAAATCACGATCATTTTTTACAGTACGCGTTTGCGCTCACTGGTCATCTATCACAATGTTCATGTTTACTCGAATATTAGAATATGGACTAAAATGGATAGTGACCCAAAGTTGTCATCTTTTGGTGAATTTCTTCGTTTTCAAGCTAAAATATCTCACAGCCTGAAACATCGTGCAGAACCATCGAGTTTTCGTGTGCGGGTGGTTGGGGGAATATCTGCAAAATTTTACAAAATCTAATTTTTTAACCTTCTGTTAAAATGACTTTTCCCAGTCGACTGAACGTACAGTAGTTAATGAGGACGTCAAAGAACAGCCTCTGATTCACGAGATAAGCTGCGGTGTCAGTGCTTATGCATTCATTTCTTTCTAAAGAACAACAGTGTATACATTTTTTATCACTTCATGCATTCTCTGGGAATCGAACCCATTGCTTTGGCGTGACTGTTTGAGCTACAGGAATGCATTATTATTCACTTGATTAGTCACCTAGAATTTTTTACATTTTAAATATTTTTTATTTTTTTATTCCAAACTCCAGGTTTAAATAATACTTTTGAATCCCATAATTTTCAGATTGTATCTGCACACACCAGAAGCTTCAGCCTCGAATAACACGGTTTTTTTGTTTTTGCCCCCCCCCCCCCCCCATGAAGTAAAAGGTCTTTGATGACAGTACACAATTTCAGATTAATAAAATGGATTGATGTGAAAAAAGACAATCTGTGTGTGTGAGGAGGAAGAACAAATGTGCTCACCATCTCTCTCTCTCTCTCTCTCTCTCTCTCTCTCTCTCTCTCTCTCTCTCTCTCTCTCTCTCTCTCTCTCTCTCTCTCTCTCCCTCTCTCCCTCTCTCTCTCTCTCTCTCTCTCTCTCTCTCTCTCTCTATCTCTCCCCTTGGGGTCTCACTGCAGCCATGCCTCAGTTTTCTTAGAGGATGCAGAATAACAATGCTGAAGCTAAGTGAGGGAGAGATAAGAGGAAATGGAGAGAGAAGAAATGGGAAAAGGGAAGCAGAAGTGCTCGGCTCAGGGTCTCCGTCAGACGTTTATCGCACAAACGCTTACACAGCCAGCCGAAACTATTCCCTTTATCTAGAAGTAAATGAGATTTTTAGGGTCTGTGGTTGCTAGGGTGTTCTGGTTGGTTGCTTAGTGATATTCTGGTCTTTACACGTGTCTCATGTCTCTTATTCAATGATATTTTTTGATATAATTATTATAGCTCTTCTCTCCTCATTTATAGTATGAGCAATAATGCTTCAAAAACACAAAAAACTAAACATACACAAATATATTTCTCTCTGCTGTGTTTCAGGGAAATTTGCACTGTAGAAAGATGTTCTGTTCACTGTGATAGTAACAGGATTGCTCAGTCTATGAGAGAAAATCTGCAAGGGAATGAGAAAGAATGGAGACGGGAAAGTGAGATTATTATTAAATGCATCTGTGAACCAAAACTGGAAGTTGTCTGCAGTTGTTGCCATGGAAATGCCTCAGACTCACTCCCTGATTTTGTGCATGCGGTCACCTGTATGTGTGCACATAATAAAATGAGTATATTAAATGTAAACTTTATTGCATTATAGCATTAAACTAACGTTCACAAACTCTCATACTTACCGTAAAACACTGCACTGTGATGTAGAATATATATATATATATATATAAACAACTGTTTTTAACATTGATAATAATAAACAGAAATGTTTCTTGAGCATCAAATCATCATATTATACTGATTTCTGAAGGATCATGTGACACTGAAGACTGGAGTAATGATGCTGAAAATACAGCTTTGATCACAGGAATAAATAACATTTCAAACTATATTTAAATAGAAAATAGCTATTTTAAAATGTAATCATATTGTACAATATTACATTTTTTTCTGTATTTTTGATCTAAAAAATACACCCATTATGAGCTTAAGAGACTTCTTTAAAACTACAGTAATACTTTTGTAAGCTAAAGGAAGGACAAATCACCTTTACTATCTCAATTGTTCCTCCTAAACATCAGTGATATTAATAATAGAGCATAAAATCTGCTGCACAGATGTCATCACACTTGTGTCTCGAATAACATTCAAACAATGTCTCAAAATGCAATCACAGGTCTCAAATCAGTACAGCCTCAGAAATGCCTCATCAATTTTAAATTGACTTGAGATGGTGTATGATCATTCATTTTATAACACTGTACTCTTACTATGTCAACAATCGACTTTATTTCTGCTATATCAAACAACTTTTCCATTATCAGACGCATGATGTGTGTGTTTGTGTGCATGCGTGTGTCTCTAGCGGATAGCAGAAATCATCATCAGTTTTAATTACTCTGATTAAGCTGCATGAGGAATCTCTGTATGTCTGTGTTGGGTTGAAAAGTTAATTATCCTCACAGATAGCTGAGTGATGAAGACCAAAAGAAGTCAAACTCAAACTTCAGAAAGGTCACAGAAAGGTTGTTCGTCTGTTTGTGTTTACGTGTAAGAACCAAAAGATAATTTGCAACCAATCAATATTGTTTCCTCAGGTGAACCGAATGAGAAATTACAATATGCCCTTGACTTTGATTAACCAGATTCATACAAGCATTAAACTTTCAAATTCAACAGTTTAATAAGGAATTAAAATGCCAAACTGCACTGTTCAGGACAGACGGATACAAACTTCTCAGCTACAGGTTTACGATGTCATAAAACCTGCTAAAAACATTTTTTTAATGCTTTTCCCCCACTTTTCAGGTAAAGATGCTGTTGAATGTGTTCACTTTTTTTTAATTTTGCTGTATAAATATTTTATATGCAAGAACAAATTTCTTGATTCTTTATATTTGCATCTTTGTTTTGCTTAAATTTAAAAAAGAATAGTACATCTTTAAGCTTTATCGTGCATATCTTTTTATTTATTTTGGAAATATGCCTGTATTTTTTAAGCAGTGTTTACTGTTAAATATAAATAAATGAAACCTATTTTAGGACTGTATAAAGATTTTTTAAAGAAGTTTTTAAATTTTGCATTGTGATGTCTTTATTTTAACTGAACACATTTTCCCACCAAATTCTGATTATCCTAATGCATCATAATTCTCATTACTCTAATGCAATTTTGCATATGTTATACTTCCATTTAAGCTGAACAAATTATTGTAATCATTGCATCGTGTGCTGGATAAAATATTCTCAATGCAAAAAATAAATCTTACTGGCTAGATTTTCATTATGCAATTCTTTTTTCTGTTTGATTTTGTGGTGATGTTTGTGGTTGTGTGAGATTCACCCTATAGCATGTAACAGTTTACAGCCTGTGCCGTCGTGTATAAAGACAAAACTAGAGGGCAGAAAAAGATGTTCCGGATTACAACGGACATCTTCAGGACAGAATAGCTGACAAAACATACATGGTAAATTGTTCCCATTATTTCTAGAAAAAACCCTCAGAGAGATGAAAAATTCCCCGCTGCTTCATTCCCTATTTGCATGTGTTTTATTACTGAGGGATAAGGATTCGAAACGAGGTCCTCTATACCTTTATCTGCATTTTGTCCTTTTTTTATTCGCTTCACTCTTCTTCTTCATTCTTTTTTTCTCTTGAACTCCCTTGTGACTGAATCTAACCACCCCTTATCACCAAAACTTAATGAGCTCCCAAGCATTACCGGCATCAAACACACATACACACACACACACACACACACACACACACACACACACACACACACACACACACACACATTATCCGGCTGGTAGCGTCTACCGTCTATTTAGTTTTCTAGTTCCCCTCAGTCTAATTGTGCATTTATTCTTTTACTCTCTAAAACAACTCATTAGTGTTTTATATCAGAGAGAGAGAGAGAGACCTAGTTTTAATGACCTTCAGAAAAGCGGCAAAAAATGATGCAAAGCAAAGTAGGATAAAAAGGATGAATTAAGTAATGGAGAAAAGGCCACAGAAAGAGAGCAAAAGAGTCAGTTATCCGCATATCTCGTGTCTTTAATGACATGTGACTCTTGTCAGATGATTAAAATTGCACACAAACCATACTTAAAAGATCATCTATTAATGACTTCTGTGCATTTCTGTAGTGATAAAAACATACAAATATCGAGACATTAGCAATAAAGTGACACAGGGTGAAATGTTAATAATGGACGGGTGAGTGATGCTCTTGATCCAGTTTAAAGTACTTGTGTCGGTATGCACTGAACAATTGTGTCTTCATTAGTTTTGTTGATTTGCTGGTTTATATAATGATCAGGGAATACTGAATTGAATGGATGAAAACTGAATGAATACTGTAGAGATTCATATTACCTTACTCTGACGGTTTAAATATGTATTTACATAACCTTCCTTTGATGGCATAAATACTTACTTTGCCTCTCTATGATGGTGTTATTATTGACTTTACCCTTGTGATACTGTAAACATTATTAAGTGTAATCCTGTAACTATTTACATGATCTCAAATCAGTGCTGTAACTATTTACATTATCTCTCTGTGAAGCTGTAAACTTGGATTAGCTTATGTGTTGCTGTAAATATTCATAGTATAACACAGTAAATATTTACTTAACATCACTGCAGTGTTGACTAAAACTATTAAAAATATATTTTTGTTATTGAAATAAAGCCGAAATAATATAAAAAATAAATAGATGAAAAACAATATGATATATATATATATATATATATACTGTATATATTGTATATATAATATACAAAATCAAATGAAAATGCATGTAACAAAATTACTAAAATTTAAACTACACTTAAAATGAAAACTGAAAATAAATAAATAAAAGCTTATTCAAAATATTAATAAATACAATAATAAAATATAAATCATTCTAAAATATTGACGCATCACTGTATTGCTGTAAATACTTAATTTATATAAATAATAAACCTCTCTCTAAAGTTGTAAATATATACTTTATTTATTGTAAATAAAGTTGGAAATATACAATATCTCTATAAAAGTGTACATTGTGAGCTATAATGTTGTGAATATTTAATTACTTCTAATAAAAGATTTATACAATTTTCATTTTAAAGCCATTTAGTTTAGTTTCAATGGACATATTGTTTAGAGCTGGACATTTAAAAAAAATTACAAAACAGTTTGCATCAATCTTTTTGAGTTATGACAAATTCTAATTGAATTATGTTCAACCAATGAATTACATTGAGATAAATAACTTAATAGGATGTGGCATAAACACACATTAAGTTGATTACTCAAAAAATTAACTTGTTTCAACTAAAAATTTGGTTCAATGGTATATTAACGGAAACTCTTTTAAATGTCAAACATAAACAGATCTGTCCATTTACTAAAAACACACTTAATTTTAACATTTTCTCTCTTTATCCAGTCCAATGTTGGAACTAAAAATCCACGGCCCAAGTTATCAAGACAATTTCATTGTTACTACAAAAGTTATAAAAAAAAATCAAATAACGTGGAATTTTCAATTTAAATTACACATAATATTAAGTTAATGTAAAGATCAACATTATTATTATTATTATGCATTTTATTTATAGGCGCCTTTCTTGACACTCAAGGTCACACATAATCAACAAGACAATAGCAATATTAAAGTAAAAACAATGAAATACAATTAAAAAAGACAATGCAGTTGTGATCAGAGGGAGTAAGCTATTCTAAACAGATGGGTTTTGAGTTTGGATTAAAAATGTGAGAGGGAATCAATATTACGGAGATCCGGTGGAAGCGAGTTCGAGAGCTGAGGAGCAGAGCAGCTGAAATCCAATAGCACACACGGGGAACAGTAAAATGGATGGAAGAAGAGGATCTAAGAGTGCGAACGGTGTGGGTATATGGAGGAGGTCAAGAAGATATAAAGGGGGAAGATTATGAATGACTTTAAAAGTGAGGAGAAGCATTTTATAGTTGATACGGTAAATGATGGGGAGCCAATGGAGCTGTTGTAAGATGGGAGTGACATGATGAATAGAGGGAGTACGAGTGATAATACGAGCAGCTGAGCTTTGGACCAGCTGAAGTTTATGGAGGGTTTTATGCGGGAGGCCAAACAAAAGGGAATTGCAGTAATCTAAACGAGAGGGTGACTAAACCATGAACAAGAATGGCAGTGAGGCGTGAGGAAAGGACGCAATCGGTTGATGTTTCGAAGATGGTAGTAAGCAGACCGGGTAACATTATTAACATGAGACGTAAAAGATAGGATGCTATCGGAGATGAAGGAGCTATCAATGGAAATAGAAAAGTTATGGAGTTTGTTTAATGTTGATCTTGTACCTATAAGAAGCCATTCTGTAGTTTTGCTATTTAATTTGAGGAAGTTTGAAGTGAACCAGGATTTTATGTCAAGAAGACAGTTAGTAAGGGAATGAAAGAAAGAGCCGGGGTGTCATCTGCGTAGCAATGGAAGTGAATCTGATATTTACGGAAGATGTAAGCAAGGGGGAGAAGGTAAATAATGAACAGCAGGGGCCCCAGGACAGAGCCCTGGGGCACTCCTGTGATGACAGCGACTGAATGAGAGGTGAATCATTTTTAACTGAATGAACTGAGTGCGGCCTGAGAGATATGAATAAAACCAGTTAAGAGATGTGTTAGTAATACCAATAGAGGAGAGTCTGTCTAGAAGGATGGTGTGTGTGAAATTGTATCGAAGGCCGCACTCAAATCAAGCAGGAGGAGAATGGATAATAAATCAGAGTCAGCGGCTAGGAGAAGGTCATTAGTGATTTTAAGGAGTGCTGTTTCTGTGCTATGAAGAGGACGGAAACCAGACTGGAATTGTTCAGAGAACAATTATTGTAAGAAAGATTGTATTGTAGATCGTATTGTAGATTATTGTGGGAAAGATGAGTATGGAGTTGCGCAGCAACTATTTTTTCAAGAATTTTGGAGATGAATGGAAGATTTGAAATAAGACGAAAATGATTAAGGTTGTTGGGATCTGAACCAGGTTTCTTATGAATTGGAGTTACAGCAGCTGTTTTAAGAGGTAAGAGAAGAGTGAATGATGTCTAATGAGAGGGGACAGAAAAGGGACAGTGGCAATTATGTCAACACAATTCATCAAAATAATGTTTTCAACTTATAAGGTTTAATAAAGTCAATAAATCATAATTTTAACTTGCAACCATGCATAACACATTTATTTAAGTTGTAGTAGGTCACCTTAATTTCTGTTTATGTATTGTTGTAGTAGTTTTAAACTGTGATATACAAAAAAGTATAGAGGCAGTAGGTGCAATTCAATGTGCATTTAATCTGTTTAATTAGCTGTTTATCATTCAGAACAATCTACGACTGTATGACAATCCTTACAACAGCTAAATAACATCTAGTTTTATAAATGTACTCTTTTTTTAAATAAAAAAACACCAACTATTGTAGGTTGATATTCCAAGGTCGTTTGAACAACCTTTATAACCATGAAACAGTCCTAAAAAGAGCAAAATCCATAATCAAACTGTTTTATGATTGCTATCATACTAACCACAACAGAGAACTCCTTCAGATTATGTGTCATATTCTTTTCGTCTGTTCTTGAGTTTGTTTTTGATGAGAAATTGGCAACATACCTCAAACATTAACATTAACTGCTCTATACCACCTAAATCACTATCTAATGCATCCTATGTAAACATACACTTTAATTTAAGACTAAAAAGAGTCTCTGTAGAAGTTAGTTAATTGATCGTTTGTTCTCTGATACAAAAGAAGCTACAGATTAGCACTACTTTACGAAACACAGTCACAATGTTCTTGGGATGCTCTCGTGTTCTTGAAAAATCCCTTGAGGCTTTGCTTACCTAAATGACCCTTTATACAAGAACACAGAAGACGGGTCTCATTTGAGCCGTTAAGATCGACCACTCCTGATGCTTTTCTTCCGAAATCTCATAGAAAGGTGTTTGAATGCACACTTCAAATACAAAGATACATAATAAAATCCCTGTGATCTATGGAGACTGTGTCTTTACTCTTGAAGACTGTTTAAAAGTCCTGTGTCTCTGTGGAAGTTCATCTAGGCAGTCTCCAGGTTATCGTGGATCTTCCAGTTTTCTCGTAAAACTAAAAAAATCCAGTATAAAATATATCTTCATCTTCTATTGGTGCACATGTATGATTCTGTCGTAGGCTGGTTTAAAAGTCACATGATGATGAGCCTCCGTGAAGAAAAGATGGCGATCCGTATATTCACACCATCAGTGTACTTCCCTGTTTGCTTAGTTTCAGTGCACTATTGAAAAGTTAAAAGGATAGTTCACCCTAAAATAAAAACTAAGTCATCATTTACTCACCCCGGTGTTGCATTTCTCAACATTTCTCATTTTCGTTTAGTAGTAAAGTACTAAAACAACTAAAACTAAAACTATAGTCATTTGAAAAAAACATCAAAAACTATTAAAACCTTACCTTAAATTAAAAATATGACAATCTATTATAGTATATCAATGATACTAAAATAGCACTACAAAAGAAGTCTATACACTGTCTTGTAAAGCCACACGTTCATCAGCTTTGAGTGAGAAAACAGACCAAAATGTGAATTGAAAAAGAATATCTCTCAAATATCATTCAATTTAAATACAGCACATCAAAATGGATCAAATTTGATGTCAATGACCATCAATGCATCTTTTCTTTTAGAAAATGTGTGCAAAAATCGTCACATCAGCTTGTCTTGGGGCTCAATGGAACAACTCTACCTTATCTTCTCCTAAAAGGTGTATTAGTAACTTACACAAATAATATGCACTAATATACACCTTTTAGGGCTAGATATGTTACAAAATTGTTCCTTTATGGGTCACAAGCTAAAGTATGGTTTTTCACATTCTTTCTGACAGTGAAGATGCACAAAATTTGAAGCAAAAATCAGTATCAATACAATTTTTGGTTAACAATGACTTTTCCTCACATAAATTTATCAGATGGCTTTAGAGGACTCAGACTATGGTACTTTGATGTGATTTCAGGATCTTGACATCTGTAGCACCCATTATGGAGCATTGTGCAGTATTTCTTTATTCGTGTTCAATGCAAGAAAGTACGGAGCCCCTAAAGGGACTAAGCGATGGGGGAAGAATATGAGATGGGAGGAAAATGTATATTTCAGTGCTTTTGCATTCACACCCAAATGTTTTGTGTTCCCCCGAGAAACTTTGCATTCACTCGCACACCTTTTGAGTTCATTGCAAGTGAACGCAAAGTTTCTCAGGGGAACGCAAAAGTTTTGGAAGAGAACGGAAAAGCATTGACATTTTTTTCTTCCCATATTTTTCCCTCACCATGTCCCTTTAGGGACTCCATAAGAAAGAAAGACATGTTGTTTTTTGAGTGAACTATTCTTTTAAATGAGAAGCAATTATGTTAAATTCAGTATGTTTTTCCTTGCAAAACTAAATAATTTCTATAGCTAAAGTGACCTACCAAAGTTATTTTGATCCTGTCGATCTTCTTTTCCTCTAAATTAGTGAGGTTTCAGAGTCACTGAGTAATAATTTTGCTAGTTCTTAATAACCTGCGGCGTTCTTGTCATTCTTCTGCAAACGTTTTTCCAGTAGTTCTCCTGAAGTAATATTGCTACCAGTTTCGTGACCGTCCAGTGAAATCCCAGTTTTGTCTTCATACACAAATCTCAATAGGAGTGGTAATCATCACTTTGCTCTTGTCTTGGCGGTTGGGCGACGGGCTTTTGGAGGACTCTTCCCTTGAGGAATGTGGTTCGGATAGGATGCTACGTTTGAGGGGGGTGGGGCGTAGACAGGAAGTGCCTGAAGGGGGGGAGGGCTCTGTGTGTCTGTGGGCGGAGCACCGTGAGGCTCCTCCCCTCGGGGCCCTACAGGAAGCTCTGCGGCGATGATGATTCAGCAGGTCGTATTTAAGGAAGTAAAACACCTCTTTAACGCCACAGCGCCGCTCCGGCTCCAACGCCAACAGCCGGCCGAACATACGTAACGCATCATCAGAGAAACGCCTCCACTGGGAGGGAACGGCTCCTGGAGGACACGCCCCCCGTTGCCAGCGCTGAAATTCCGAAAAGAATGCATCGCTAGGCAACGCCGCTTCCCATGGGAAGTTTCCTGTGAGCATGCAGAAGAGCAGAACTCCGAAAGCCCACACGTCCTGGGTCGTCGCCACGACGATGCCCTCTGAAACCGAGGCCTGGCACACTTCGGCAGCAGTGTATGGGATGGTGCCGCTGATCCGCTTGATCCGGCTGCCCGCCCGCCGTGTCATTCCCAAATCTGCCAATTTCACACGCCGGCACTCGCGGTCGAAAAGCAGAACATTTTCTGGCTTCACGTCACGATGGACGAGACTCTTGCTGTGCATGAAATCCAGAGCCAAACCCAGTTGCTGAACACAGCGTTTGACCATCTCCTCCGGCAGGCCGGCCTGAAAACACACGGGAACACAAGAAGGCGCAGTTTAGAGCTGAGGAGGTATAGAGAGTATATACAGTATAAGCTCATAATCTATAAAGGAGGAAGTAGAAACTTGTAGTTGATTCACCGTGTTTTCTATAATCAAAACCAGGATCACACGGCCTGTAGAACTCCACAGATGTTTGCAGAATTAACATAGGCTACCTATCAATCATAAAGTTATACAAATTCCCTGTGCATGTTTTGGATATAAACATTTTTTGGCCATATTTTCTCCCAAAAATAGCATTCTGTGTGAGATAACGGATACATACAGAGAGTTGGTTTTCTGTACTGTTCATGTCATCCAGACAAAAAAAACAAAACAAAAAAACAGTATGTTTAGTTAAATCTCACAAAGAACATGTCCAGGTCTTAGTTTACAAACAAACAAATAAATAAGTAGTGTTCAAAAGTTTGGGTTCGGCAAAATGTTTTTGAAAGAAGTCTTTTCTGTTTACCAAGACTGATCAAAAATACAGTAAAATTGTGAAATATTATTACAGTTCAAAGTTTTCCATTGTAGTAAATTGTAAAATGTAATTTATTCCATGTGATCAAAGCTGAATTTTCAGCATCATTATTTTGGGTTGAAAATGACCCAAACATGTTGACAACGTGTGAGTTCAGGACGGTAACATACTGAAATACTGCTCAGGTGTTAAACAGGTAATGTAACGCGCAGTGATACCTGAGGTGGGATGATGTCGAACAGGTCTCCCGCGGGCGCGTACTCCTGGCCGAACACGTAGCTGTCCTCCGTCTCAAACAGGACGTTCAGGACTTTGATGATGAACGGACTGCAGCCCAGAGCCGCCGTCAGACTGTACTCGCGCAGAAAACTACGCAGCTTCGTCTTGTTCTTACTCACGTACTTCAGAGCCAGTTTAGTCCCTGCCAATACACAAAACAGCGATGAATGAAATATAATGGTGCATCAAGACCTCTAGATTTAAATATAGAGGAGCAGTTTTGGAGCTTGACAGTGTCCATCTACATTCACTTCCATTGAATGGAAAGGAGCAGCCAGGATTATGCAAAACATTTTTTTTGTTTTGGTTCCACTGAAAAAAAACGGCACTGCCTCATTTTCATCCAGACTCACCCTGTGTCCGATGCACACACAAGTCGACTTTGCCGTAGGTGCCCTTCCCCAAAGCAGCGATCAGCTCATACTGCTGTTCCACCTCTGAGGCGGAGAGAGACGTGATGGACAGCGCCTGCATGTCCTCGACCGGAGCCCCGCTCGTCTCACTGGCCCGGCCCGCTGCCAGAACACACACCTGGGCACTGACACACACAAGCACACATATTATCTCACATGCACTGACTAACTTATTTCAAGAGGAGGTGTGTCCTGGGCCCGGATTTTCTTGTTTAGTAATTTTCATTAAAAGATCTCAAAATTCCTAAATCAAGATATATTGAGTCTGGTTACACAGACGAGCCTTAAGCTTATTCCAGACTAGCATGCTAACATGTTTGAGCTGTTTTAACTGAAAGCAACTTGCACTGACAGATCTTAAAATATGTCAGTCAGAGCCATCGTTTTGTCTCAAGATGCACATCAGTAATGTTTTTTTTTCTAAGGCATGTTTATAAAAGCTTCCCAAGTAAATATATCTATTTTAAGAATGTTTGGATACTTTCACTGGAAAATGACAAAAATACTGAGTAAGAAAATCTTTTTTTGCAATGCACAAAATTCTTAAGAGAGAAGTTAAAACATTTCTTAAGATTTTTCATTTTTCAAATATTTTCTTAAACCTCTGGTGCTATTCGGTTTTACTCTTTTTTTTATTTTTTATTTTACTTTATTGGAATGATATGAAACTCGGTTAAGGTTTTGGCACTTGCTGGGTGAACAAAAAAAAATGATGGACATGATTCGAAAATTCTAGATTTACCAGCTTAAATTGGAAATTTCATTTTCAGGTCTATGCTCATAAAGTGCTTAACATATAATAAATGGATCATAACTATTCCATAAATATAATTTACCATAAAATCCCCTAAAAATACAAATTATTGAACAAAAAGAAATAAAATTTAAAAAAATCTGATTTTAAAATCTGTTATCTGATTGTATGGCCATTCTTGTTGAAGATTTGCTGATCAAAATCACCTCAAAGTTCATCTTTTTTGTGTCGTATGCAAATGACCTTAATAATAATAAGCATGCACGCTATTTTTGGAGTTATGTTTTCTAATGTGCCATGTATTTTAAATAGTTATTAATAGCGGTCCGTTGCATTCACAGCTGACCCCTCGGTTGAAATCGTGTGTGTGTGTGTGTGTGTGTGTGTGTGTGTGTGTGTGTGTGTGTGTGTGTGTGTGTGTGTTTGTATGGTCGTCACCACCTTTCTCCCCGCAAGCGACGGCCCTGCTCACTTGCACTGATGCTTTGATTCTGAGTGGCAAAGTACCGGTATCATGTGAGATGAACGCTAAAGATTAATAAATAGAAGTGCCGGCCCACTTCAAGCACTGTTATAATAATGTTTTGTGAGACCGGCCCCTGGTGAGTTACTCTCTCCTGGTGTTATAAACCTCCTTGATGACGTCTTTTGTCTTTTGCTCTGTTTATTCTTCTCTCTCTCTCTCTCTCTCTCTCTCTCTCTCTCTCTCTCTCTCTCTCTCTCTCTCTCTCTCTCTCTCTCTCTCTCTCTCTCTCTCTGTCCTTATTTCTTTCCTCTTGTCAGCACTTCTACACTCAGTTCCCCAAGCCGTGCACCTGATTTGACTCCGACGAACGAAGCAGTCAAATCTTTGTAAATATTTCAACAGAAGCAAAGGGCGCTAACTGAATCATGGTCCTGACGTCTCGCAGAGCTCACGGGAATAAAGCAGTGACCTAGAATGAGTCCCCGTGTTATCAGCATCATGCATAGTGACAGCGCAAGACCCTCCGCTGAGCGTCACTGCTACACAACAACAACAGATGACCTTAAGATGACCTCTCAGGAGTTCTGATGTGCCGAACCCCTGCTATCCTGGACACTTTAGCCCCTAACTGAGAAACAAATGAGAAATTAATTCAGGGACATTCTCATTTTCTCTAGAGGTCATTGTCTACCTTGGCTAGATACCTGCTCTTTTTACTGCATTAACCCATCTGTGCTTCTCTCCCGCCCTTCATTCTGTACCTCTAGCACTGGGTTGAGCAAAGACAATTCAGGAATTTCTCTTCCCAATTTCAATTGAATTGGCCACAACACACTGGATATTGAATTGGAATGACCAGAAAATGATTTTTCAGAATGACAATTGGAAGAAATGCACTTTAATCCAGAACACAACAACAAAATGAGGAACAGAAACTTTCCATTTTATAAAACTGCTTATCATATAAAGATATAGCTCATATATTTTGTACACTGAAGGAAATTTGATGTAGGATTTATTTTGAAAAAAAATTCTCTCAGATATTGCAAGTAAATTTCACAAATAATAAGAAAGAAATGGCAAGTAAAACATTGAATTAAACATGAAATTCTCTGAAGTGTTTTCTTGTAAAAATGTACTCCAATAATCAGTTTACGATTCACTGATATTTATTTAACTTTGAAAAATCTTTTTTTTGCAGGGTCTTGAATTAACTTATATAGTAAATCATAACTGCCCCACTTAATAAATGGAAAATCTGTTCCTCATCGAGACTAAATCATATCCTAAGGTCAACACCTGAAGGTGACCTTTGACCTGCCCTCCCTCACAGGTCACATTCATTTCATTCATTTATACTAATTAAATCCTGTAAACATGAGTTTGCGTGTTTACAGGATTTAATCAAATGCTAAATGCATCAGCATTACACAAAATAAAACAGTTCTGAATTAATTCTCATTAAATTCTATTCCTTTTTTATTTTATTTTTAATTCATTTATTTATTTTAGCATTTCTTACTCTGCTCTTTCTCCTCTATTCCTCCTTTATTTTCTTTATTTTTTCACCTTATTCAGTAATTCATATGCTTTGGCGATATTATACATGTTAACAAAATGCCTATAATTTCAGATTCTGGAAACGTCAACAAAAAAGCATGAATACATGCCGTGCCACCAACAGTGCAAAACAAACAGCTGAGAGCAGCAAGAGCCCTCAGCGGTCTTCAGACAAAAGAAATCAATGCACGCGTCAGGCTTGAGTTTGACGCGGTGACCTGATGAAGGAGATGTGCAGGACTCACCTGCTGGTGCCCTCTCTCTCTCCCTCATGTTCCTGCATCCAAACGCCGCGTCTACCAGTTCATTCCCCCCAGAAAAGCATGATCTTCAATCACAAAGAATGAGTTTCCTCAGCGTTCCTGAAGGACGTCTGGCTCAGAGCTCTGTCACACACACACACACACTGTGCTCTGCTCTACATCCTCAGCTTTGCTTTCCAGTCCTGCATGCGCTCATGTGGAAAAATCACAGTCCTGTTCAGTGTTTCCTTTGTGAAGGATCTGCTGGAGCACGAGGAGAGAGGAGCTTGTGTGTGTGTTCAGTCATCAGTGATGTACAGTGTGTGTGTGTGAGAGAGAGAGAGAGATGAAGGGGAGGGGGTTGTATCTGTGCGTGAATGACCTACTTCATTGCGTTTGCGCTTCAGGATGCTGGAAGAGCGGCGTCTGTGTCTCGCAGCATCCAGGGTCCTGTAGGGATGTGGGATTTGCTCATGATCACAGAACCCCTGGAGCCAGCAGCGTCCCGGCATCCAGGCTTCGTTTTCACACACAACTTAAAGCAGAGCATCAAAACCTATTTTTAGATCTTTTTCCCATTCCGTGACATTCAAGGACATTTTCCTTACAAGTTCTTATTCCTGTATAATGTGGACTGTTTTTTGTTGTTGTTGTATCATCGAGATACTAATATTTTTATAAATAGGTTTTTATGGTTTTATTTTAATTTGAGGTATTTGTAAACATTTTTTTTTAATTTTTTTATAGTTGGCTGAAATGGAAGGGATAGTCTTTTCTTCCCTGTTGTGACGTATATCCTAGTGAAACGGCCTCTCGAACAAGAACAAATGTGGGCGGGGCTTGATTTTGTCTGTGGGGATTTGATTGGATGGTTTGCTATTGGTGGATCTGATGTGAGTGACAGGTTGCTCCGCCCTCACGCCAGTAAACACATCATCAGAGAAGAGATGGGGAAGTTATTTAGACTAAATATTATGAGGCATATTCATTTAAAAAATAATTGTGCACATATACATCTTTTATAATAAACACTGCAATATTCCATAAAAACAAGAATTGTCAGTTTAAATGTCTTAAAATACGTCTAGGCTATAGGTTTTATAAATTATTTCAGTTTTTCATTAGATTCTCATTAATGTAATACAATAATGAAAAGTCATGTTTATTACTACAATTGAATTAAAGGAAGCACAACAAATATCATCATGATGCATCAAAGTTTCCCATTGACATTCATTGTTTAGAATGTTAGTTATTCAAACCCTAACCGACCACAGTGACATCATTGTGATATTTACATTCTGCATTGTGATTGTTTTTTCTTTTATGATCTAATACAGTGTAACAGTCGGGGTAAAGAAGTAAATTTGCGTATTTGCATTTGATGTTAAACCTCAGCCTAAAAAGAACATTTCAGGAAATGTAATCTAGTAAAATAATGCATTCACAAGAATGGAAAGAAACCGTTTTTGACAACCTTCTGAAAGCCCAAATACAGAGTAATCTCACCTCTCCTTTGTGTTTCTTTTCATTACGCTTTCTCTCATCATCTTACAGCTTGCACACTTTTTGTCCTAGTTTAAGTTGCTGTCTCCTCACTTTATCCAGGTCGACATGTTTTTTTTGGAAACACTATGTCTTATAAAATATGGGCTTGAATGTGGAATCCTGCTGCAAATGTCTGCCCAGTAAGCCCATATTTATGCACAATAATTATTTAATAGTAATCTAATAATATGACATAACATTGTGAGGTAACTACTTTGGCATTAATCTTGTGCATTTTTAAACTTATATAAATAATACTAACACTAATAAATTATAATTACATTGAAATATATAAATAATTACAAATATATGAATAATTACATGTAATAATTAATTAATGATTAATTTAGTTATTAATTAGTAATATAACTATTATAATATGATTGCATATTATATAATTATTTATCATATATATATGTGTTATTATCTGCCACCTATAAATTATAATCACAATAAAAATATAAAGTTATTACAAAATATAATTATTAATGTAAACATTCTATCCATTTATTTTTATTATAATGATTTTTGCACTTCAATGATAATAACAATTATTATTATTATATTTTTGATATATAGTTAATTATATATAATAAACTATTTATCTTATACATAAATAATTTAAAATAGTAATATATATTTATGATATTATTTGTAATATAATATACTATTATTAATATTATATTAATATAATTAATTATTATTATTATGTACCACCATTATAATATTAATATAAGTATGTCATTTGTGTAATATAATAGCCTATCTATATTTATATAATATTAATTATTATTATTATTATGTGCCACCTTTATAATAATAATAATAATAAGTATTACTACAGGAAAAATATTATGTAACTACCCGTATAAATAAACATTAAAATAATCTTTTATCAATGTGTTCAAGCCTGTTTTGCATGCACATGCTGGAGGAGCATCAGCGTCACGTGACTCTCTCTCCACAGAGGCCTGTTGTCTCAGTCTCTGTCTCTCGTCCTGATTTCCCTCCTTAATTGAAATCTGTACATATATGAAGGACGATTTCTGGTTTGCTCACTTTTATGCATTTATTAAGAATTGGTCAGCAGCCCTTTGAGGATCTTCTCAGTCTTGTTCTCGCTGAGTGACCGCAAGCGCATTGGGTCGCAAATCTGCAGAAGTTCCTCAGTTCTAAAATTAATAGAAAGACAAACTGTGAAGTTCACGGATTTCATGCTGAATGTCATTGCCAGTTGTTGTTTCGATCTAATTAGATGAAAGGTCTTAATTGCCCACCTGAGGTTTGAGTGACAGGCGCTGAAGTTCATCAAATGCATCTGTCATGGCCGCCTGATGGAAAAGTCAGCACTGACCTTTTTGTGTTCTACATGCATTTGTCAGCGTTAAATGTTTTCCTCCAAAATCAATCTGAACAGCTTGTGCAGAAGTAAAACTACTTGTTTGATTGTGAAACTCCCAAAGCAGTCCGATATTAACTATAGGGAGCCGGATGAGTCATCTGCAATTCTGAAGTGACTGAGGACCTAATGTACACAACCCTGATATAAATATCTGCACCCGTTGAGTGCGTCATTGTGAGGCAGAGGATGTCCTGAGGCAGGAGCTTCATCTCCTGAGAGAGAAAGAGAGAGAGAGAGAGAGAGAGAGAGAGAGAGAGAGAGAGCTTTGTAATAAGGTCACTCGCTCTCTCTTTCAGAAATCAGACGCCACTTCAGGCTCAGATCAGATCAGGTGTGACATAAATCAGTCCTGATTGTGCGACTATATGAATGAGCTCTCAAATCATGTGATTTGTTGAGGAGAGGTGCACTATAATGGTGATTAAAACACAATATAATTACAATATTGCCTTGATGGTGATAAAACAAATCCTAAGCAATTTGAAAAAAATAATTTTGAAAATAGGATTATGCACTTAGTTCAATAAATAGTTTAATTTATGTATGACTGGATTATGCAGTCATATAAAATGCAGTCATACATACTAAGTGCATAATCCGAGTCAATTTGACCATGCGCCCTAGGATGTTTTTCTTGAAATTGTGTGCATATTTTTCATTAAGGGTTGTGAGCATACCTGCAAAGTTTTGACATTCTGAGGTGTTGTAGAATGTGTGTATGAAATTTATTTTATTTATCCCTTTAATTTATTACTGGCAGGTGCACAAACCCAAAATAAAAAAGGTTGTATGTACACACACACACACGCACGCACGCACGCACGCACGCACGCACGCACGCACGCACGCACGCACACACACACACACACACACACACACACACACACACACACACACACACACACACACACACACACACAGCATTTAAAATATTGTTTATAATATTGTGATTTTTGGTAAATTGGTCAATTTGTCCTATGACCTTAAATGTTAAGTTAACACAACTTGCAATTATTTAGTTAGAAGATTCTATTGTGTTCGATATTTTTAAAGTAAGGAATGTTAAGTGAACTCATATATTTAAGTACAACAAAAGTTGGCAAGTTGGATTTACTTAAAAAGTTTGTTGCAAAAATGTTGCATGTAGGCTATAGCCGATTTTAAGCCAAATAATTTTTTTCAGTGTAGAAGATTGCGATAAACCACAAACACCTTAGAAACCGCATAGCAATCATGGTGGCACGTTTTTGCAAGGGCAAACGCAGAAGGAGAAGTAAAACATAGTTTGATTTGCTCTCGGGTGAGTTCGGCCGTCTCTATGTAATTGGATTTTATTTTTCATGGTCTGGTCATTTTCAGTAACTCTCCTCTTCCCATTTCGGCTTCTAACAAGATGCGTCTCGACACACGCTTGCTACATCCTAATATAACTTCTTATTTACAACCAAAGAGGAAACTGCTGCTCTGGAACCGATTGCTCGAGGGTTTTGTCTGTTGTTTGCAGCTGGGTGTGGGCTGTTTGTTCTGTCATTGCTGTCTAGTGATGGCCAAAGAAAAGAGCATAAATTGGATGGGAGCAGATAAGAGACTGGAGGGCGAGAGAAGGGGATATCTGTGTAAATTATAGTGGTATTTCGGCTCAAATGCTTGGTTTGTTTACACACAGCAGAGAAGTTCGTTGAAAAAGAACGATAGAGCTTTGGATTCTGCCATCTAGTGGTTCAGAAAGAGTATTTCAAATATCAAATTACAGGTGTTGTGCCGAATTTCCCCTGCCAAATTATTACCCCCCTCGTTGAAGTCAATACCTGATTGCCTAATCCTAACCCCACCCCTAATCCTAACCCCTCCCCCACAACTAATCCCAAACCTACCAATGCTAGGGGGGGGGGGGGGGGGGGGGGGTAATCATAGACATAATAAATACATAGACGCCCTATTGGCCGCTTTGGAGCGTTGCTGCGATACGTCAACGTGTCCGCCATTTTGCGGAGGGCAAGACTGCGCTGTGAACAAATGCAAGTAAACGGGTGAGCTGCGGTTTTCCTGGATAAAAACAATAACGTTTACATTTATCAGCCGATTTCAGTGGTTTGCACGTGGTGTACGTTACTATTACTAATTATATAATTACCAAATACAACCAGAAAAAACTGTTCAGTCTTGTTTGTGAAAGGTAATTCCCCGAGACCTGTTTTCAATTGTGTGGCGACTTGTACAGCCCCAAGCAGCGCACGAAACAGGCATTTTTCTCAATTCCCATAATGAGAGGTATGGGCAAGTTGCCCTCCTTGATATGGCGGCGCCGTTGACGTACGCTCCAGCAGCCAATAGGGTGTCTATGTATTTATTATGTCTATGGGGGTAATCATTTGGCGGGGGTCGAAATTCGGCACAACACCTGATCCTGGCAGTGGGACGTACGATTCATTTGAACGAATCGGTTCGTTTGGACAGTTAATTTTAACGCAGTGTTTAACAAAATGATTAATCAATTACTTCATTACTGTAGAGTCCCAATAACTCGCTACATTGTTATTATAAACGCTACTGCAGTTTAGAAGAACTGTTTTTGATTAGGTCATTTAAATTACGTTTAAAATCTGTTAATGTTCTCATTTAGTCGAAAGAAATACAATGACGAATAATTCCTTCTATTTATTCATCAATCAAACATCAACACTCAGTCCACACTTTCCCCAAGGCAAGGCAAAATTATGAATTTAAATCTCTACTCCATTTTTAACTACTATTATATAGTCATGCAATAGTTATAGAATTTCATAATTTAAAAAAGGCCAGCCTAAAAACTTTTGATTTTAAAGGTACAGCAATTATCTTTTTCCACTTAGAAATGAATACTTGTATAAAAATAATACTAATAAATATGCTGAAAATTATGAATATTTGCCAAAGATAAAGAATCTAGTAATATCAGTGGCCTTGAAAATGCTGGTTCATTCTACATGAAGGTGGTCTGCCCTCATGGCGGCTGCCATTTTGATATGATAACACCCGGTTATCGAAACTTTCAGTTGTGGAATAAATCATGGGTGACACATATTCTTATGAACAGGCTAGACTAATTCTACCATAGTATTAGTAATCAAAAAATTTAAATAAATAAATTCAAAGCCCCAAATCCAACTAAAAGATAAAATGAAGTCCCACCCAACCTTTTTTTCTCATTGGATATCCCTAGTGAGTCACTCAGAAGCACGTAAAACTTTGGCAATAAAACAGGTTGTAAACATGTCATGTGAACATTAAAGTTACTTGCAGAAAAGCATTGTTCCCCATTGTTTGAGCCAACATTGTTTAGAGGTTGTTCACGCAGAACGTATTTTATATGCAAGGCAGGTATGTTTGACCATTGTGACTTTTTCAGCATCTCACACATAACACTGCATTCTAGAAACTTGTTGATTAAGTAAAAAAAAAACCTGAATTTTTAGACCTTGTGTTTTTCATTCCAATGCCATGCAACTCATTTTTATTAAATACAAAAACACATTCTGTGTAAAGGTCCTCTCAGGCTGGTTTTGATGCTCAAACAACAAGGCTCCCGCAATGTTTTCATAGTAGCACACAGACAAGTTTTTACCCAAACAGAAAGTTAAAAAAATGACATCACCATTAAGAACTGATGGCACAACGTTGTGAAAACACTGTCATGTGATAAAATCTTTATTGTTCAGGTCAGACGAAATCAAATCAAGTCAAATTTAAAACTCATTAAAGAGCATTATCTCACAGTAATATTATTTTCCTGAATGTTTTGTGATCCTGCTGGGCATGTCAGTGCAGATCAGCAATAAAGCCAGTGTCCCCGCGCAGGCGCTGCTCCTGGAGGGGCGAGGGCTCGACAGCATCCCGATCCTGTGTCCTGTCTGAGAGAGCGAGAACAATTCCATTGGTGCATCTAACCTGTTTGAGCACAAGTGATGCACGCCCATGGCATCATCAACTAATTATTTTTGTGAAATATTTAGGCTTTGCAAGCTTTCTTTAACCTTGTGGAGTCTGACATATGAAATAGTAATAGCCAAAAATGTGATCATGGAACAGTTTATTTAATCTTTGTTTTTGTTTTTTGAGGATCATATATCAGGTTTTTATGGCCCATAAAGATGATAACATGATTTTTCTAAAAAACAAAAGATGGATAATCAAGTAAAGTTGTTTCAGTCCACTAAATGTCCTTCTAGAAATAATACTAACAAGTAACAACATAAAATGTATTCTTTGATTGACATTTGATTTTATAAAATCATTAAGGATTTCATAGCAAAAAGACATGTGAACCACGACCTGAAGATGGACAGTTGTAGAATTTTACTAAAATGCCTTTCATGTGCTATAAACGATCAATCAGACGACAGACCGCATGTAGTAGATTGTGTGCAACAGGTTTTTCAGCAAGTTTTAATCATGTTGATCATTTAGAAGCCTTAGAATATTTGCGTATCAAATATTGCACAGTAGGCTTCATAGGGTTAAAATAAATGACACATTCAGGCATTTTTAAAGGCCGGGACACACCAAGCCATGTGCTCCAAATTTTTCCGGTATGTTCCACACCGTTGGCTCTCGCCGGACCCCATCTGGGGTTTTTGGACCAATTCAACATGTTGAATCGCCGTCGGTGAGAGAGAGAGAACTCTGATTGGATGTTCAGCTTAGCGAACGAGTCAATGCACGAGAATAAAAGCGAAAGTGATGAAGCGTGCAAAGACAGACAAGGCTGTTATAATGTTACGTCATTTACCTGAGCATTTGAATGCATGAATATTTTCATAATAACATGAGCTGCCTGGAATAAATAAAGTGAACAGCTTGATTGATATTCAAAATGCAAAGCTAGCGCTGCTTTGTTTACAGTTTGTATATCTGCAGTCCTACTTTCGGTTTCCCATTTTTGAACGACGTAAATAGACTATTGATGCCTGCTGATATAGACAGATATTTACTTATACGCAGGCGCACATGCTAGTTAACAGTCACCTTTAGTCCTTTTGGTGTGTTCAAGCGCAGCTTTATGGCCGAGACACAGCCGACCACACAGTCAGCTTTCGTCACCACTAGTTCTTTGACGTCGGCTTGGTGTGTCCTGGGCTTTTGTGACTTAAGCGTCCACCTGAGCCTATCAGATGAGCTGCAGAAGTACATGCATGTCTCACCTGTTGTCGTCGCCTCATAGGAGATGTTATGTTGTGTTAGGAGCGTTTGTAGCCGTTCTATCTCTGCTCGCTGCTTTTCGAAGTCCTGTTAAAATAAACACACATGCTGACAGCACAAGCATGACTGAAGCTGAGCGCAGTGTGTCCTGCACACGTGTCTCTGACCTGTTTGCACTGCTCCAGACTCGGATGTGTGACGGGCGTCGTGCTCTCCTCAGCCTTCTGCTGCTGAGCTCTTCTCAGAAGACCCGCCTCTTCAAACAGCTCCTTCAGCAGCTTATTATATCCCTAAACACACACAAACTCCTCTTATTATTATGTTCTCAGAGGAATGAAGACTATAACAGTGTGTGGGTTTGTTGTCACCTGTTCTGTGAGGAGATCTTCATATCGAGCTTGCGCAATTTCATCCCACTCCTTCTGTAATGGGTCACTCAAAACTGGATACACTGAAAAAACACACAAGTGCACAGTGAGACTCGGTACACTGTAGATAGAGCCCCAATTAACTTTCAAAGGTCCCTCAGGATCACATACAACTATTTAAAATAAGACGAAACAACAATAGTATCTGAATGTTACTAAAATAACACTGCAGTTAACTCACCTAAGAGGGAGTGTGAATGGCAAACCAGTGGCGTCTCAAACGTCAGTGAATAAACACACGTCTGCGGCTCTGAAACACTCGAAAGTTTACTGCTGTTCCCACAGACCAGGAGAACCTGAATAGAGACACACAACATCCTTCACACGTCACCATTTACTGGCAAAAAACATCCATAAAGTCACATTGCAATTAACACAAAGATAGAATGTTCATGGGAAAAATCAAACCTTGGTCTGTCTGTTCTTGTTTCCACATGAATCTCCTTCTCGCATCCACATGCCAGTAAACGTGTTATTCTGAATCTCCCATTCCTGCCAAATACTACACATACACAGTGATTTCAAATTATGCAAGCTTAATTATATAGAAGATACATAATAAAAACTTTAATAAAGATCATTACCCCAATATACCGCTGTATGCGTTCCATCTGAAACTCTGTTCATGCTGAGTCACATTATGAAATGGACAGAATACGTATTTGTATCTAAAAAACACAGAATAATTAAAAATAGGTTTCTTTTAATTGCACACAATTCATATTCATAAAGATAAAGCAAGTTAAATATGTATATTAAACTACTAAACTTTTTTTAATGACTTTTTAATAGTTTTAAAGATGTGCAGATGTTACATACAGGGCCTCAATATAGTTGAAGCATTTCCCTGCTAGTCTGTGCAGATGTGAAGGTCCAGACACTGGAGATGGGCTGATCTTTGCCTGCAGTCGACTGCTCTGAGACATAAGCTGATTATTCAACCTGAAAAATCAAAGGAACAAGAATATGGAGATTCAGACTATGTTGTTTAAGTAGATCTCATATTTGAAATTAAAAGTTTAGAGGGTTTGCTGGAAACCTGACCCAAATGTATTAGGTTCCTCAACTATCTTCATCTTCCCTCCTGATATGACAGCCACTGAAACATCAAAAAACACTGGATACTGACATTTTTAATATTGAACACCCTAAAGGCAACAGAGGATTTTGAGAACAAACACATTAAAACACTTTTAGTTCAACATGCTACAATATTAATCAGATTTAATAAAGCAAGACTCAATTTATTACACTTACCCAGTGCTGTCAGACATAACAGGTACAATTTTAAATATACAGACTCCATAACTCTTGAAATCGTGAGAGTTGTAAGTAAAACTACATTTCTTTTTGTCTTTCTTCTGTCTGTTCATGTGACACAACCACAACTGAAAACATTACCGATTGGAGAAGATTTTATGTTTTATGAACGTGTGGCTTCCGAAATGCAACAATTATCGAGAAAAGACCTCATATGTAAGAGTTTAAACATATATTAAGATATAATTACATTTAATTGGTAAATGTGTTCCTTTTGCTGTTTACATTAAACACAAAGCCGAAATATGCATCAAAACGTTCGTGAATGTAGGAAACGCGGCGTTGCAGTAAACCAAAAAAATATTGTTCTATATTTCCGGGGTGTAATTCTGCCTGAGTAAAAGTCCTCTTCCGTTTTTACTTTATCGATTTTTGTGTCTGTTTTGTATAATTTATCCATAGTGTTGAGCATAAAATATTCGTTTGTAATGTTTGACCTAAACTGAATTAATAAAGTATTAATATTGATGTTATTTAAATAAGTTAGCGTCTTTTGTCCTTGGTCACAGTAAGAAACATGTTTCATTACGTCACCGTGTTTTGGCCTCACGAACCAGCGTGTCAGAATTAATATTTGGGATTTTATTTAAATGCATTTGTATTCCGTGATCAGCGTAAAGTAGATACATTTTTGGTGTTATAATTTGTAAGATGGTTAAATAGGTTATAATACAGTCAACACCTTAAATAGCTTCTTCACACGTCTGAAAGTTGAAGTTTTTATTCCTAAAACAAAAATAAGCTGAATTTCAGATATGCGACGTAAAAAACAAGGTAAATGTGAGCGAGCGGTTCACAAGGGCAAAGACACACGACACAGGATGAAGGGGAAATCATTAGAAACCTTCACAGAGGAGATGCACGAGGCTCTGCAAGGTCTGTGGTTGACATGCCAGTTTGGATAGATATGTAAAGGCATAGTTCACCCAAAAATGAAAATTCAGTCATCATTTACTCGCCCTCGAGTTGTTCCAAACCTATATGAATTTCATTACTCTGCTGAACACAAAAGAATATATATTTTTAAAGGAATGTTGGTAACCGAATAGTTAATGGACCCCATTGACGAAAATACTATGGAAGTCAATGGGGTTCATCAACTGTTTGTTACCGACATTCTTCAAAATATCTTTCTTTTAGTTCGGCAAAAGAAAGAAATTCATACAGGTTTGGAACTTGAACTGGAACTACTTGATGGTGATTAAATGATGACTGAATTTAAATTTTTGGGTGAACTATCCCTTTAACTATCCGTTTAATATTGTCATGTTTTTAATCATATCAGCTCAGATTTATGTCACACAGTCACAGACTGAATTACTCTCTGTCATAAAGCTTGACACACATGAGGTTATATGTTGTCAGTGTATGTGTGTGTGTTTTTTTTTTCTTCAGCCAGTGAGGATGCAGATTCAGGGGCTTCAGGAGGTGTGAAGTTGCCCTGTCCATTGGCCATGTGGGATCTGGGTCACTGTGACCCTAAACGCTGCACAGGACGGAAGCTGGCCAGGAAAGGTTTAGTGCGCTGCCTTCGACTCAACCAGCGCTTCAATGGCCTGATCCTCAGCCCGATGGGAACCAAATACGTTACACCTGCAGACAGGTCAAGTCAAGTCACATTTATTTATATAGCGCTTTTTACAATACAGATTGTTTCAAAGCAGCTTTACAGAGATAACAGAAAAATAATGCAAAAAAGTTTGTTTCCAGAAGAATATAGCGTCACAGTCCAGCTTAAGGAAGTTCAGTGATGTTTCATTTTTGTTTTTAAAAAGTTATTTAGTTAATTTATATATATATAGCCGCTCTGGAGTAAACTGTGATGTCATCGTCCATCTCAGTTCAGTTCTTTTATAATAGTGTCAATGCAGGCAGAGCAATATTATTGTTGAATATTAAATTAAATGTTAAATTTAATGTCCCCAACTAAGCAAGCCAGGCCAATGGCAACAAAGGTGGAAAAGGGTGACAGTGGCAAGGAACCAAAACTCCCTCAGGAGAAAAGAGAAAAAACCTTGAGAGAACCCAGGCTTCCTCTGGCCAATGAACGAACACTGTATGATTATGATTCAGGCAGCATTATAGGTCAGAAGTCAGATTGGTTTTGGGAACAATCAGAATATTATCCAGTTCCATTTGGTTGAAGATCGGAGTCACGCCGGGATGGAGACGAGTTTGTTGAGGATCAGTGCCGATGGCTGTCGTGTCGATGAGGCCTTACAGGTCTAGTAGAGTCTAGTAGACACGATCTCTGCTGACACTTCAGGGATGCGTTGTGGTCGTGTCTAGGCGCAGGTCCACCATCTGATCTGGATACGGCCCGGATCCGGATGATTACAGTAAACCTCGGAATAAGCAGAAAGACTAACATTAACGTAGATGCCATTCTTCTTATGATGTAACGAGTGCATCGGGTGTTATAGGAAGTGTTCCTGGTTCCGGCTGACCTAATGTATGCAGCCTAATAATATTTTAACTGATTTGAATAATAGGAATGTATAGTTTTCTATGTGTATACCAGGTTAAAGAGATGTATTTTTATTCTAGATTTAAACTGACAGAGTGTGTCTGTCAGGTGGGCCACAGGAAGCATTTTCACAAAATCACTGTAACTTTTGCTTTGTATAATCCAATCACATTTAAACAATACATATTTCTTGAGCAGCAAATCATCATATTAGAGTGAATTCTGAAGGATCATCTGACACTGAAGACTGGAGTAATGATGCTGAAAATTCAGCTTTGATCACAGGAATAAATTACATTAAAAAAATATTAAAATAGAAAAAAGCTACTTTAAATTGGAATAATATTTCACAATATTACTGTTTTTACTGTATTTGTGATTAAATTAATGCAGCCTTGGTGAGCAGAAGAGGCGTCTTTTAAAAACATTTGAAAAAACATGCCGACCCCAAACTTTTGAACTGTTGTGATAAAAGATAAAAATGAGAGAAAATATTCAATTCTTAATCTGTAATATTTTTCATTTCCAGGGAGATTGTGGCACAGGCTGGGCTGGCAGTGATTGACTGCTCATGGGCACGGCTGGAAGATACGCCTTTCAGCAAAATGATTGGCTCACATCCGAGGCTTTTGCCGTTCTTGATCGCAGCAAATCCTGTAAACTACGGAAAGCCGTGCAAGCTGTCCTGCGTCGAGGCTTATGCTGCCACCTTCTGCATTGTGGGTAAGCAGCTCCCAGCTTTAGCTTTCTCTCCCCCTGCTATTGTCATATGGGTTTGTATGTACTATAGCAGTGGTTAAGCATTATG
Organism: Meda fulgida; assembly: GCA_030578275.1. Lineage (NCBI taxonomy): Eukaryota > Metazoa > Chordata > Actinopteri > Cypriniformes > Leuciscidae > Meda > Meda fulgida. Next base: position 3,691,686 of record CM060639.1, read on the forward strand.
CATTTCAATGGCTGATAAAACTGACTAGAGAGAGTGGTCACAAATGGCCAAAATGATGCTGATATATAAACTATGTTCAAAGGTTTGGTGATTCAACAAGGTTTATTGGTCAATAATGACAATAAAGACTTTAAAATTGTTACAAAGAAATAAATTATGTTGTTTTAAACTATATTTTTTACAAAGAATCATAAAAAAACAGTTTCCTCAAAATGTGAAGCTGCACAACTGTTTTTAACATTGTTTATAATCAGAAATGTTTCTTGAGCAGCAAATCAGCATATTAGAATGATTTCTGAAGGATTATGTGACAGTTATGAATAATGAATTGAAATACAAAAATAGATTACATGTCAAAATGTTTTTTTGCATTTATTTATTTTTGACTAATTATATGCAGTCTTGGAGGGCACAAGAGACTTCTGTCAAGAACGTAAAATGTAATAATGATAGCAACTGAGATTAAATTGTGCAAATTTGCTGAGATGAAATGGATATTTATTTGTGTATCGACGTCTATGTGTCTTCATATGATCATGCATCAGGATTTCGTGACCTGGCTGTGCTCCTGCTGAGGAAGTTTAAGTGGGGTTTGGGATTTTTGGAGCTGAACAAGACTCTTCTTGAGCGTTACGCTTCCAGCCAATCCGAAGAGGAACTACTGGCTGTGGAGAAAGAGTTTCTCAGTGAAACTCCTCAGGAAGAGGAGATAGGTACGTTACAATGACTTAAAGGCATGCTATTATGCTTTTTTACATTTTCATCTTTCTTTAGTGTGTAATGTTGCTGTTTGAGCATGAAAAAGCTCTGCAAAGTTCCAAAGCACAAAGTTCCTCCATGCACTGTTTCTGAACTCCCTGAAACACTGTTGAGTTGGTTGAGTTGCGTTAGTAGTGTGTTGAAACTCCTGGTTATGGTAAGGGGCGGGACATTTCCCAAACACGTTCAAAGCGGTTGACCAATCACAACACACTGGTCTAGCTGGCAAACAGAGCACATTGTGATTTTCAGAAGGAGGGGAACTAAACAGGGGTGCGTTTCCCAAAGCCAACTATGGTCGCAAGTTCTGATATTACAAACAACCGTTGTTGGCTAATGATGCTTTTGGGAAATGCACCCCAGAGCATCACTGACACACTGGGAAGAGAGGAGCTGCAACAATGTCAAGTGTGGGAAAACACCTATGCTAGTAGACCAGTAGACTTTGTTTTAAAGAGGCGTATCACACCCTTTTCAATCAAATATACTGTAAGGGTTTTGAAAATAACTTTGGTGTTTGTTATGTGTGTTTGTGTCCAGATCCGTTCGATGTGGACTCAGGAAGAGACTTTTTGAACCTCAACAGGCCAGTCCAGTGAGATTCTTTTTTTAATTATTATGATTCTACTCTGAATTTTAATTTCAACATGAGAAGTCAGTTAAAGTAATCTGTGTGTGTTTGTTCTCTCAGGGCTGAGGATGATGATGATGACAGTGACGAGACATCAGAGAAGGAAGATGATGGTGAGGAGGAAGAACAGAAGAGTAAAGAGGAAGAGGATGATGATGAAAGTGATCAGTAGTCTTGGTTTGTGTAATCTGAAAATGAAACCTTTGGGGAAGAAGGACTATCAGTGACTTATTTAGTAACACTTGACATAAGCAGACTTCTGTTTTCTGAGTGTTTGCAAATGTTTAAAGATGGAACTAGTACGTTAAACAAACCAGAGCAATCGGATAGTGTAGTCAAGGTTTCAGTAAGCAACTTCCCCAAAGACTTTTTATTATGTGCTAAATGTGCTGTTTGTTCATGAGAAGAGTCCTCTCAAACTGTAATGATAACATTATTATTGCAAAACAAATGGATTGTTGTTTATAAGCAGAATTAAATGTTTAAATAAATATTCAAATGATGTTTGTAATATGCTGCATTTGAGTTAAGTTCGCTTGGTGTTTTGCTGATTTGAGTTCAACTTTCTTTAAACCAGCCTGAGTATTTTAAGTTAGTTAAAGTAACATGTAAATCCAGCATCAGCTAGTGAACTAGTTGAGCAGGCATCATATATATATATATATATGATGATATATGGTATATACTCTATACGAGGGGTCTTCAATCTTAGATGCCACAAAGCCTCAAATATGATAAACGAGGGAATCATTTAAAAAGCAGCTATATATTTTCATGCATCAAGACCCAATTTATACTTTGAAAATTAATATCATAAACTCACTTAGGTGCTGTATTGTTAGATGTATTCATTATTTATTTACATGAATTTTTTATTAAATTTCTATAATCTATTCAGCCATTTTAGTAAATGTATTTAGTTTAATTTTATTTGTTGTTATGGTTTACACTGTTTTCTGAACTTCAAAGAAAACAATGAGATTACAACGGTTATGTCAATAATATTACCATAAGACCATACGTCCATAAAACGTTAGAGTACATTGTGTTAGTGGAATGTTTAAAGGAATACAAATAAGGGTGACACAGATCTGCTGATGCACAGTTGTAAAATGCCTTTAATTAAGGGATAGTTCACCCAAAAATGAAAATTCTGTCATCAATTACTCGCCCTCATGTTGTTCCTAACCTGTAACACTTTCATTCAGCTTCGGAACACAAAAGATCTTTTTTTGATGAAATCAGTTTTCTGTCCCTCCATTGACAGCTACGCCTAAATTAAATCTGTTCATCATATAAAGCAATCGACTCTCTTCAGAAAATTTGGACTAAACCAATAAATCCATCTTTATGAACTTTTTGAAGCTTCGAAGTGGTAGTTGCGTAGCTGTCAATGGAGGAACAGAAAGCTCTCAAATTTCATCAAAAAAAATCTTCCTTTGAGTTTCAAAGATGAGCGAAAGTGTAACGGGTTTAGAACGACATGAGGGTGAGTAATTAATGACTGAATTTTCATTTTTGGGTGAACTATCCCTTTAACACTTATCCACCTTTTGCCTTACAAGCCTGCTGTTTATCAGTAGTAGCCTACATTGTATATCAAGGATTTTTCTCCCCAAATCCTCATGTCTCCTCCTAGGTTTGTTTTCACATGGATTCTTTCAAATGTAGCCTAATTGTCTCCTCTTTTCACTTCGAACAGCCACAGCCACGAGCAGTATTTACTTTCTAAAGCAGGTAAAAAAAAAAAAAAGTATTGTCTGACCTTTATAGCATAGTAAATTCTGCTGTTTTTTATATTTTATTTTTTAAAGAAATATATGTACATTTATAACACTATAAATTGTACTATATTACCTTTGCACCAAAAAAATAAACTAGTGTATACTGCTGTGAGGGTGTGTGATGGTAAAGTTTACATCTTTCTCTCTCATGACTCCCGTTATCAATCTCTCTCTATTTTCCTCTTTTTAAAGTTGTGGAAAGCACTATTGTGGAGTTTTTCTTTTGGTATGTGAGCAAATGGAAACATTAAACATTTATTGAATGTCTCTCAGTCATTCACCATAGAAGTTTACCCATCTATGGCGACTTCCGCTTCCGAGAAACCCGGAAATGTGTTAAAATAACTCAACGCAGTTAATTTTTTTATTTTTATTAAGGGAACATATGATACATTATAAAGACATATATTACTACAGTGATATTTTACACGTCAATAATATTGCTGCGGAAATAATCGGGGGTTATTTATGGTCTGTTTGTTAAGGCTTTTTTTACACTTTTAAATATCCGACGGTTGAATGGTGAATAGAATAATGAATGTGAATGTAATTTTCATTGCACCCAGTTTTTGAAAACGAACCTTACGGTGACCGTTTAACAGAAGTTAAGTTACAGGCATAATTCGCGCAAAGCGTCATGGGGTGTTGGAAAAAGATGGATATACATGGAATTTTGGGGATTCGCCGTTTGGGGGCGCGCGGTATTTTTTTTATATTCCTCTCGACTGCAGTAATGTTGTTGTGGCGTGACGTCACAGCAGTGAAGCGAAGGCGCAGAGAGGGCGGCCATGACTCCAGTCTTCACAATTATTTAATCCCAAATAAATTACCCGCGGAAAACTTCCATGGCAAGAGCCACGAGTCAGATTGTGAGTACCGCTAGCGTTTTGGGAACGCGGGCTCGAAGCCGCCTCGCGCCGCGTTGCGCGCGCTGCTTGTTCGGCGTTTTTTTGGGGGGTGGCGCGGGACGCTTGCGACCCGACTCTTTTGCTTAGCATTTAGCTTCATTAGCCCGCTAGTCCCCAAAACAAGCGCAGGTCTATTAACCAGGAAGTGTCAACTTTTGTTTCTTATCGTAATTTATACAGGGATTTCTGAATGAATTATTAGGCTTGATGTTGATATTTTTAAAAGAGCATTGTAGATAAATGCTCATATTGTTATGTGTTAGCGCTGCGAGCTAATTCTATCAACAAATGAAGTTGCTTGTTTTCTTAGCCGTTAGCCTGACCGCTAACTCACGGCATAGGGTTTTGGTTCTGGCTGTCTTAAATCTGCTCTCGATTTGCACAAATCATGTTTATTTCTAAGAATTAATTGAGAACATCCAGGGCTTGTTCTTAAGTCTCTGACAAACTACAACGCCTTTTTTGTGTCAGTAGCGCTTCTAGCATAAGTCGCCTCAGGTTGTTTTGCCTCATTTGCTTCTCTGTTTGCTCTGTTTATCATTTTAACCCGTAATTAAGGGATAATTAGTTGTACTACATGTCTATAACGGCTTTTTTACATGTCCATGTTATCACTGACTTCGTTAAGCATGCTATTTCCACTGAAATGAACAGACTCAGAGTTGCGGCCTATAAAAGTGGCTTAGAGATTTTTACGGTTTCACCTTCTCATGTTCTTTTGACAGCCTGTTATTATTACGTATAACGTCATATAGATCACTAGACTAAGATAAAACCCTTATGAATATGATTGGTGAATTATCAGACTCATTTGTGGGCCATTTTCTGGCACAGCATATTAAACTGGGTATGTAGGTTTAGATGAATCAAGATGTAAATCCTGATATGTAACTTGCCTCTGTAATTTCTGTTGCTGTTATTATTGTTGTTTCTTAAGCCTCGTTAAGTGTATGAATTAATATTGTGGTGGGTGGGTTGCAAAGGGTAGTTAACAGGATTATTGCTGGAGATTTGACCAAAGTTCTTGTTGACGTGTGACTCATGTTTTATAGAGCTGTTTTGAAATTCATTATTGTAGGAATGCTGATTATGAATAATGTGAGGTAAAGTTACAGGTAGTGATGGAAGAAACGAAGCTTTTCAAAGCTTCGAATCAATTGAACTCTTAAAATGATTCACTGTTTCGAAGCGTTAGAAACGCCACGCTGGTGACGCCTGCTGGTCAGAACAGTGTAAATACAACCAAAAGTCAGGCCAAACATGCATAAAAATAGCTTTTGCAAATGTTTTTTTGAAAGTATAATCTATCAAATGCAATTAACTGATCATGTAATCTTGTTTAGTTTTTTTTATGGATATCTCAGCTAAACAGGTTATTCATTTTAATTATACAAATGCCTCATTAAAACGTCTACAAATTTATTAAGCTGATCAGGTAAAAACCATAGCCGTTGGGGGCTGATCTCAGTAGAATCTGCATGATTCATGGGTTTATTATTCCCTCTTTCACTATTCCCTGCAAGGGAATGGGGGTGATTTCGGAGACAGCCTTCCAAACAGTTATGACATAGCGAAGCCTCGATTACTGAAAACGCGTGACTTTGATACGGTTTTGAAGCTTCAAAAAGCAGTGTTTTGAAAGCACCCATCAAGCAGTGTGAGAGAAAGACAGTGCACATTCATTTGTAGCGCATATTAGTTCCTTTTTTAATAATTTAACAATAATATTCAGTATAATTATGAATATTCAGTGTAATTTAGGCAGAGCCACACATTTAAGTTGTTTTCAAGTAATTATATGTGAGAACTGTTTAGATGCTCTTTAACTCATAAACTTACTCATAAACTGACTTAGTCAGAATGACACCCTGCGCACGTTTTAATTTATCAGAAACTTGTAACATAATCGTTTGTGTTGCAGGTGAGCACATAATGGTTAGCCTAATTATCAATAACTTTAATATTAATACATAGAATATGTGCTCAGATCTTGCTGTCATCTATGAGTGATGTCATTGCACTTAAAATTAATTTACATAATATATAATATGCATATTATAAAAACTAAATATAAATATTTTTCTGTAAAATATTTAAACAATTAATATAAATAATAATTGAAATGATTCAATTAAAAAATGCAAAGAAATGGGGTACTATCTTTCATAAAAACAATCACAAGCCGTGCAATAATTACATCAGAGGCTGTAGTTCAGTAATGTGAGTAATACACTGACTTCCTCTTTCTTTTTCTCGTCAGTATGATGTTGCATCCCTCCACTCCTCTGTTCTCATCTCCTGTCCACCCATGGTAAGAGGCCAGCAGGACACGCCCCGTCTCCACGGCAGCAGCATGGAGGGACAGGCACTACCCCCCCCAGCCGACCCAGCCTCGCAAGAAGAGACCCGAGGATTTCCGATTCGGAAAAATATTGGGAGAAGGCTCCTTCTCTACCGTATGACAAAATTTTAAGATGTCATGCATATCTGATATACCTCAGATAGTATTATTCATTTAATGAACTAACCTTTGCCATCTGTACTACTTGCAGGTTGTCTTAGCAAAGGAACACTCGACGGGGAAGGAATATGCAAGTAAGTCGTCACATCATCAGGCTGTGGTTCATATCGTATCATTCGATTTATCAGTATTACATTTGACATTAAAATACTGGATGGAAGCATGTACTAAAAGTGTTTGTGCATGTGTCTCAACAGTTAAGATCCTGGAAAAGCGCCACATAATGAAGGAGAACAAAGCGCAATATGTTAAGAGAGAAAGAGACATCATGTCACACCTGGATCATCCATTCTTCGTCAAGCTCTTCTTCACCTTTCAGGATGAAGAGAAGCTCTGTATCCTTCACACACATGCTAGTGGTCGACCAATATAGGCACTGTCATAAAATTGGTTACTGATTCGATACAAATCACAATCCTAAACCCACGATACTATCGTTGTTTTATTATTATTAAAAAAATTATATTTTATTATTATCAAGACCTACAAATATTCCCCCATTGCATTATTATACATTATATTCAACATTATATATAGTAGTTTAATGTAGTAATGTCACTGAAACTCTGTAAACTCACGCTGTACTCATTCTTTCAATGCAGGCATTCGTTGGATCTCTTACACAGACAAGCCGCACTCTCACAGACTCTCCCGCTATTAGAGCACTAAACATATAAGAATAAACCATCTAAAACGCTTTAAATAATCATACTAAAACTAAATGTGACGTGATTTAAATGATGTTTGTGCTTTCCATTTGAGGAGTGCCGTTCCATCGTGTATGCGCTTCAGATGATCAATGCAGTCAATCACAGTTCTAATCGCAAAAAAACATGGCAAAATGATTATTCCCAAACGGTAAATGGTTAGTTCATCCAAAAATTAACTCTGCATTTTCTCCCTCTCATGTTGTTTTCGCGCGTCACGCAAGCATTTGAACGTCCGTGTTTACTACAGTATACGTTGTTGTAAATCTGTTGATCATTATATGAAGCCATCGTGTTTCCTCACACGTCTTGGATTTGGATTAGACTACTCGATTGATTATTTTTACGATGCCTTTGACATTTTTGGGGGGATCTTTTAAGTTTTAGAGGAATGGACTTTAAAAATACCTTAATTTGTGTTTGGAAGTTGAATGAAAATCTTGTAGGTTTGGAACGAAATCAGGACAGAATTTACTTTTTGGGTGGATTATACTTTATAAATACTGTAAGATGAGTCTTGGATAAAACTAACTATATGGAAAATTATATCGTTTACATCAACGATACATATCTTCACATTTTTATATCTCACTATCTTCTTGATGTAAGATATATCTTAATGTTGACTGAGTTTAAATCGAATGCTTTCCTGAATGTACTGTCAGATTTTGGATTGAGCTATGCTAAAAATGGCGAACTGCTGAAATACATTCGAAAAATCGGCTCGTTTGACGAGACCTGTACACGGTTCTACTCCGCTGAGATAGTTTGTGCTCTTGAGTACTTGCATCAGAAGGGCATCATCCACAGGTTAGTAGGTTTGTCTTTAAGGTGTCTGTCAATAGTTTTATTTGTCCTTTTCTGTAGTGTTTGTTTTCTATATACGTATATCCTGACATTGAGTTATTTCTGTTGCTGTGGTTTTGTTACAGAGATCTAAAGCCAGAGAATATTCTGCTCAGTGAAGAGATGCACATTCAAATAACAGACTTTGGCACGGCCAAACAACTGTCCTCTGACAGTAAACAGGGTAATAACATATACTCCACATAACAATCATCCTCTGACAGTGTAAACCATTCATGCACAAGGATCCTCTTTTGATAGTTCTTTTATTAAGTGACATTGTCATTCTGACGTTTCTCCCCGCAGCAAGAGCAAACTCATTTGTTGGTACGGCTCAGTACGTCTCTCCAGAATTACTGACTGAGAAATCTGCCTGCAAGAGGTAAACACGACTGATGAATATTTCATGGTTATATTTCATGCAGTTGTAATGCTTTTGTCGTAATGAAATGGGCCTAATTCAGAGATGTGTCATGTTAGTTTGTTGCTGCATTTATTTAGTGGTTCCTCTTCTGAATCGCGGAGACATTATGTGCAATAACTAAACAAGACCAAGAACAAGGGTTTATTTGATGTTTTGACTAAAGGTTCATTTTATGACTGTTATTTGGCTTACTTGTGTGTTTATCTTAAACATTTTTTTTCTTGTGGCAGTTCGGATCTCTGGGCATTAGGCTGCATTATCTACCAGCTTGTTGCTGGTTTGCCGCCATTCAGAGCTGGGTGAGTTTCTTTTCAGAGTACGAAATGTGCAAAATTACATTGATTTGAAGTGGACAAGGGTGCTCCGATCAGGGTTTTTGGGGCCAATTACCCATCACTTAAAGCAGTACTGACCAAGACCGATCACCTAAGTAAATAATACTACATGATAAATAGAAAGCTTTAAATAGACCCACTGGGATTATTTAGCTATTCTTAACAACAATGTTTCTAGTAGCCCTATGAAAAAAAAATTATGATGAGAAACTCATGAATTGACAACTCTTGATATATTGGCAAGCAACATGTGCAATATATTCCATTCCCTCTATTAGAGGTAATTTGGAGCACCTTAGAGCTTAAATATAGCATTACTGTGATTTTATCAATGGACAATAATCAAATGTAAAACCACTGCATTGTATTTACTGTATAAATGATAGATTAATCCGACTAAATCTACTGAAGAGCAGTGAGTGATTTTATCTGTCTTTTGTAGTTTGATTAACATTAATGACAGACAGCAGCAGGAATATTAGACGGCTGCCCCCTCCCCCCCATACATAACCAACGGTGTTAAGCGAATACTCACCAAGCCAGGCGTTTTGATATATCACTGTGTATTTTACTGTTTAGGCGTGATCCTAAAGCTCAAAGTTCACTTTGCTTGTTCATACAGAAAGCCGCTTGGAGAACAGTAAGTTTTTCGCAGCTTAACGGGTTAGTTCACCCAAAAATGAAAATTGTCATCATTTACTCACCCTCAAGTTGTTTCAAACCTGTATGATTTCTTTTCTCTGTTGAACACAAAAGAAGATATTTTGAAGAATGTTGGTAACCAGACAGTTGACGGTAGACATTGACTTCCATAGTAGAAAAAAATACTATTGAACTCAATGCTCTTTAATATTCACTTTTTTTCCTTTCCTTTTTTAAACGTGGTACTCGTGACACGAGTGTGAGATATTATAATACTGTCAAAAAAGTCCAGAGTTTGAAGCATTGGGTTTTTCCCATGCGTATTGTCAGCGCTGAGCGCTTTTTAACCTTAAGATCTATCCCTAACATCAACCGTCCATGTGAAGAATCTTAAACCTCCAATTACTAAACATTGTTTTATTTTAATCCATCACAGGAATGAGTATCTAATATTCCAGAAGATTATAAAACTCGAGTACGAGTTTCCTGAGAAATTTTTCCCCAAAGCTAAGGACTTGGTGGAACAGCTTCTGGTCAGCCTTATTTAATCATAAATGTTTGTTTTTCTATTCATAGTGTAGGTGAGGATCTGCTGTGTGCTCATTGGTGTTTTACTTTCACAGTCACTGGATCCGTGCAAGCGGATTGGCTGTGATGAGATGGGCGGCTACGGACCGCTGAGGTCCCACCCTTTTTTTGAAACCGTTGGCTGGCATGATGTACATTTGCGGACTCCACCCAAACTAACGGCTTATCTTCCCGCCATGTCTGAGGATGATGAGGACTGCTATGGAAATGTGAGTCAACACAAACGACTTGTGGAGGGGTCTGATTTTCTTCGGAAAATGTAAAATTGAGATCATTCTTAATCTCCTTTTCTCTTTTACTTCCAGTATGATGATCTCCTGAGCCAGTTCAGTTGTATGCAGGTGGCACAGCCTGGCCCTTCCCCTTTAGTTCCCTTTACAGTAGAGACAAGTGCTCCTACGTATAACCCCTCCCCTAGTGTGGATCAGTTTATACATATTCATGAGCTGGACAGTAATAGCATGGAGCTCGACCTACAATACAGCGACGAGGAGAAACGCATCTTACTTGACAAGCAGAGTGCTGCAAACCCATGGTACACAAATACAGTCTTTTTATGTGACTTTCTATTCGTGCATGCTTTCTGTAACTTATTTTTTTTCCTTTTTTTTTTTTTTTTTACCAGGCACCAGTTTGTGGAGAATAACCTCATCTTAAAAATGGGCCCAGTGGACAAACGCAAAGTGAGTAACTGTTGGTAATCTGTTCACCTGTAGGAGTATTTAGTCAGATAGAATTGTTTTCCATCTAATTCCTGAACAAATGACTCTTGAAATGTTTAGGTGTGTCCGAACGACATCAAAGTACCGTTAGAGAGCAGTGGCTCCGTATGCTTTCGAATCAATCTCACAGTAATTTGATGTCATACATCGATCGGTCTGCGCAGAGCAGATTTAAGTCCAACACACCTATTGCTTTTAGTGAATTAAAACCATACAACAAGATCATCAGTGTAGTCTGACCAATTGCTGATCAAATGACTCTTTTGATTCAGTTCTTTTTAGTGAATCAAAATTGTGTGAACAGTGTAGTCCATCCAGTTCCCTAACAAATGATTCTTATGATTTGATTATTTTTAGTCAAACAAAACTGTACAGCATGACCAGTGTATTCCATCCAATTCCTGAATGAATGACGCCTATTATTCAGTTATTTTAGTAAATCAAATCCAATTCTGATTTTGTTCATTTTAGTGAATCAAAACCATGCAGAACAACCAGTGTAGTCAGACCAATTATTGAACGACTGACTCGCATGATTTAGTTCTTTTTAGTGAATCAAACACTGTTGGAATTTCCAGGAGAGGAACTATGTTTTATAATCTTACTTTATTAAAAGAGTTGATGTTTTTTGTGTTTCATTGTGTCTTTACCTTTTGTGTACATGTGTAGGGTCTGTTTGCACGGAGGAGGCAGTTGCTACTCACTGAGGGTCCTCACTTGTACTACGTGGATCCGGTCAATAAAGTTCTGAAAGGGGAGATTCCATGGTCACCTGAACTACGGCCAGAAGCAAAGAACTTTAAAACCTTCTTTGTTCACACGGTAACCGCAGTCCCAGCTGTCTATTATCTTATAATGCCACATCTGCATGGTTTAAATCAGATGTTTAATGAAGCTGCTTTGTTCCCGTAGCCAAACCGGACGTACTATCTAATGGACCCAAGCGGAAACGCTGATAAATGGTGCAAGAAGATCCAGGAAGTTTGGAGGAAGATCTACCACAAACACCAGAGCCCCAGCCTATAGGACTACAGTGCTCCTCCCCGTTGGCTATGCCCCCACAGCTCTCCAACCAATCACAGGATGGGGACACGCCCCTGTAGAGACGCCTCTCCAGCTATATATTGTCTTTGTCTCCTCATATATCAGTCCCGTCGCTCCCAGGCACTTTCTCTGTTCAGATTCAGTTGTTTCACACGCCGAGGGTGGAGTCTTCACAACCAAAAGCAGCAAGGCCGTAGTCAGCATGTCATGTCGGCAGGCAAGCCATAGAAAACCTTTATCACACGTTTAGACAGTCTTTCCATCGGTTTAAAGCAATGCAGGTAACGAACCCTTTCGATTCGTGCAATCTCCACCCGCCTGTTGCGGAACAAGTGCACACACTCTCTTCTTTTCTTGCTCGACGCGAACACACACTCATCTCCTTACATTGAAACGCCTAAACGCTTTGTAGTGTGTGTCGCTTTAGTCTGCGTTTTGAATTAAGGCGGGTCCTTTTACTCTTATTGGCTACAGTAGCTGGTCTTGCTGATTCCGATTGGAGGATGTGGTGTCGAATCTCTCCTCAGCATGTTCACGTCACGAATAAAGCTTCAAATTGCACCAGGAGACGGCACCACACCGCCTCAAAAGCCACATGGGTAATGTGGTTTGAGGGGGTAATTTGTCGCCCCCTTGGCCCTATGCTGAAAGCACGACTGAGTTTAGCTGTTTTCCTTTAAACGCTTGCATTGTGACAGTATGCATTGCTGATTGGAGGCTTGCGACGGAGGGGCAATCTGGTCGTGTGCGTGTGTTTGGCTCCTCTCATTTGGCCGTTTTTAACAGGAAGTCCGTGGAGTGAGTGAGACCGACAGACTGAGTGTGTGTGCGCGTGCGTCTTCCTGATCGGTAACAGATGACTGTGATGTACAGTTGATGTAAAATTGCAAATGGGAGGTGAGTAAAGAGGTGACTCTAGGATCCAGGTTTTGTATTTTTATTCTTGTATAAGGTTATTGGGCCGCTCCGTTCTGGCCTGGCTTCTCTGTGTTATTTAAATTCTAATATATGAAAGCATATTTGGATTGAAGTCATGTTCCAGGGCCTTGCTGTGTATGTATTGAATATGTATAGCCTTTGAATGTGAAGAATTATTGTAAACTATGATATTTTACTGCTTTTGTTTTCTTACTATATCATATACATTTTCTATTTGCGCAGTGATTGGCTCATTTCTGATAATTTAATGCCTGTATGCGTACGGCCCCACTTGTCTGTGTGTGCGCGCATGTGTGTCTGTGTGAGAGAGATATGGTTTGTGTGTGTGCGTTGGGGGTCCTTGTGCGTGTAGGCAATGTGTGTATTCTTCTTGTCGACCTTTTGCGCTCGGCAAAACCTAGAACTGAAATAAAGCATGTAGGGTTTTAGGCCAACAAACAGTCTCTGCTTTTTTTCCGTGTTTGAATGGTATTCAATTAAATTTAGTTTAAGTTGTTGTTGTTCCCTTGACAGTCAAAGGCTAGGCTATATATTAATAAATAGATATTTCTTGCATAAAGAAAATAAATGTAACATTTAGTATTAAGAATATTTTAATTATCCTAAAAATCTTTATGAAATGTATTTATTATATTACTCTGTAGATGTATTAGTATTAGTAGGCTAGTATTTTCATAGACTAGTCAGATTCAGAAGTAGCTAATCAATCAGACCCACTAATTACAAACTAACTTCATGATGCCAGTATGGAAATCTGAATCATCCGCCCTCTAGTGAACTCATGCAATCTCACAGTTCGTGCAGCCCTCCAGTCTAAAACACATGGGCTTTTAGTCTCAACCTAGTGGGCACTTTTTGGAATCGCATGCATCATGTGATGACCTATAAAGATTTTTACTACAAGTATTGCAGGCGCCATTTAGACGAGCTGTTCATTAGGCATAAGTTAATACTTCAGGGTCCAATTCTCACTATTAAGTAGTTGCTTATTAGCATGCATATTACTTTTTTGTTTGTTTTTTGCTAGGTACAAAAGTAAACAAATTTACACCAAAAAATACACAACTCTGAACTCGCATTATTTAATATCTTAAACGTCACGCTTAATATTTATATTGGCATATTACTAACATTGGCTGTTTATTATTATAAAGCACATATTAATGCCTTATTCTGTATGACCATATTCGTCCCATAATCCTAACTATTAATAAGCAATAATTTGGGATTTAGAGGCAAAAGGCGTTACTAGTTGGTTCATAGTGTGAATTGGACCCTAAAATAAAGTGTGACTGGCATTAAAACACAGACACGTTATAATTTTAACTCGTTCACATCCGGATATTCTTTTCGAGTAGTGTTGAGAAATCCGATTCTGTTTATCTATCGAATCGGTTCTATCTGAGATTTCGGACGATTCATTTCAACTTATTCACAAATCAAGAATTCTCCTAGCTTCATTTTGAGGTAATTTTGTTCTAAAATCGCTTTTTATCCTTTTTTTTATTTTTATTTATTATTATTATTAGGACTCAAATTGTTAATTGCCAATTTTAAATTGGTTTGAAATGTTTATCGTTGTAACATTTCTAACACTATTAATAGTGTAAATATTAAAAAACATTAATATTTTAATCATGTTGATGATCAAATTAATTATTCCCAGTAGCCTACTATAATTATTACTATTGCTCCCGTCAAGCAATTTTACTGGTAAAGTCTCTTACAGATGAGTGATCCCCAAACGCTTTGCTTAGCGGTTCGGTCGAATCACTAAAATGTATCGGTTCAAAAGAATGATTCCTTTTCGAATCACTAGAAATCGCAATACACTGACTATACAGTGGATTTAGATATCGGAATAAACAACTCAGCCCATGTCTTTTCTCTGTCTCTCGCGCAAAAACAAAACTGAGGGGTGTTTCTCGCGCTTCAGTGCGGTGCGCTCTTCGCGCGTCTGTTGGGTTAACTTGGTTATATTGGAGAGGCGCGCGGTCGCCGTTACGCACTTCAGCGGAACACTGAGCTCAGGATGGCCGAGAGTCACGGCGAGATCAGCGGACACGACTGTCGACTGGCTCCCGCTCAGACTTTCAGTCACAGATCCTCCAAGTGGGTCCGTTTGAACGTCGGCGGCACATATTTTCTGTCCACCAGACAGACTCTCTGCCGGGACCCCAAATCATTCCTGTTCCGACTGTGCCAAGCAGAGCCAGACCTCGACTCGGACAAGGTAACAGTTTGATTTGTTTCTTTTAGAGATCATTTAGCCAGTTCAACTGAGATAAATAACTTGCCATCTAAGACAGACCATTTATTTATTTAGTACATGTATAAGTTATTTATAAAGAATGGGTGGGAAAAGTAGGTTAGAGAGCGCAGAAGTCTAAATTGATACTCAAACAAAACCTCTTTAACACGCATTTAACGTGTAACACGTAATACCTTTATACTATGTATTTTGACTAGTAAGCCTAATTATGTAATTTGATATTATTTATAATTGAATTATAAAAATGTATTTATTCACACACAGGACCATTATTAAATAAGATATTGTATTATGGTAACCTTATATAAATATGCATCCACGGATAATGTATAAACAAACATCTAAACAGTGTTTTAAAAAGCTGTAATGTAAACAAAACCAAAACTGACAGCTGTACATAAATGAATGTTGCCTATCTATGTTTAAAAAAAACACTTATTATTTGGCATTAAGCATGCATAAACCTGTTTTTGTTCAGTTTTTAAATTATTCACAATATTTCTCCTCAGTTTGGAGATGCTTTAAAATGGGTCATAGCTATCTATAGCTGTTATTTCACTGAAGTTCATAATCACTTATATTTATGCATGGAGTTATTTGTATTGTTTCTATGGTAATTTGGGGGGTTGTCCAGATGGCTGTTTTTGTCTAGAGTTGTTTTCCTGTCGGATGGACTCGAACAAACACACTGTTACCGTCCGCCCCACCCCTCCTCTCCCAGTCCCAGGACAAGCTCTCTACTGTTTTCTGGGAAGACATGCAGGCAGATTGTGGCGTCCTGGGGTGGCCATGTGGATGACATCATCCGCACATCTGCCCCAGTTTTGCTTTGTAATCTGGACGCAATCCCGCTTATGACACCTGAGCTGTGTCCGAGATCAGGGTGGGAGGTTATGGGTCAGATCAGCCAAGGGTCAGTGTTGGATGCAGGCGGGAGGTTTTTAAGTGTAGGCCGAAAATATTAGAATCTGTTTTGAAACTGTCATTTTAATTGCCACCAAAAATATTTTGTCTGATAACCTAAATATAAAAAAGGTGCATTACAGCTGGTAATTGGTTTTATTTCTAAGCAAAAATTAGTAGTATTATTTAATATGATTGAATCGATTAGATTGCAGTTTTACCAGTGTAAAATTAAAGAGGTGTTAAAGTAAGAACTTTTTGCATTTTATCCCACCACTTTATAAAAATTGGAAAACTGATAAACTGTATCAAAATAGTATCTAATAAAATTGATAAAATTTGAATACTGAAATAGCATTATTGTGACATGTAGAAAAATAAAGATGTTATAAGGATGAAATAATTGTCTTCAGTCTACATGATTATTATTAAATAACTGCCTAATATTTGAATTTATCATTAAAGCTAACATGCTTTTAAAAGTGTTTTGATTGTTTGCGTGTTTTAAAATCAGGTTTAAATTTTGAAAACTGAACAGAAATAGCAATTATTGTGACGTTACATGGATGAAAATAAAGATGTTGTAATATAACGATGAAATAACTTTCTACAGTCTACATGTTTGTGAAATCTTACTGCCTAATATTTGAATTTATCATTAATGCTTAAGTGGTTTTGAAAATGTAATGTTAAAATATTTTCTCGTAGTAATTATCTCATAATATGCAGAAATAATTATAAGTAAGCCATTTCTAGTTTGATTCTTTGGGAAAAGTGTAAGCAGCACAGATGTGTCAAAACATTGCTGTTTGTCTCTCAACCAATTGCGTGAGTTTGGGGGCGGAGCTACATGTTTGTTACTATTTTTGCTTTTAATTTGGTGGCAACAAACATTACACGCTTCCTCTTTAAATCGTATCATATAATGAGTAGTTGAAGTGCACACTTAAATTATATAATTTCACTGTAACAAATAAATTTGAACAGCATTTGAACAGCAGCGTGTCACATTCTTTTGGGTTCTCGCTGCTCCTGCGGTTTTACCTCCTCTCATCTCTCAAATCTCAGACGGTAATCTCAAAATAACCCTAATCCAGAATAATCCTGCTCTCCAGGGGCTTTAACCCTGTAAAGAGCAGGAGTCTCTAAGGCTCTGGGAAATCACTCCACGCTGTTTGTGCCCCAGATTTGATAAAAGGCTGATTTCAGCGTCACACACTGTTCCAGGTCCATTTCGCATCTGGAAGTGTCCTGGTTGAAGCTTGAACAGAATATTGTGCGTGTGTGTGTGTCACATACGTTTATTTTTTTATGAATGTGGCCTGCATGCCATTAAAAACAGATGCCGAGTCCCACACACACACTTACACGCGCACAACTCATTAATGTTTAAACTCACTTTCCTCTAATGGATCTCTTCTCTTGGTGTTCCCTGGTTGCACACAAAGTAAAGTAAAAGCATGCTGTTTTGTAATAATAATGATAACTTGATTTTCACATTTTCCATTGTCAAAACTCTCAGGCATGTGGTTATTAAGGTGGTACTATTTTTGACTGTTCTCAGAGGGTTTTAGCACATTGCTATGTGGTCGCTAGGGTGTTATGGATGGTTTCCAGGGCATTACTATTCAGTTAGGGTGTTTGCAGGTCTGGTTGCTGAGGTTTCTTTCTCTGTCCTTTTATTTATACTGTAGGATGAGACAGGGGCATATTTGATTGACAGAGATCCCATGTATTTCGGGCCCGTACTGAATTATCTGAGACATGGAAAGCTGGTCCTCAACAAGAACCTGACAGAGGAAGGTACGACAAATATGCACCGTCAAACTGACGTGATCGAGACTGTGATTGTTGCTCTGTAACTTTGATTCTGTTTGCATGTGTATCTCAGGAGCTCTTGAAGAGGCGGAGTTCTACAACATCACATCACTAATTAAACTCATCAAAGAAAATATCAGTGAAAGAGATGCTAAAACGATACACGTAAGGGAGCAGGAAACACAATTCACTATAAATTAGGCTATATAAAGTTTAATTATAAAGTTATGAAATTTCATTCTGGCAGTATGCAAATCTATATTTGCCTTCAGGCATACATTTAAAGTGGACCAATTATGCCCCTTTTTACAAGATGTAATATAAGTCTCAGGTGTCCTCAGAATGAATGTGTGAAGTTTCAGCTCAAAATGCCCCACAGATCATTTATTACACCATGTTGTTTAGCTTTTTTGAGTAGAAGGAAAAACATGCTGTTTTTGTGCATGTGTCTTTAAATGCAAATGAGCTGCTGCTCCCCGCCCCTCTATCCAGAAGAGCCTTTACAGTTTGTGTCTCAGATACTCTGCTAAAAACTAAAACATCTGTTTGGAGATTATCATCTCTATCGCGGTCACGCTCACGTGATATTGCAGTTCTTCATCATCATGAAAGTTTATTATCTGCATGCGTATTAAAGGGGTCGTATAATGCCCTTTTCACAAGATGTCAAATAAATATCTGATGGCCCCAGAGTGTGTACGTGAAGTTTTAGCTCAAAATACCCCACAGATATTTTTATATAGCATGTTAAAATTGTTAACATAAACATACAATTTTTGTGTCTGTCCCTTTAAATGCAAATGAGCTGCTGTTCGAGGTACAGAGAGCTTCAACAGCTCGTTCTTAGCAGCTTCAATTACCTCACACAGACATGCACTGAAAATATCAAAAACTTTTAGCCTTTTATGTTCAAACCAGAGTCAGACAAAGATGGAGAGACTAAAAAAGTGACAACATGTAAACAACATTTCTGAAATGAATTTATGTAGCTTATGTGAAGTTATCTTTTAGTCATTGATTAGCATATTCTGTCTTGATAATTTATGTGTTCTGGGGGCGGGGTTTATGTAAATTGTAGGGTTAGTGATGTCACTATCCCGGGAGGAAGCTCATGTAGTCCCTACCAGCCGTTTGTTGTAGTCCTTAAAAAGCATTTTTTTAAAAAGAAAATGTCCCTTTGCTTTGAACTTTGAGCGTTGTAACTTTGCAGATGTTGTTTATGCTCAAACAGCAACATTACACACTAGCTACAGCAGAAAAGTGAGATCATAATAAACCACCCCTTTAAAGCCATATAAGTCTAAACTTCTGATATATGGTTTTCTGAGCGCACACAACTGAAGCACGCACACAAAGCTGGATTTCAGACGGAGCGTCCCGTCGGTATTAAACTACGTTCTCTTTCACATCTTATTGCTCTTAAACTGTCAAATACACAGAAGGTTATGTTATAAACACACAGAGTTCACACAAACACAGTAGGTTATGCCTGTGAACGTAAACAGCAAGTAGAAAAATCAAATGTGTACATTAGATCTGTGTATTAAAGTAAAAAGCAGCGTAATATACAGCGCCTACTGCTATATATGGTGTTAATGTGAATCAAACAACAAAAGAAAAACAGAAAATCTTGACTGAATAACTTTAGTAGCTTTAATGAGAATTTCTTACTTGAGCGCTGCTGTTAAATGCTCTGGAGAGGACATAAACATGGCGGACTGTGTCCAGCTCACTGAGGGCGGGTCTATGCTAATAAGACAGTCTATCAGCAGTTGTGGGCGGGGCCTAAACATACTGTATGTGATGTCACATTGCATAGGAACTGCAAACAGCTTATTCTGAGACACGGCTTGTGATTTATGGGGATTAAAAAAAGGAATGCATGGATTTTTACCATTATATTGTGGTTGTGTAAACACTGCCGACACACATTTATGTCCAAACACCATATTAAAGTGAATTTTGCATAATGGGTCCCCTTTAAATGAAATTAATTTACATTTAAATGACATTTTCATTATTCACATGTAGCATGTAAATGAAGGACAAATGTTTAAGCTGTTTTACCACCCTCGTCTCTGTCTTCAGACGCCAGTCAAGCATGTTTACAGAGTTCTGCAGTGTCAAGAGGAAGAACTGACGCAGATGGTCTCAACCATGTCAGACGGATGGAAGTTTGAGCAGGTAAACAAACCCGGCATCAGTTCATCTGATCATTCCAGCTCCACAACAATCAGAATCGCTCCCGCCGGTTCAGCTGACCTGCGGTGTGTGATGCAGGCCCTGCCTTACGCTCTGATTGGTTGTTGCAGCTTGTCAGTGTAGGTTATGGGCGGGCCCAGAAGTCAGAGTTTTTCCTGATTGTGTCTCGGGAGGTGAAGGGGGAGGAGTCAAGCCAAACTCACCCCGCCCACAGTGGAGAGGTGTGTCCAACAATCCCCTGTCCTCCCACTAACCACTGCATGCCCTTGCAGTTTTGGTTTTCATTGCAATGGACACAGTGAATGTGGTTGTCCGGCATGTGACTTCAATCTGCATGTTTATAAGTGTTAGCATGCTTTTAACAACGGTGAATCTCTGCATTCTGATGCATTCCCGAGGATGTTGACTATTTAAGTGCACCATGTTATATTTTAATTTAAAGGGTTAGTTCACCCAGAAATGAAAATTATCCCATAATTTACTCTCCCACAAGCCATCCCAGGTGTTCATGACTTTCTACTTTCAGCCAAACACAAAAGTTATATAAAAAAAATATCCTGGCTCTTCCAAGCTTTGTAATGGGATTGAAATTGTAGAAGTGATGCATTTTGGTTGGAAAAATATCCATGTTTATAACTTTATAAACAATAATCACTGGCTTCCGGTGAAAGGTCAGAGGTCACTCTTCCGCTGGAACTGGACTCGCGTACGGCCGTTACCGGAAGCCAGTGATTATAGTTTATAAATGTATAAATATGGATATTACTCCTACGAAAACGCATCGCTTCGCTTCAGAAGGCCTTTATTAACCCACTGGAGTCATATGGAATACTTTTATGATGGATGGATGCGCTTTTTTGGGCTTCAAAATCTGTGGTACCATTCACTACCATTATAAAGCTTGGAAGAGTCAGGATATTTTTTATATAACTCAGATTGTGCTCGGCTGAAAGAAGAAAGTCATGTATACCTACGGCTTGAGAGTGAGTAAATTATGGGATAGTTAAATTTTTGGGTGAACAAACCTCTTAAGGCAAGACACCCCTGGTGAATAGGGTAAAAATGTAACAAATAGATATCAACATACTTCCCTAATTGATTAATTATTTTAAGAACTACAAGCATTTTTTTTTGTATTACATGTTTTTTTTTAAATAATGTATAAATATTCCAGAACAGATTCAAAGCCAGGTTTAGAATTCTTGTTTCATTTTGATGACATTTTGATTTTTGCATTTTACAGAGGATCTCCGTTTATCATTCCATAAATCAAGAAATAGTGTCAACAGCCAGAACAAAATACATTTTCACCATGTTTTAGGACTAAAATGTTCTATTAAATCAGTCAAATGAAATGAAACAAACCCCTCTGTGACTCATTTTGAGAAAACAGCTTTTAAAAAAGATGAATTGAAATTGATATCTATAGATGCAAATAGATAAATTGCAATAAAAACTGTATTTTGGATGTTTTCTTTCCACTTGTCTGAAACAACTCTCAAAATTGACCAGTGCATGAAAAAACAAGTTTTTTTGGCTGTAGTGTCTTGCCTTAAACCAGTGGTTCTCAAACTTTTTCGGTCATTCCCCACTTTGGACAAGTGAGAATTTTCAAGCCCCACCTGCCCCCATCGCCCCAACACAAAGCTAATGAAATACACAACAAGCTTAAAATCTTCCAATGTATTGAAGTAACAAGTATCGGTAACAAGTTGCATCTAAATACAAACTAACTATCTACATCAAATAACAGCAAGTTAAAAAATAAAGAAAATAAAAGTGCAGCCTTGTCAAAACGAAAATCTTTTAAAGAGTCTTTCTACAAAACAAAACTCAATGAAGTGGTCAAAAGGTCTAGTCTAATGCGCGTCTTGCTCCAGATTCCGGGAGATTGGATCTCATTTGTGGGCGTCAAGGAGCCGCTATCAATATGCGGGAGACTCGGAACTTCCGGGACAGTTGGGATGTCTGGATAAAGATATAAAGGCATAAAAAAGTAAAATTTCCTCCCGTTTGGCGCGCCCCACTTGTCACGTCTCTATTCCCCACCAGTGGGGCGCGCCCCACACTTTGAGAAACCGCTGCCTTAAACTGATTATTCATCCAAAAATGTCGATTCTGTCATTATTTTCTCACCCTCATGCTGTTCCAAACCTGCACTTTATATCTAAATATTGTGCGTAACATTCACACTGTACAGTGAAAGTGAATGGGAACGGATGCTGTCAAGCTCCAAAAAAAGCATCATAAAAATGTGATATAAGTGCAAATCACAATTAAATTACACAAAAAAAAGCTCTTGAATCACAATTGTGCGTAATATTTAAAATGCCGTCCTAAGATGTTAGTGACACCAAATTGTCACTAATGTCAAACATGCATTTGAATATAAGCAAGTCTCAAAAATTAGATTTGCGAGTTACGTTTTCAGTGACTCATGACATAATTAGCATTTTTGGGTGTACTGTTTCTTTAATCATTTATAGTCGCTCAATGAGAACAGTTGCTCATCTCTGTGTTCCTCTGTTGCTGTCTCTCGTTCATGTTTTATGTAGTTGGTGAGTATCGGCTCCTCCTATAACTACGGTAGTGAAGATCAGGCGGAGTTCTTGTGTGTTGTTTCTAAGGAACTGCACAACCAGTCATACAGCGGCAGCTCCCAGCCCAGTGAGAAAGCCAAGGTAAGCATGTGTTCGGCTGTGTTCCAACTGGATTACTAGCATACTGCTCTATTTTAAGCAGTTCACACTGAATACCGCCTAACAATACAGGTCCTTCTAAAAAAATTAGCATATTGTGATAAAGTTCATTATTTTCCATAATGTAATGATAAAAATTAAACTTACATATATTTTAGATTCATTGCACACCAACTGAAATATTTCAGGTCTTTTATTGTTTTAACACTGATGATTTTGGCATACAGCTCATGAAAAACCCAAATTCCTATCTAAAAAAAATTAGCATATTTCATCCGACCAATAAAAGAAGTGTTTTTAATACAAAAAAAAAAGTCAACCTTCAAATAATTATGTTCAGTTATGCACTCAATACTTGGTCGGGAATCCTTTTGCAGAAATGACTGCTTCAATGCGGCGTGGCATGGAGACAATCAGCCTGTGGCACTGCTGAGGTGTTCTGGAGGCCCAGGATGCTTCGATAGCGGCCTTAAGCTCATCCAGAGTGTTGGGTCTTGCGTCTCTCAACTTTCTCTTCACATTATCCCACAGATTCTCTATGGGGTTCAGGTCAGGAGAGTTGGCAGGCCAATTGAGCACAGTAATACCATGGTCAGTAAATCATTTACCAGTGGTTTTGGCACTGTGAGCAGGTCCCAGGTCGTGCTGAAAAATGAAATCTTCATCTCCATAAAGCTTTTCAGCAGGTGGAAGCATGAAGTGCTCCAAAATCTCCTGATAGCTGCATTGACCCTGCCCTTGATAAAACACAGTGGACCAACACCAGCAGCTGACATGGCACCCCAGACCATCCCTGACTGTGGGTACTTGACACTGGACTTCAGGCATTTTGGCATTTCCTTCTCCCCAGTCTTCCTCCAGACTCTGGCACCTTGATTTCCGAATGACATGCAACCACTGAGCAACAGTCCAGTGCTGCTTCTCTGTAGCCCAGGTCAGGCGCTTCTGCCGCTGTTTCTGGTTCAAAAGTGGCTTGACCTGGGGAATGCGGCACCTGTAGCCCATTTCCTGCACACGCCTGTGCACGGTGGCTCTGGATGTTTCTACTCCAGACTCAGTCCACTGCTTCCGCAGGTCCCCCAAGGTCTGGAATCGGTCCTTCTCAACAATCTTCCTCAGGGTCCGGTCACCTCTTCTCGTTGTGCAGCGTTTTTTGCCACACTTTTTCCTTCCCACAGACTTCCCACTGAGGTGCCTTGATACAGCACTCTGGGAACAGCTTATTTGTTCAGAAATGTCTTTCTGTGTCTCACCCTCTTGCTTGAGGGTGTCAATGATGTCCTTCTGGACAGCAGTCAGGTCGGCAGTCTTACCCATGATTGCGGTTTTGAGTAATGAAACCGGCTGGGAGTTTTTAAAAGCCTCAGGAATCTTTTGCAGGTGTTTAGAGTTAATTAGTTGATTCAGATGATTAGGTTAATAGCTCGTTTAGAGAACCTTTTCATGATATGCTAATTTTTTGAGACAGGAATTTTGGGTTTTCATGAGCTGTATGCCAAAATCATCAGTATTAAAACAATAAAACACCTGAAATATATCAGTTGGTGTGCAATGAATCTAAAATATATGAAAGTTTAATTTTTATCATTACATTATGGAAAATAATTAACTTTATCACAATATGCAAATTTTTGAGAAGGACCTGTAGTATGTGAAACAGTATGTTGCTGTTATGATGGCCTCATTAGTTGGTCACATGTCCTCATGTTTGTTGAATTCTGTCATTATTTTAGAAATAAAATGTATTTATTTTATAGTTATTTAGCATTTAATTAAAATCTGTTTATAAAAATGTATTGATTTTTATTTGAACATTTATTTTTTTTACATTTATTTTATCATTTATTTTATCATTTTATAAATAATTGTGTATAAAAGTTAAAAACGAACTCATAATGCGTCTGGTTCGTTTTTAAGAATGAAATAAGAACATCATGTCAATCATGCTGCATTGTGGGATACAATATAAGCAGTGTGCCCTATAACGCATCATCCAGGTATCCCATGCATACTGAATATGGGCATACTGTGCACCCTATACATAAAATATTACTCTTATAATCTATGGAGTATATACTAAGAAAGAGTCCAAAACAATAATGTCAAAAAAGATGCTATTTTTGGTATGCTTATACAAATATAGTGCCTGTAGGTTATCTTTGTATTCTATGCATACAGAAAATTCATACTATGCACACTACCATTCAAATGTTTGGGGTCAGCAAGACTTTTAATAGTTTTATTTAGCAAAGACATGTTAGATTATTTAGATTTATATAATACAAAAGATTCTTATTTCAAACAAATGCAGTTCTTTTGAACCATCTATTCATCAAAGAATCCTAAAATAATGCATCAGTTTCCACAACAAATATTAAGCAGAACAACTGTTTTATAATAATAATCAGAAATGTTTTTAGACCAGCAAATCTGCATATTATACTGATTTCTGAAGGATCATGTGACAGTGAAGACTGGAGTAATGATGCTGAAAATTCAGCTTTGATCACAGGAATAAATTAAAATTGAAAATATATTCAAATAGAAAACAGTTATTTTAAATTGTATTAATATTTCACAATTTTACTTATTTTACTGTATTTTGATCAAATAAATGCATCCTTGATGAGCAGAAGAGATGTAAGATGTAATCTTTTGAACAGTATAGTGCACACTAATTCTTCAGAAATAGTATGTTATTCCAAACAGAGCCGTTGTGTTGCAGACTCAGAGTATTATTGACAGTAGCTCAATGCAGATTAGTATTCTTTTGTTGTATCATGTAAATCCTCTGCTGTTTTCCCTCAGATTCTCCAGGAGCGCGGTTCTAGAATATGATCATCTAGATCCCGTGTTCTGAGACATATCAGTTCTTTCTAGAACATTCCATGAGCTTGTTCTCCTCACGCGCACGACAAACTGAAGCACGCAAGCAACACATGAAGAGCATGTCCACTTATGGTGCCTGGAATAAAAACTGGGATGCTTTATTTTTGATCTTCATGGATTCATAGACTGATTTTGATCGACAGGTCAGGATCTGAAGAACTGGACCATTGCAAATCTCAGGGATCAAAAGGAAACGGTGACGTCACTCTGAATCACTGTCCACCTGTTACATTCACAATCACTCGGTATAGTACAATGGGGTCCAAAAGTGAGGATGTTTCAATTGTGCATTTTCTAGTTTGAAACAAATAGTTTTAGTTACAAAACCTGAGGATCATGTTCTCCTGTATGATATAAGATGTTACAAAAGCACACTGAGCTTCAGTATGAGTCACATGATCAATGACTTTTGGACCCCACTGTCATTTGATTTGTGTAAACAACCAATAGTTAACAATAGTGATTTTGAAAATCGGTACTAATTTTGCAGTAGCGCCACGCCACGCACAAGATTTTTAGTGCTGAGTAACATTTCCTAGTGTGATATTTCTAAAGTTTGGGGTCTGTAAGATTTTGAAATATTTTTGAAAAGTCTCCTCTGCTCACCAAACCTTAATTTATTTAATTTAAAATTACAGTAAAAACAGTACCATTGTGAAATATTATTACAATTTAAAAGAATTGTTTTCTATTGTAACATATTTTAAAATGTAATTTACTCCTGTGATCAAAGCTGAATTTTCAGCATCATTACTCCAGTCTTCAGTGTCACATGATCCTTCAGAAATCAGTACAATATGATGATTTGATGCTCAAGAAACTTTTATTATTATCAATGTAGAAAAAAGTTGTGCTTCTTCATATCTGATACCGTGATTCATTTTAATCAGGATTCTTTGATGAAGTTGCAAAAGAAACAGCACTTATTTGAAATAGAATTTTTTTATAACATTACAAATGTCTTTAATAACACTTTTAACCAATTCAATGCATCCTTGCTGACTAAAAGTATTCTTTTCTTTAAAAAGAAAATCTTCCTGACCCCAAACTTTTGAACTGTACCTGGAATGTTTTTGTTTACTCCTTTTGAACACCACTGCTATTATTGTTATCATCCAGGCAATATTTCAGAGGTAAATGCATCCTTGCTGTTAAGAAATGTGTTCGTGTATCTTATTACCTTTTGGCTTTTCTGTCTGGAAAAAGAGGAAAAGACTGGATCGGGGAAGAATTTAAATGACACCTTGCACATTTTGATATATGGACAAACACTAATATATATCCTGTAAGGTAACAATAGATGCATTTGTATGTAATTTTTGAAAATGTACTGCAAAATCTCACGACACTTTAATCCAAGTAGCTGAATGCAACAACACACATTCACACACTTTTAAGACATAAATGCATTTTTATCAAATAGTAATGCGTCTGTCTGCTTCTTACCGCCATTTTGGAGAAAGCATGTTATTATCATAGTGTTAAAGATGGCTACAGTGTTGTTAAAACTAGAATGGTTAAAAATAATAAATATACCGAAATTAAATCAAATAAGTTTAGTTTTTATATTTTATTTCTCATTTAATTTTTTAACTTGATAGGGTTGCACGGTATACCGATACTACAGTAGTATCACGATACTCAAGCTTCAAAAATACTGCCAATGCCTCTGTATTTAAAAAAAAAAACGGTATTATTGTAAATTATGTTTTATTACCCTCTAGTCAGAGTTGAACATTTCAAGATATGGGGGCAGAAAATGCTCCTGTATGCGTTCTTGTTTTTTATATTTAGGCTATAACATGATAGTTCAGCAATATGACTCGAGCAAGAGTGCTGTTTTCATTATCAACACTATTACAAATGTGATTGATTTTATACAATAGCTCAGTAAACTTACAGGACATTTTAGTCACAACATTGTCAATATTGTTGTTTTCGTTCTATCTCACCAATTAAAATAGTTCTAAACAAAGCAGAGTTGTTCCATACAACAAGATTAGAATTACAAGCCAGGATTATTTTGGTTAGTCAGACTTATTGTCCGGTTGATTCGTATCATAATGCACAAACTTAAAATAGTTTTAAAAACTCAGTTTACTTCAGGCAACTTATGCAGGGAAGACGGTCCAGACATAACTGTGTTATTATTATTATTTAATCATAGTATGTATTTATTATTAGAGTTATTATTACATGGTTCCTCTAACACTGACCATCAGGAACAAAATTGATTATTATTAACAATGACACTCTCTCATAACATTATTTTATTACTTATTACTTTAATAGCCACTATCCGTCCAAAAGATAAATAGACAGTATACAAGATATCTACTTTATTTAAACATGGCTATAATGATAAATGAGGACAATATAGCCCTATCGTGTTTATTTATATTTTTATAAAATGTTTATGTTAAAGTTGTTATATATAAATATATCTCCTAGGCTACAGATTTTCTTTTCTTACTGGCAGAATGTTTGTGCCCAAGATTTAAATTTAGATTGTTTTAAAAAGATTTTATGAATACAATTTCTCTCTGGTTTTGTCTGGGCAGTCTGTAGTACATTTTTATGTTTATTAAAAAAACATTATGTAATTACAATAAAAAAAAAAAAAAAAAGCTAATTAAAAGCAGAAGTTAAAATCACAAAAAGGGTGATTAAACCAATCAATTAATGACTTTAAATAGACAACCACTCATGACTTTTCTAACAATTTACGGACGGAGAATATACGTGATAGATGTGTAGAGTGATTGCAACTGGAGGACAACCACCACATGTCTCAAACGCATAAAACAGCACAAAATATATGCGGTGTCCTGGGTGGATCGACTTGATCCACGATCGACCACTTGGTCCTGCTTCAGAAAAGCGTGCACAAATAACTAGAACAAGGATCAACCTGGATCAAATTGACGTGGGATTGCGTGGAACTTCACTTACCATTAATGAAACCGCTTTATTCCCATTTATTTGGTTCGTCAGGTTGGGGGAATTGTGAGTGTCCAATGTTGGGCTGTAATCCCCGATTTCTAACGGCCTTTATGGAAACAACCCTGTTTCAACACACGTGTTTAGTTTTGTTTTCTGAATAAAACCGTGTTTTTGAAACAAATCGGGGCTGAGCATTCATAAAACAATCTGACATTTTGAAGGAATCGGTTGGATAAAAATTCAGTGACTCGATTATTCAGGAACTTTCTGACACCTAACCTTTAGCCTACTCAACGGTTTTTAAAGTTTCCCAATTTAAACATGTTTTCCATTTCTAAGTTCCGAGTTTTATTGCCTATATTTAAAACATTTAATCTCATAAATTTAACACTATTTATGCATTTGAGCAGCAATTAACTGTCCAGTGTATTATCTAAATGTCACTTATGCTGTATTTCTGTGCTACTTTGTTTGATTTATATTTGATTAGTAGCAATAGCCAGATATTTTATTCTCCTAATAAAGTATTCAGAGAAATCTTGTCTGTTTTCCTTTACCTCTACGTATTTATGAAACCTTGGTTCATTTGGTCGATTTGAAATAATGAAATAACACATAGGCTATCTATCGTTGATACTTTTCAGCTGGTTTAGTATCAATGTTTAATAATGTGACAAGTGACACTACCTAGAGGTAGCTGCTAAAATTAACACAAACTAACACAAGAAATATAAACTAAATAATAATAATATAGGGAAATTAAAAAAACAGCATTTTAACTACAAGATTAAAATGCAAATGCCCAAAACAAAATCTAATTCAAAATATTAAAAAACCGAAGTCTCTACTGTCAAACGGGCACGACGTGATCATGTCATGATTTTGATTAACATCAGCATCATTAACAAACAAAGTGTAATTCGGCTAATATGTTAATGCTTCCCCATGCATAAAAGGATTCATTTGAATGATTAAGAATCCCTTTCATGCTGGAGATTAATCCAGACCAGATGTGGCAACCATTTTAAACAGATTAAAAATAAGTTTGACTATCCGAATAACATTGTAAAATCAACAATGTCTTTCTGACTAGTCATAAATAAATTTTGGATAGTTGAATTTGTCCATTCAAGATATCTGTTAACGTAATTGGTGACTAGCCGAAATGACAGATAGAGATATCATAATCAGTATTTGCCTATTTAAAACTGAAATACAGATAACTGCATGACATGAACATTGAACAGCGACAATTCAACTCGTCACACATCTTAAATGATAATTGCAATATCTGTAATTTCAGATTTTGACTAGCAAAATGAAAGTTAAAGGATATCTCAAACATCATTTTGACTAGTGGCAAATGTATGAACATGTTTCCAGCATGACAAAATTGTATTTTATACACAATTAGCCTGGGTCTCAAAAAAATTGGTCAACTAACCAATGATTGCCATGCAAATTTATAATGTTATATGAATCATGCTTAAAAATTACCGTAGGTTATGTTGATGTAGGATTTTACGTATGAGAGAGTATTACACAAATCACATTTATAACGTCAAGTCCCCTTTATTTTGTATAGTCGCTTTTTAACAATATAGATAAAGACTTGGAAGTGCATAAAAATAAACATTCCTTAATGAGAAAATATAGTTCTTAGTTCAGAAAAGAAATTAGTTCTTTTTTTTCCCACAGTAAAAATCCCATGATAGCCTAAGGTATTGATTCAGGTTGAAATAGTAGCAAACAGCTTTTAAAAAAGACATAAAAAACAAATTCGCCCTCTGGATGTTCAAACATGGTGCTAATCAGTGCTAATATACAATTAACAGTTAACAGTGTGTTAAACCGCTAAAGTTATTTGATGATTGGTGGCAACACGCTCTCCTACCCCCTAAAGTGGGATGCGTGCCTAATTTGCGATACAGATGCTCTGCAAACTCATTTCGCCTAGTCAGAACTCTACTTCAAGATATCTGTAAATTTACAATTTTGACTAGGCAAGAAATACAAGTTACAGATATCTCAAAATTCAGAGTATCTCTAATTCAAACTTCATGTCACCCAGATATCTATAACTTGTTTGATCTCTATATCTACAAAATTATGACATAACCCCAAAGTCCACGTTTGAGGATATCAACAAACGTCATTTCGCCAGTCAAAACTGTACATTTAAGATATTTGAAAAAAGGAACAAATAGAAAAACATGAATATAGGTGAATTAAATATATCAATGAATCTGTAGTTTATACTAGTCATAATCAAATTGATATAACCTCAAACTGGAATCACAGAATAAACAATTCCAAGTTGCAGATAATCCGTAAATCACATAGTGGATATCTATGCAGACTGAATTGTTGAGATCTGTCATATAAAACCCACATACCAAGTGACTGGCAAACCGTGATTGTCCTTTGTCCCTAGGAAGAATGTTAGTTTGAGGGATATCTGAAAATGACAATTCAATGGAATTAGGACGAATGTAGTTGCGGATAACCCTGAAATGTTATCTTTTTATGACTAGGCAAAACTGAATTCGCCGATCTCTGCAACACCATATCCAGTCTAGCCGTTAAATGCTACAATGGCTTGCCAACCCAGGAGTCGCTGCAGCACCATCTGTGCACACACGTGACCACACTGCCCCATGAGAGATAGCGGCAGGTGTCAAATCCAAGAAGAGTAAATGAAGGGGATCCCAATGCAGAGACTGTAAAAAGGTCCCAATTCCAAAGGCTGCTGGCTTTGAAGGCCGTGAAGGTCGGACCGAGCATTGTTTAATGGGTACAGTCCTCTAAACGGCTCTGGGGATCTAGTTTTACGGAGGACTGTTCTGTTCTAGCTATCTGGATTATGAACTTTATGTGAGTATCATCTGCCGTGAACGAGCAGCAAGTAACGATTGTTTTGGACTTTTTGAAAATTATATTATCTGTCTGAAAACAAAAACAGGGTTCACAACTGTCTAAATTATGTCCACCATGGTCCAGTTCTGCATAAAAATGGGATCTAAACTAGGGGCAACTATAATGTCAACATTTGAAACGCTTTTTATCAAGTTTTTTAAAATGTTTACATTAGTCTTATCAGATTATTTGAGTAAATTGAACCCCAATACTTAAATTTACAAGTGTAATTCAAACAATTTCTCTCCTCTCCTCTTCAAAACAAAAAAAAAAGAAATCCTGTGGTCACTGCCGAGCAATGAATACTGGGGTAGACAAGGGTGCGAGAAACAAAATCAGTTGTAGGCATAGACATAAATGGTTTGTAAGGTATTCTTCATTCTCAAACTAAGTACGCATTTGAGGAGCCATCGAATCACGCAAACGCAGTTCGAAGGATCAGCCTCTGAACTTGGAAACAGCAAAACGAGTCAGTTGTATATAAACATATGTTACCCCATTTGATTGTCCACATCGAAGTCATAAATCAAGCACAACACAAAATGCCTTGTACTGTTACGATAAACCTGTAAACGTGAGCTAAAAACCACTTCATGTAATCAGTAGGCTCACTTTTTTTTTTTTCATTCTCCAAATATAATTTTCTGCCACACGATGGCAGTCTTTATAAGCCATTTTTTATTTGCAGCCATCAAACGTATCTGAATTTTAGTTACTTACATTTTTTTTAGTGAGTCTATTTAAAAAACACTTTGATTCAGCAATAAACAAACAAACAAATTTGAGCCAATTGTGATATTGCCTCTGAAGTTTTTGTTTGGTGATTTTTGTATTTTAACTATTCCAATTTCACACAATGTAACAAGCATAAGTGATTCTGCACATTGGTGGTGGTTGAGAAGATTCCCCCTCACATGTAAACTTTGAGGTCCCCAGAAAAGCGCTATATATATGTAATGGATTTTATATATATATATATTAGTATATATATATATCTAGAGACAGAGGAGGAGAGAGAGAGAAGAAGAAGAGAGAGAGAGAGAGAGAGAGAGAAGAGAGAAGAGAGAAAGAGAGAGAGAGAGAGAATTTTTTATTTATTCTGTTCCTGTCCCTTTAAATTGTAGCCGTCTAAAGGAATCCTGTTCTATAAATGTTTATGCCACGAGGGAAAAGACAACGTCTCATAGATAACAAACACACTACCCAAGGAGTAGCCGCCTATACGCCAAATGCTAAAGTATATTTATCAACAATTTCGATCGCTTAAAACGAACAACCATTAGCGTCATTTCACTAGATCCGGAATTTTCCTGCCGGCGATCTCTGCGTGTAGTGCCGCTGTCCTGTTAGACTGCTTCACTCCGAAACCGAATGTGTTTTTTCGGGAGGGAAACTTCACAGCATTGGAACCGACGTCAAACACGGTTCAGTGAGCGGCCCAGAAGACGCATAACACAGGGATTCACTAGATAAGACGGTTCCTGTCCCCATGGGAGAGGCATGATTGTGTTTTGTACTAATAAACGGTCGCATCGGTTGTGTTTTGGTATGGTTGCCTGTTGAACGCGCCACGCGATTCAACGGAAAGTCGAATTTCTTTGTCCCTGCGCGCCTCTAAGAACAGTGCGATCCAGCGGTGGACTCCATATTTATTGACGATTTTTAAGGAATGAATGTCATAATGTGGAAGTTAACAACCCTTCCTGATTTGGTGTCCATACTGTGGAGTATAATCCCTATTGAATATCATAGGGTAGAGGCGAACTTCAATACTGAGCACTGTAAAACCCCTAATATTATACGCCATAATCATGATTGGAAAACTTAAATATTGATGACATCATAAGCTTGAGTTTTACCCTTTATTATCTCGATGCAATATGAGATCATCACATCAGTTTTCATTGTGATGTGGTGATTGATTACATAGTGTCTGATGTAACATCTTGATTATGATTAAAATTTTAAGTCCAATGGTCGTAATTTAACAATTGTGATTAAGAATAGGCCATATAAATATCGATTACAAAGTGTGGGTAATCAGTCCAAGATCCAAGGGCTAAATTCAATCATTGGGAAACATACATTTATATTTTTAATGTAATAAAACATTACATTTGCGTAATATTTAGAGGCAAAAATCCATATTAATTAGAACTACTGGCAACATGCTAACCCCAAGCTTGCATTACATATTGGCCAAATAATTCATGGCGAACACTAGCCAGTTAGTTTAAGTTGGTTTTATCCATAGGTAACTCTACCAACATGAATGGTGAATCTTTTAGAACTGATAAAAATTTTAGTTTGACAAAATAATAATTTTAGAAAATAACTTTCATATGCAAGAGGTAAATGCCGCCTGTTAATAACAAAACCGTCACCTAGCCATCTAAAAACTTTTTGTTTGACTTTTTTTTTTTTTTTTTTTTTAAAAAATATCCAGTTTTTTCACAATGTAAATAACTTCCCAGAAATAGAATCAATTGATGATGATCTTGGGCTCTAAAACGTGTTACTCAGGAAAAATGTGCATTTTCTCCAATAGAACAGTGGTCATGGTCTGCATTGCTCCTGAGTCGACTCCGCAACAAGAGCCAAAAGCCTGGAGGAAAGACCATCCATCTCGTGATTACACTAGAAAATCTGTAACAAATGCCCTCACAAACTACAACGGAGGGAACCATCAGTATGAAAACTGCACATTTATAATCATACAAGTAAGATTGCTATTTTATATACGCCACTAAACAAACCCTGAACACACCGTCCATTGTATCCTCCTCTGGTCAGGGC
This sequence comes from Meda fulgida, assembly GCA_030578275.1. Taxonomy (NCBI): domain Eukaryota; kingdom Metazoa; phylum Chordata; class Actinopteri; order Cypriniformes; family Leuciscidae; genus Meda; species Meda fulgida. Next base: position 3,725,974 of record CM060639.1, read on the forward strand.
CGTTGACGGTTATAATCACTGAGGTACAAACTTTGAGCTAGTGAGGGGTTCAGGAGCTTCTCTGATTGCTTCTGATCTACAAAAGTTCCTTTAATTAAGACTTTGAAGCCAAAAATATGGCTCAAAAGCAATAAGGCTGTAAAACCATTCCAGTGGGCGGTAGAAACACCTCATCTCCCTCACTCTTTCTGCGTATCTTGTCCTGTCTCTTTCCCCTCCTAATACCTGAGCCTGTCAGTGATGAACGTAAACATAGTCTACTGATAATTTACCTAAATATTTTTATGTAATCAATTTTTTCTTACACAAGTAATTTCCTGAAGTCTACAAACGCTAGGTAAATACGTTTAACTACACTTCATTCACAATGGGTACACATTCAATATTAATCTTATACCTAATATGATGAAACGCTTTGTTAATGTTTCTAGTCCCTCCCCCCTCACATTGACAGTTACTATAAAATATTACATACAGAATGCTGCGTTAATTACATTATGCCTATTTTCATCAATTCAAAATGGCAAAATTAGACAAAAGATTTATTTCGTTTGCCTGCTTATTTTGTCGGTCATCTAACATTTTCTAACCTAAACCACTTTAAAACAGGATGTTTTAGTTTAGATACTACATGTTTATCTTGCCATTATGACTGTTTAATGAAGCTTGCGTTTCTGTGAACATAAAGCCCGCTAACTTCCCAATAAATTTGACATTGATGAGGCGCGACGGGGGGGGGGGGGTAGGCAATAGAAGATCCTGTGCAAAGTAATCTTGCAGACTAATACTATATTAGGACATTATTTCCAAATTTATTATATACCACTGAGTCCCGGTAAACGCTGAATATATGCGCCCGTTCCCTGGATTTTCAATTAATGATTTTGTCCCAACCAAAATTATTGTAGGGCTTTGTTGCTGTGCGACGCAAAACCCTGATGGCACAATGAATCTCATGAACTGGGAATGAGCTATTCCAGGAAAGAAAGGGGGATAAGACTGGTCATTCAAGCTTTAGATTGAACAATCTGCATAGTATAAGAAGCATCATGGGAGATTTCCTCTGCATCTCCACCCCTAGACTCCATGGGAAGGAGGGCTGATTCAGTAAGGATCTGTTTAAAAAGATGACTAACCCCCTCATCAACCCCAAAGTGTGAGTTTTAACACAAACATATCAGTCCATGTTTGCCTGAACCACACCTCACGAATACTTCACTTTTGGTAGGTAAATTTGAAGCCTCACCTCTTCCACCCGAATGATTATAACCGTCAGGAACAGTGTGTCTTTCCATCCTGGAGGAGGAAAAAGACTGGAGACCGCCATCAACCATTAAACAGTGCCTAAAAATAAAAATTCCACTCTGAATCAACGGTATCCCAGAGCTTTTTTTTCTAAAACACACTATTCTAAAAACTCTTCTTCATTTATTCCTCCTTCAAATTCCTGTTAGGAATCAGGAGCTCCTAAAAGAACCGTAACATACAGGATCCAGCTCAGCAAGCGTACGACTATATAACTGGTGACGTACAGTACATTACAGAAGAACCTGAAGGTTGCGTTGTTCGTGCAGCTCGAGGTCTATGCACACCTTTAAAATATTAGGCTTCCATACAAAAACTGGACCATTTCCACCACATTAAATGGAATATGAAAAATATCATGCTGTTAAGATCATAAATAAAACAATAGCTAATTATGAACATAAAAAATAGTTTTTTTGTCAATTGGCAGAAAGTGACAATTTCATTTTGATTTAATAAATAAATATATAATATTAGCCAGGGATTGCCAGCCCGAACCCCGCACAGATGCCACGAACATATGTTTTGGTCGGGAAGTTTCGGTCAGGACTCGATCCAATTAAGGAGTCATTATGATCGGTTCAGAAATCGTCGGCCAATCAAATCCAGACGGGCTATAATAACGATGATGGACAATGAATCTGCAGTTACGATCATCCACGTCAATCAAGAGCGCTTGGTTTGAACTGGTTTAGACACAAAGATGACAGCAAGCTGAGAATTGAGAAGTTAGATCCCACTATCCGGTCTGTTGTAATAGAAATCGACAGCGCATTAATTTTAAAAAGACAACAAACTGCAATAAAGGCATTTGTTGATCGTAAAGAAGTTTAACACGGTGCTTCCTTGCCGTTTGCTTGCTCTGATTGGTTGTAGGTCTATCCAATTGAGTGCAGGAGTTTTTTTTTTTCCTGGTTCGGCTAAAGACACGACTCAATAATCCAAGCCCTAAGAAGCATCAGACTCACATTCTGACTAGAAGATGAGTATGATGAAGTCAGTCCCCCCTAATATATATATATCATAATAATGCATTTTTTAAAATCACGGAAGGAGGAACTGTTTTTTTGTCTATTTCAAACTTTCATTTCAATTCAAAATTATGAAATACATTTATCACATATTTATACTTCTATTTTCGTTTTTAAAAAATTCTTTGTCACAATCGTTCCACTGCATAAGTGGAATTGAAAAAAATAATCATGTTTGGTAAACCTGTAATTATGACATAGAAAGAATTATAACATTCATATAAAGCATGTATATAAGCATAATTACAAAAGAATTTTAAAAGCATTATTTTTAATTATTATGTGTTGGAAATGGGCCTTCCATCGTTTTATTTAAAAATATAACTATTTTCTGTCAGCTTTTTATTCAGTAATCAGCGCTAGAGCACCATTGCGATGGATATTTATAATACAGCATTAATTTTTGCCTGCATGTTTGGAACATCATCAACTTTGAGAGCAAACATCTAATAATGCCTTAAAATATTGCCTAGTGTTGGCAGCGCACTGCTTGAAATGTTTCTGTTGCTCAGTTTGCACTACCGTCATGCCTGTAAATGTTAGTTTTACCTCTTTTCTAAATGGGCTATGTATAAATATATATAAATATACACACACAACACACATGTTTCTATGATAACATCGTGGTCCCTGTGAGGAACGTCATTTCAATCCTATGTAAGTCTCTACAGAAGCAGAATGTCAATAAAGCTCACTGACTCACAAGTTCTGGAAGTGCTTGAGTGAGATGTTTCTTGTATGATTCGTCTGTGGGTTTTTTGATTACAGCAGAATAGAGTGAGTAACGAGAAGAGATTTCGATAGCACAGGCCAAAAAAATTCTCCCCCGTCGTAAGCGAGACAGAGACGAATGAAAGAAGGGATTATTGAAATACACGTGCTATCCTCCTCACCGGGACTAAAAGTCTTAAAATAATGATGTCTGTGCCATACGAACGCCCAAAACCCGTTCCCCAGCACCACAAATTATACACTCTTATTCTCCCTTTTCCCTTTAATTTCCATTTGCTCCTCCATTTCTCTTGGGAGAATGCAGTCACCAATTCAGTATCTACAGGTTTTGTTGCGTTCAAACCAGCTTGTTAGAAGAATCACATCAACTTCAGTTCTGGAACATAATGGACTTTTTGGGATATTTAGTCTCCTTGATTTTGGCGTCTGTCTTTGTGCTTGCACCGTCATTTTTATTATGTTTTTGTAAAGCTTTGTTTTCCTCTTGAAACAGCAGTTTTGTGTGTGTGTTGTGTGTGATGTGTGTGGTGTGTGTGTGTCGCTCTGGTATAGGTTGGTTATACCAACTATATATGTGGGATAGTGCCTCATGGTGACATTTCCCCTCAGAATATCGATCAGGACCAGTTTCCTCTCCATTGGGCCTGATTGAACTTGACCAGCCACGTGTCTTAGATCTTTCTAGGATGTTCTACTGCTGATTCATGAATAAAGTCCAGAGTAATTGCTCAAGTGAGCCCAGCAAAACCAGAGTCCAATTCTCTTAAACAATGCTGTATACGTTTCTTGTTTGTTTGATGGGAACATATGTCCCTGTGTTCACCACTGATTGAGTCTGTTTTGTTTAATAAAGCTCTTTCTACAAATAAAAGCGTCTGTAGACTGTGTGTGTGTGTGTGAGTGTTCCCCTGATCAGATGTGCGTTTTGTAGATGTGTTCTATGTTTTTACGCAGAACGCAGAGGTGTTTAAAAATGTGGCACAGCGCTTGATATGCTCAGAGGTCAGCCAATTACACACAGTAAATGCTGAATGTAGAGATTTGTTTGACTGACTTGAAATATCACAGAAGTTTCATACACATTGCATTTTTATTTATATAGACGAACAAAGTTATTAGGCAGTAAACTGACAAGCATTAGAAATATCTTTAAATATAACAATAGGATAAAAAATCAAGTATGAATAAAAAAAATAGTTACAAATGGATTTTTACCCAGTATTTAAATTTAATCTTAGGTCGAAAAAATTCCTTAACTCGTCAATTTTTGCAAACAAGTTAATTTTTTGTTTGTCATTTTAGACTGAGTATTTTTGCTACTTAAACTAACATGTAAATGTGGCAAAAATACTGCTTTGTTCAGCAATAATCAGATTTTAGCTCATGAAAGCATCAGCATGATTATAAATGATTGATATACATTTTCATTTATACATTTGTGTGCAAAAACAAGCGCATATAGCTAGGTATATGCCATTTATCCTCATAGTCAGTGTTGGGTAGGTTACTCCTAAAAAAAATATTACTAGCTACTTATTACATCTCTTCATCCTGTAATTTGGTTTACTTTCACTAATTACTCCCTCTCTCTAAAACCTATATAATATTGGATTGCTTATTACTAATTCTTTTTTAACTCCCATAATCAACTTAGACCCATCGAACAACGCCAAGGAAAAGACAAAACTGCACTTTGCCTTCTTTCAAATAAGAAACTGTACATAAATATATACATAAATTTATTCTTAACTGACCAAAGTGGTTTAGGGAAGAAGTTACATAAAAACATACTTCTAAAAACTTAAATGTTATGTTACATCCATATTTTTTTTTTGTAAAAAAATTATTGTACTTACTGACAGGCAAATAGCATCAGAAGTAACTATTAATGACATATAAAATTAAAAATCCCATATTTTTTTTTCAAGGGAAAGGCAATTAGATTACTAAGTAATTACTACTGACTCCCAACACTGCAGGAAGATCAAATGCCCATTAATTTGTCAACTCAAATTGAGCCTTTTCAAACACACCCTTTGGAGTTATAAGTTTTATTTAAATGTTTTTGAGACTCTTCTGCCACCAAGGCTGCATTTATTTGATCGAATATACAGTAAGTTAACCATTTAAAATAACATAGTATATTATTTAGTGTATTTTAAAAATATAATTTATTCTTGGATGGCAGAGCTGAAGTTTCAGCAGGATACTTTACATGATTTCAGAATTCTTTGAATGAATAGAAAGTTCAAAAAGTTGAAACAAATATATTTTGTAACTTATACATTTCCTTTACTTGTCCCTTTTGAATCAATTGAGGCATCCAGCTGAATAAATGAAAAAAAAAATCGTATCGACCCCAACTTTTGAGCGTGTTAGATGCATAAGTGTGTGTGTTTGGAGAGTGGTCAGTAGTCCCCGCTGCATATGAAGCTTCCTCTCTCTGTTACAGCTAAATCCGAACCCAACAGCCCGAGTCGATATCTGAACCTCCCGGCTAATGGGGCATGGCTGGGAGACTGGGGCGATGGGTCATCCTGGTCGCTGTTCCCGTCTCATAAATGAAGATGGTTCCCGTTTGACGGGGGCGTTCTGTGCTCTCCCTCAAATGTCAAGCTGGAGAACTCCTCCCCCAGCATTACATCTCTCACCTTACCGGATAGCATTGAACCGATCAGAAACTACACACACGCACAGACCATTAACAGTGATGTATTAGGACAATGCTAGTTATCTTTGGTGTCAGGACCAACTGTTTCCACTGTTTTGATATGATGTTGCCAAATACTCGTTTCAAAGAAATTTATTTGCTTGCTTTAAGTTGTACTTAATTGCTTTTAAATACTGAGATATTGATGTGGTGGAGTGTAAACACATATTTGATCTTCCTGTATAACAGGATGAAATGAGCAACGTGTCAAAGGTTAAAATTCAAGACTAAAAGGGATAGTTCACACACAAAAATTGAAAATTCCTTTCAGTAATTACACCCACCTCATGTTTCCCCACCCGCTAAGACTTTTCGGTGTCATCACGTAACAACAAATTAAGATTTTTTTTGATTAAAAAACTGAAGAGCTGGATCACTCCCTTATACACAGGGCACATGACCCGCGTTGGCCAATAGTGAGCCTACGTGAGACGTTACAACACAGAAGCTTTGCACAGAACCAACTACGTGAAAATCTCAAAGTCCCACAGGGAAGAAATGAGTAGTGAAATAAAGTCGTTAATTTGTTGTTTTTTGTGTCGCACAAAAAGTATTCCTAGTCGCTTGATTGAAAACTTAAGATTGAGGCCACAGTAGTCACTCGGACTATTTTAACGATGCTCATTCAGAACTATTTTTGGGCCGGCCAGTTTCAATCCCTTAAGAAGCCTATGGAGGGAGTGATCAGCGCCAGATTAATCAAAAATATTTCTTTCCATTGTGTTCCGAAGATGAAAAAAACGAAAGGTCTCACGGGGTTGAACAACATGAGTGTGTGTAATTACTGTGACAGAATTTTTCATTTTTGGGTGAACTATCCCTTAAATGTTTGAAACTAACCACTAGAGGTTAACAAGAGGCCACACGTGTGTGGAAGACAGGGTTTCAAACTATAAGGGGGGCGAGCTAAGAATTGATGAAGTATGATATAAAGAGGAGAAAGAGTGCAAGACAAACAACACAGCGTAAGAGAAGGTTTGAAGGAACTGAGCTTAAAAAAAAGAACAACCACAAGGGAAACGTCTACGTCCATTCCTGAACAACTTCAATCAGTGAGTACTTTATGCTAGAATTGACAAATCCAATCCAACCCTGAATAATCCAATAGGGTTAAAGGTGCAAGATGACAAAGTCACATCAATAACACCACCAATGCAAATCTTCAGATCTTATTAATTAGAAACCATCAATAACCATCAAGTATATTCTATCAAGGTCCAGCCCAAGAAAATCATGGGAGGAGCCCAAACAGTGTAAGAATGAAGATCTATAATTACAAGAGTAAAAAGGTATACTTGCGCTGAAACAAAACAGAATAGCCTCATTCTATCTGAGACTGAATTTAGATGCTTTTAGATTGAGAAACAAAGCCAAGTTGATTCACTGTGAAGCCGATATAAGTGAATGATGAATTATTGATGTGCAGACTAGTGTCTGGCTTTCTCCAACGTTTTCTCCACACCAGCATTGACCAACATTCACAAGAAGATTGACCACGTCTCCTGCGTTAGAGAACATAACATAAATCTAGGGGGGGGGGGCAATTCTTCGGTGAGTTCCAATCCCCAAGTTGGGTTGCAAAGTCAGAAACGTATTTCGATGTTCTTATTATCTGATAACACACCGAAAAAAAACATATTTGATATACCTTTTCATATCTGATTTTGAAAAAACCTTCCTTTATGTACTGTAATAGTATTTATGAATATTTTGAAATAGCTTTAATATATATTTTTCCAGTTTTCATTTTAAAATTGTTTTAGTATTTTTTTTGTTTTAGTTTTGTTGCACCAGGCAACATTTCTAATATCGATGTGAACTTTTTCATTTAGATTTTCCATCTAATATTATATTTAATTTTACCTTCACATCAATTCAATATAAATAGAACGATATTTTAATAGATTTAGTAAACAATAACAACTTTGGTGAAGACAACGAGACTATTCTAGATCTGTGTAAAACTTAATTTCCAGTCAACATCATTATTATTGCTTATAAGTAGGTTACATATTCTTTTAAAAAAACCTTTGAGCATAACTTGTGCAAGAGACATGTAATTCCATACAAACTTTTACAATTGGCAAAACGCCAATCACATCATCATTCCAGATGTAAAATTCAACATTCACATTCATTAATGTAAAACTATGTAACTTTATTTATTCAAAATAACAAAATTTAAACAATATCAATACATCATCAATCATTCTTCGAAAATGTGTTATTTGGTCTCACGCCTGTATTCACTATGGTAAGCCTATTAATGGTGTTTATATTTTTAGACCGCAGCCAGGATGATTTCGCGGTGAAATGTGCGTACACACTCACTTCGCCAGTGCGTGGTCGTTGATCAAATCCATAAGAAAAGTTGCTCTGCCACTTTGAACTCGTGTCTGTGTCCCTGGAGTGGCCGTGGTTAGTTATCCACGAGTCGAGAAAGTTTGACATTGACTGCTAATTTCAGTCCTCCGGGGAATCCGCTTAAAAACTAACACTGAACAGTAGGAGAGCCTGCTGGCAAAAAAGACAACGCTGCCAGAGCTCGTAATAAAACAATGATTTAATATAGCTTTGGATTTTCGAAAATGGAGAGAAATTTTTTATCGTTCCTCCAGAATGAATCAGCCTTTTTTGAATCATTTGATGGTTGATTCTAAATGACTCACTAAACACAGTACCGATGTCCATCACTTGTAAACTATGTAAACAGCTTTGGTGTATGTATGAATGTTAGGCTACAAAAGTTTGGAGATATTACCTGAACCATCTCATCCCAAACTCTGAACATAAAGGCTGGAGATGGTATATAATCCATTCTTGCTCCAATCTAAACACAAACATCCATCATTTATTTACATGAGTACAGATGGAAGAAATCAAAGCATTTAAGATGTTTCTCTCCCTTGACTAAGGGATACAGGAACAGAAAGACCAGCAGAAGAACAAAGGAAGCAAACTCCAGGCAAAATTGGAAGTTCTTTCCGCGTCTTTTTCTTAAACCACACAAAGTAAAATGAATTTTAATGCCACAGTATCTAACTGCAGCTGACAACTTTCCTGTTTCTCCTAGCATTGTTTGTGTGTTATCCACTCGGACTCACTGAGACTGTCCCCTGACCTCCAGTGTATCGCTTGGGGCCCACAGACTCCACACCCTTTATAAAAGATACACTGCTCCGGTCGAGATCTCACACGCACTGTGTAACTTGTGTAAGGTTCAAATTCTCGACACGTCCACGATCACCTTCAGTTCAACGCAATCTACCTCATACAGCTGACGCACATGCAATTGCCATTCATACAAAGGAATATATAAGCATTTCCTCAAACAGTATCTTCCATAGGTTCAGTGACAAATGGAGTGAACATTAACACTCCATGATATGATTGACACATAACACTGCAATCATGTTTCTCCAATTTCTCCGCTACGCTCGTGTAAATATAAGACACTTGTGAAAAGAGGTAATAATAAATGGATAGAAAAAACAATTGTTTTAAACCAATGTGTGGTGTGTCACATTAAGCACACGAGACCACGCGTAAAACAACACCATGAAACAATTTTCACAACTTGTTTACACTCTTCTTCTGTTATGAGATTCAGATCACACACACTCTATTTTCTTGGTCTGAGAGTTGAAGGTCACTATATGTTTTGGAATGAATGAAAAAAGCAGCCTCAATACTCTATTTCACACTACATTCAAAACATGAAAATTACAGCTTTAAAACTTCCTATTAATTTGTACAAAAAAGTAATTTATTCCATTTGTAACGTGAAATTATTACAGCTTATAACTTTAAACTATGTCCCTGCCTATAAGTCCCCAATCTAGTTGAATGATGTATACACTTTTTATGAAAAAAAAAAAAATGGAGGATGCACTTTTAATGATGATGGAAGCAGATGCACTTTTATGATGGTGATGGATGGATGCACATTTTATGAGAAATGGATGGAAGCACTTTATGATGATGGATGGATGGATGCAACTTTTAATGATGGATGGATGCACTTTATTTAAGATGATGGATGGATGCACTTTATGGCATATGATGGATTTTGGCACAATTATGATGATGGAAGCAACTTTTAATGATGAAATGGATGATGCACATTTAATATGAATATTGGATGATGCACTTTTAAGATGGATGGATGCACTTTATAAGGAAGAGATATTGCGGGTGAGGTAAATCAAGGAGCTAATTTCATTTTTCCTATTCTCTAGAATAGGCCATGAACTGGTTGTGAATAAGTGCACTGATATTTACAAATAATAAATTTTAAAATTACATAATGTGTAGAACAACATGAACTGGAATGTGAATGGGGCACTATAAGACTAAGGAACATTTTAAGAAAGTGTCTCCTATTAAAATAGATCACCCAACATTGAAAACGTAATATATATATAAATTTATATCTTTTTTTTTTTTTAAAGATGACAATAATATGTGGGTTTTTGGAACAACACCAGGTCTTTTAAACAAGCCAACACTCACCCCTTGTGCTCGCTGTATAGCACGCTGAGCTGGGTAAGAGAAAACTGGAGGTTATTTTTAGCGAATGTAGGTATAAGACTGAGTACTGGAACATATCCGCTCTCACACCCACTGGAAAAAGGAGCCCTGTCCTTCACTTACCCAGCAGAGACAGGTTAGGACGGAGATGGAACGGGGCCGAACCTGCAACAACACACACACACACACGAACTGTGCATTACTGTGTGCTCGCGTGCCAGACATCCGTGCACATTGCTCCTTAACCTTTGTTCACAAGGCTATGAAGTCACCATCTAGAACGACGGAGAAGTTGTTGCCATGGTAACGCAGATTGGAGTGAGATTTCGTAGCTGTCCGCATCGTGAAAAACAGCATTCGGTGATATATCCAACTCACAAATAAATGGGACTGTTTCCCCCCCTTAAGTGATGCAGTACATGTTCTCAAACAACAAAAAACAAAACAAAACAGATTCATTATCATTAACTTCAAGCAGCAACACGCAAGTGTTTGATTGTATATTTGTGGATTGATTGATTGATTGGTTGGTTGATTGATTGATTGCTTTGATTGATTGATTGATTGAATTGAGTTGGTTGGTTGATTGATTGATTGATTGAATTGATTGATTGAATATGATTGATTGTTGTTGACGGAGTGGTGGTGATTCAGTGCTGTATTCTCACAACCTTCATTTGTTCTGAAGTGCAGCCAGTAGGACCGATTTCGTGTTGCCCCCAGAGACTCATCCGATATGTTATCAAGAGAGCAGGTGATGATGGATACATAATTACTGAGACACTCCAGAACTATATTGAATCACCACACAGTTTTATAGACGACATATAATACATCACAATAAACCCAAAGGATATTATCCCTATCTATAGAATTATAACAATGTGAGCAGAAATTTTTACCCAAAGTGATTGAAACTTGCCAAAACATCAACAAACAAATCAGTGAGAGACTGAAGAGGAGCGATGCCTGTCTATACACCTGAACAAACAAATACATAGACCTATCCATATAAACAGAAAGTAAAAAATGAATATTATCAATAAGTTGACGGTGTTTTTTTTACATTGCTTTAAACTCAATTTTTGTCTTTTTTTATGTATATAAGAATTCAACTCCGTTTTTTTAGTCAGCTTAAATGTAAATGTAGTAGATTGTACTTTAAATTGAAAGTTTAAACTTTTTGTTAGTATATGAACTTTTAACAATACAAAATGGAAACTGTCAACAAAATATGAGCTGTGAAAGTGATTATACAATTCTCTGAAGCTCGCATGAATGCAATAAACCATGCTGTTCATGCTCTTTATTGTAACTTCCAACACAACATTAATGCAGAAAACACTGCAAATTTGACATTTAATCTGTTTAAAGGAAGCATTGAGATATGGCATGCAGGTAACATGAGCCAATTATTTGACTAAATAAACTTATTTCACAGACTAGCTGAAGGATTTTGGAACAACTTGTTACTTTAATGCTATGAAACTGAAAAAGAATGGAAACTAACATCAAATAAAGGATCAACAATAGAATAAAACTAAATTATTTTCTTTACACCAAAGCAAACACTTATTTTTTTTTTTTTAGAAAGCAGCGCAGTCTATTGAAATATAAGAAATGCAAAGAGTGGATAGAAAATATCTCCCTGAAGTCGCTGCAGTTTTCTGGTTTTCATACGAACAAAAAGATTTTCAGTTGTGCCTGTCTCTCTCATCTCTCTCATCCTCTCTCTCTTCTCTTCTTTCTTTACATTCGATTTCAACTCTCTCTTGTACCGAAATTCAGTACCCTCCCCTCTCTCTCTCTCTCTTCCTCCATTCTTCTTCTCTCTCCTGCTCTCTCTCCCTCTCTCTCAAATCTCCTCCTCACCTCTCACTCTTCTCTCTCCTCTCTCCTCTCTCTCGAGTTTAGTGGTCTACTCCGCATCTTCTTCCCTATTCCTCCTCCTCGATACTCCATCATCTCCCTCTCTCATCGTCCCTTCTCTCCACCCCTCTCTCATCTTCTATCTCTCGTCTGGGTATGTTCTCTCCCACGGTACTTCTCTCTCTTCTCTTCTCGTCTCCATTCCCACCCCTCATCTTTCTCTCTCTCTCTCATCTCGTTTGTTTTCTCTCTCACTGTCTCAACTCTCTCCTCTCTCTCTTCTCTCTGTCCTCCCTTCTTCTCTCTCTCCTCTCTCTCTACTCTCTCTCACCCCTCTCCCTCTCTCTCCTCTCCCCTCCTCTCTCTTCTCTCATCCTCTCTATCTCCCTCCCCTCCCTCTCTCGCGCTCTCTACTCACCTCTCTCTCTCTCTCGCTCTCCCTCCCTCCCTCTTCTTATCCTCTCTCTCTCTCCCATCATCTCCACTCTCTCTCATCTCTCTTCCCTTATCTCTCTCTCCCCCACTCCCTCTCTCTCTATCTTCCCTCCCTCTCTCTCTCCTCTCTCTTCTCTTTATTACTTCAATCCCTATTACGCTTATCCCGGGGGGCAATCGCACCCAATCTCCCTTCTCTCTCCCATCATCATTCTCTGTTTCTCTCTCTCCTCATCTCCTCTCATCTCTCTTCTCCTCTTCTCCTCCCTCCCTGCTCTCTCCTCTCTCTCTCATCTCTCATACCCTCAACTTCTCCCTCTCCTCATGAACGATATGTCTAACCTCCTCTCCTCTCCTCATCTCTCTCTCCCTCCCTCCCTCTCTCTCTCTCTCCTCCACACTCATTCTACCTCCCCCTCTCTTCTCTGTCTCTCTCTCCTCTCCCTCCACTCCCACTCTCTCCTCTCTCTCTCTTCTCTCTCTCTCTCTCTCTCTCTCATCTTTCCTCGAATTCATCTGAGCTCATATTGTCCACCTCCCCTCGTCCTCTCTCCCTCCTCTCTCTCTCTCTCTCACTCTCTCTTCTCCCTCCCTCCCTCTCTCTCTCTTCTCCTCTCTCTCTCTCCCTCCCTCCCATCTCTCTCTTTCTCTTCTCTCTCTCTACTTCTCTCTCTCTCCTCCCCTCTCTCTTCTCTCTCTCTCCCCCCTCCCTCCTCTCTCTCTCTCTCTTCATAATCTCCTCTCTCTCTCTATCTCTCTCTATCCCCATCTTTCCCCCTCTCTCTCTCTCCCCTCCCTCTCTCTCATCTCTCACTCTCTCCCTCTCTACTCTCTCACCTCCCTCTCTCTCCCGTCACATCATCTCTCTCTCCCTCCCTCTCTCTCTCTCTCTCTCTCTCTCTTCTCTCCTCTCCCTCTCCTCTTCACTCTCTCTCCCCCTCTCCCTCTCTCTCCCTCTCCCTCCCTCTCTTCTCTCTCTCTCTCCCTCTCTCTCCCTCCCTCTCTCTCCCTCCCTCTCGTCTTCCGCTCCCTCCCTTCTCTTTCTCTTCGCTCTCTCCTCCTTCTCTCTTCCTCATCTCAATCCCTCATTCTCCACCTCTCTTCCGTTCGTATCTCTCTCTCTCATCTCATCTCTTCTCTCTCCTCCTCTCTCACCCCCTCACTCCTCTCGGATCTCTCTCCCTGCCCTCTCGTCTCTCTCTCTCCCTCTCTCTCTCTCCCTCCCTCTCTCTCCCTCCCTCCTCATCTGCCTCCCTCCCTCTCTCTCGTTCTCCTCCTCAAGTCTTTTTCCCTATCTCTCTCTCTCCGTCTCTATCTCTCTCCCCCTCTCCCTCCCTCGCTCTCTCCCTCACCTCTCATCTCTACCATCTCCTCCCGCTCTCTCTCTCCCCTTCCCTCTCTCTCCCCCCCCTCTCTCTCTCTCCCTCCCCTCTCCTCTAATCCTCACTCATATCTCCCCTCCTCCTTCTCTCTCCTATTCTCTGCTCTCTCTCTCATCTCTCTCTCCCCCCTCATCTCTCGTCTCTCCCTCCCCTACCACCTCCCTCCGCAACCCCCTCCCTCTTCCTCTCTCTCATCTCTCTCTCACTCTCTCTCCTCTCTCTCCCCCTCTCCCTCTCACTCTTCTCCCTCCCTCTCTCTCTCTCTCTCCCGTCTCTTCTCCTTGCTCCTCTCCCCCCTCTCTCTCCCTCCTCCTTCTTCTCCGCCCTCACTCTCTCTCTCTCTCTCCTCATCTCTCTCTCCCTCCCTCTCCTCACTCTTCTCTCTCCCCCTCTCCCCTCTCTCTCTCTTCCCTCCCTCTCCCCTCATCTCTTCTCCCTCTTCTCCTCTTCCCTCCCCTCTCTCTCCCTCCCCTCTCTCTCTCTCCCTCCCTCTCTCTCTCCTACAGTTTCTCCGTCTCTCATTCCTTTTATCAACAGATTCGGTCCTCATCTCTCGTCTCCTTCGCAATCTCTCTCCTCCACATCTCTCATCTCTCACTCTCTCTCTTCTCTCTCTCTCCCCCTCTCCCTCACTCTCTCATCCCTCCCTCTCTCTCTCTTCTCTCAACCTCTCTCATCTCTCATCTCCCTCCCCTCTCTCTCCCTCCCTCTCTCCTCTCCCTCCCTCACTCTTCGTCAGTCTCGTTCTCATTCTTCATCACTCACCTCTCTCTCTCTCTCTCTCTCTCCCACCTCTCCCTCATGCTCTCTCTCCCTCCCCTCTCTCTTCCTCTCGTCTCCCTCATCTTTCGCTCTCCCTCCCTACTCTCTCCTCCCTCTCTCTCTTCTCCTCCTCCCTCTCCCTCTCCGCGATCTTTCTTCCGCGTCACGAACAAACGAAGATCCCATTCTACTCGTCACCTCTACCACTTTACTATCTCTCTCGTCTCCGCGTCCCCAATCCGTCTCTCTATCACTTCTCTCTCTCTCTCTCTCGTACGGTCATCATATTCATTCTCTCTCTCTCTCTTCTCTCTCCCTCCTCTCTCTCACTCTCTCATCTCTCTCTCTCCCCCCGCTCTCTCGATCTTCTCCCTCCCCTCCCTCCCTCTCTCTCATCTCTCCCTCTCTCTCACTCTCTCTCTCACATCTCCCACCTCGCACCCTCTCTCTCATTATCTCCCTCCCTCACTCTCTCTCTCTCCCTCTTCTCTCTCTCCCAGCCCTCTCTCTCCCTCCCTCCTCTCACCCACCCTCTCTCTCTCTCATCATCTTCTACTCACTCTTCTCTCCATCTCTTCTTCTCTCTCTCCTCATTGAACATTGAACTCTCTCATTGGAAACAAAAATTGACACCAATTTTTCTGGAATGTGCTTGATTTCTTTGGGTTTCCTCCATTTTGATTTGAATGGTATAATATTGTATGGTGACAATTGAAAGTGCTGTGAAGGCAATGGTGGCTTGAGTGCCCCTTTAGAAAGTTAAAAGGGGAATTAGTCAAGAAATTTGTTCACTGTCGGGTATGTTGTATATTCAATTTGCAATTTGAAGCCTTTTTTATGTAAATTAGAGATATTTTAAGAAGGGGAGTCTTTGTCTAGAGAACTGAGTTTTTGTCTATCGCCTATGCGGATGATCTAGGTAGCTTAAAGGGAATAGTTATGTGGAGTGGAAAAAATCAAAGGGTGGTTTGAGAGGCATGGTAACAATAATCTTCAGCAAAAGTTAATTGGTCTAAATGTAATGCAATTGGAAGTAGGTGGGTGGACACAAGAGCAACCAGATTTACCCGGCGTAACTGTGCATGGATGTTTACATATTAGGGGTGATGATCAAACTAAGATGAAAAAATGGGATGGTGCTTATAGAGATTGTTGACGGAAAACTTGAAAAATGGCAGTGGATATAGCCACAAATGTCATAATAGAGGACGCTCCTTAATTATCAATGATTATTTATTTTTTGGGGTTCCAGCATCTAGTCAGGCATCGTGGTGTGGCAGTACTTGAGGGCCCGCCTGCAGTCTTCTGCAAAAATACCGGCTATAAAGGTTGATTTTTTTTGGAATAAGAAGTCATTGTACCACCATAAGAGTGTTAAATCTAACAATGGATGAGGGTGGAACACTGTTCAACTGTCATCTATCAAGCCCGTAAAACACAGCGATTAAGCTTCCAGTTTATATCTGTATGGGAAGGCAGGGGAAACATTTATTAGGAAAAAGTAGGAGGATTGTGGGAAAAAATAAAACATATTATGGATTAAACAGTGAAGCGGGCGACATTCGAGACATAAAAGGCCTTCCCTTATACTACCGTAGTGTTCTAAAAGCATGGCCATTAGTAAGAACTGTGTCTTCTCTTCATTGGCTGCTAGAAGATCCTTTAGTTAAAGGTGCAAGACTGGATGTTGCTGGACAAACAATGCCTGGAATGATGAGAATTTTAGTAACAGCAAAAATGATCACCTTAAGACAATTACTGGAGGTTGCTGGAAATGACTTTGATAGCGTGAATGCTGTGGCACAATGCTTGGGACTCCAGTCACAGAGACTGGTTGTTCGTTTTCTGGACAATGTTAAGAAAACTCTGAATGATGAAGACAAGCTTTTAATTATGGAATTCGACAGTGGACGATCTGTACCAGAAGTAAAGGACAGTTTTCCAAACATGGACATTTCACCAAAGTTTACTGAAGAGGAAAGTTCTCATCATTTACTTGGGACTAAAAGATTGGAAAGGTTGAGTTTTTGCTCTGTGAATGGAAAAAAATTGTATGAATTATGTGTTAAAATGTTAAATAAGGAAAAATTGAAAGTGCGGGCTGAAACACCGTGGGCTGTTCATTTTGGTGTTGAAAATGATTGTAAACCTGTGTGGAGGAGTATGTACAAGCCACCATTGACCAAAGCAAATGGGGATTTGCAGTGGAGAATACTGCGCGGGATTGCTGCTGTAAATGCGTTTGTTAGCATAATTAATTCAGCAGTTGATAGCAAGTGTCATTTTGTGATCAGAGGGAAACTATTTGTCACTGTTTTGTACATTGTGACTGGCTTAAAAGTTTATTTTTGATGCTTTATTTCATGTTTGTGGATTTTAAAGTAATATTTTCCAAGGTTGGTTTCATATTTGGTTTCAAGTTCTGGAAAAAAAAAAAAACAGAAAAAAGGGCAACTTGTTAATAACTTTGTTATTGGAAAAGCGAAAATGGCTATTTATCTGACAAGAAAGGAAAAAATAGATGGTTAAGTTGGTCGGGATGTAGTACAAGTTTTTGAGAGTTTAATAAAAGTAAGAATTAAATTAGATTTTTTATTTTATAAAACTATGAAGAATATAGAGAAATTTGAAAATGTATGGAATCACAAAAAAATTGTGCTTTGTTAGAGATGGTGAATTAATTTTTGCTAAATGTCTTGAGTAAAGTGTTGGTTTTAAATGTTGCAGCCAATAAAATCTCTCTCTCTCTCTCTCTCTCTCTCTCTCTCTCTCTCTCTCTCTCTCTCTCTCTCTCTCTCTCTCTCTCTCTCTCTCTCTCTCTCTCTCTCTCTCTCTCTCTCTCTCTCTCTCTCTCTCTCTCTCTCTCTCTCTCTCTCTCTCTCTCTCTCTCTCTCTCTCTCTCTCTCTGGCACGATCTGCTTTTCATCCTTTTGATGATCAAGTCTATCAGTCATCTGATCTCTTATCTCAAACCTTGAGCATTCAAATCAGCAAACTCTGTGACAAGTTTCAGACATCTAACCAATATCATCACACTTCTGTTTGGTACTTTAAACTGCTTTGAAAGCCTAAAACCAGCCTTTTTCATCCACCGTTATATAAAGAGCTGGGCGATACAGTAATAGCTAATTATCACCCAGCTCTTTATATAAAGTTGGATATATAGTGAGAGACCGTGTGTCAAATACAGTACATGCTATACCGGCGTAAGTTGTTACTTAGGCAAAATAAGCAAAAACAGCGGCCAATATGCTTCAAAAACAGGTTTATTGAAATAATCCAAGAGAACAATATACTTCTTTCTGTGACTGGCCACAGCTAAAATCCACTTACTAGACATATGTGTCTGTACAAGAACAAGACAGAGTCTACTTACAAGAACAAACTTCCTAAACAGTCTTTATGCTCAATGAAGCCTCGACTGCAGTGTACCTGTGTAAAGAACAAAAAAATCTGTGTAAATTTGTGTGTGTCTTTGTTTGAATATTCTCAGTCAGAGCCAAAATCCGTGTTTTAAACGCTGGATCGCAGGCTTGGTGGGCCCAGAGATTGCATAGGGCACTTTTGACCCACTTCCTTTGGCTTTGAGTTGCCAAATGGCTCCATACAATAAAAGTATTCATTGTCTGATGTCTCAGAATCCTCAGGATCCTTTGATCATGTGACCAAACCCGGTCTCCCCTATAAATATGTCCTAATTTATCTGCATATACAGTACTCACATGATTCAACAGTTTGATTGCATACCGTCTCAAAATATGAATTAATTCGATGGTTCGGCATCGATGGTTCAATGAAGAATCTGTAACATCTATTTAGTCATTACAAGTGTTGTGTAATCATATAATCAGATCACTTTTACAACTGCGAAGGCCTCGTGTGTAAACATAATGGCTATAGACTAAATGTAAGCGTGCATTTACTTATTTCAACTGCACAAAAACAGAATCAATATTCCTTAAAATGAATAAAAACAGTAAAATGTGAAGTCAGCTGGACCTCTACTGTACAGGTGTGAATTCTTTTGAAGGCATTCATTTCATTTTTGATGGGAAAGTGCCTTTACATTTGCCAAAATGTTTGTTTTGTTTTTAAAGCAAACAAGCAAGCCCAGCCCCAAAAAAGTAACATAAAACATTAGATTTCATAAAAAGTAACTAGCACAATTAGTTACTTTTAGGGAGTAATGCAATATTGTTAAAGGTATACTTTAATAAATAGCTTTCCTTCATCAACAGTTTAAGAGTATAAACTTGAACAACATGATTTTCTGTAAAGATGCTTTGAAACTAAAAATACATTTATCTTGACTTGACATGTAATGGTAAAACCACCAGGATAAATAGTGCAGAGAGCATTTAAAATAATTGTTGCGAGTCTATAGTTCAGTTTTAGACATAAGAATAGGTGTATGGTTTGTATTATTATCATGACTGGTGTGATAGTCAAAGTTGAGGTTAAATGTGAAACTACACACTTCTTAACCCTACGCCTACGTTGATGAGAATCAAACCGAGGCCTATATTTATTTATGCAGCTTTAGAGGAGCTTCTGTGATGGCTAGTTTTGTTTGTAAGGTTTGTGCCTTCTGACCAGATATTCTTTCAGAAGATCAACCTAAATAAGAGTTGTTTTCTCCAGAACGAGTCATGCAGCTTTCCGATTCACAGTAGTTGTGCATTGATGATATCAGATCAGTCTTTCTCAGGCCCTGAGGTGAGTTCAATCTGATCGTCCTAAATAGCATCTTTGGATGGCAACACCTAATTCTGCTTATGATACGCGTTACACAGGCGTCCTACTTTCAAGCGTGCCCTACAAAGTAACAGATGTCTTCGCAAAAGCAAGTAAACACATGGCAAACGGATGGTGCCAGTATTTAGTTTGTGCTGTGCCAGCGTTCCAACACTTTGGTAAACTTGATATCACTTGATATGATGCTAGACATTATGTGCTATGGTGTTTGTGGGTTTTTTCATTATCTACAAATCAGCTGCATGAGGCATGAAATGAACAGCAAAAACCTGGTCTATTCAGGATTCATATGGTTCAAACTAGGTCTGCAGTATGCATACACTATAATGAACAAATTGAATATTTCTAATGCATCATACAACAGAACTGCAATATTCCAACACATTATCAACAGGACAGATCTGCATTCGTCAAAGGCATCTTAAAGTCACTGCATTTTGACAGTTGCATTGCATTTATTGAATTTGAAAGAGATTCAGAGTTTTAACTCTCTAACATCTAATGTTCTCTGTTAAGAGCATGAATGTATTATACAATATTGTCTGCTCAGTGTTTATTCTTCAAATGCCATGCATGTAATTCTGGGTTCAACTGACCCAAACTGATATCTTCAGCGTTTACTATCTCGTAAACAGAAATGGTTGATTCTTATCTGATGAGGTTCTGGAAGTGTTGAGCTACAGGAACTTTGGGGAAGATAAGGACAGGAAGTAACAAAACATGCTGAAATGAGTAAAAAACAAAAGCTGTCAGAGTAAAAACAGTCTATTTTAATTCACTGACTTTATTTTTGTGGAGCACACTACTGAGTTTGACCTTCCAAATTTAAATGCAAAGCAAAAAATAAAAAATAAAAACATGTCACAAAAACATGTTTCAACAGAAGATTGGTTTATGCTATATTTAAAAACTCACCCTCAAGTTGTTCTGAAACTGTATTAAAAACTGTATTAGATATTTTGATGAATGTGGGTAACCGAACACTGACTTCCATAGTATTTTTTTTTCTACAGGCCTACTGTTTGGTAACAAAAATATCTTCCTTGATGTTCAACAGAAGAAGAAAAAATGTATGCAGTTTTAGAACAACTTGAGGCTGAGTAAATTATGACAAAACTTTACATTTTATTGGTGAACTGTCGCTTTAATAGGCTATTTGGATTATCGGCTTGTTTCTTCCACATGTCTGTCTTTAACGAAAACAAGAATAGAAAATTTGATATGTGAGTGAGTGGACAGTGTGCACTTGAAATGGAGAAAATGTTTGTAAAAACACGTTCATATTCTTCAATGTCATTTGTGGGGCAGCAGGAGGCAGCAATGAGCTGATATATGGATAGTCTTCGTATACAATCAATGTAGCCTATGTCATCCGTAAGTGAATTACAGCAGGAATAGAAGGCACAAAATCTTTAGGCTACATTTATACAAAAAACGTAAAACTTTTTGTGTTTAAATCGGCTTTTTGGGGGTGGGGCTCGGGGGTGGGGGGGGGGGGGGGGGTAGTTAAATTTAAACACGATTTAAAATACAAGAATGTAAAATTTCCCTTTCAGTGTTTTATTTTATTTTATTTTATTGACATGTGACCCACCCGAGCAACATGAGGTGCAACACAGCCACGTCACTCAAATGAAAGTTATTTTAATTACATCAGTGCAATGCACATGTTTATATACATTAACAATAATAGCAGTTGTGTACATTAATAGTTTTCGTCTATACACAGTTTTTCCATTTTACAATGTTTTGTAAAACGTGGTTTGTCCGTTAAACGTTTCGAAAGCGGAATGCTTCTTCATCGTATTTTCCCCCCGCCGGGCATTATTAGGAAGAGCGCAACCAGGAAGCAGTGTACAAACACTGAAAACATTAAACTCAGAAACTGTATATCAGTTTTATTCTAAAAACATTAACGCTGGAGGAAGCGATCGCACTGCTTGAACTGTATCTCGTGGTCATGGTTATATCTTTCTCATGGGCTGTTTATTTTATGTTCGTGTCTAAGGCTGGTGTGGGCAAGAATTATGGAATAGACTGGTGAAGGTGTGCTGAGCTGAAGAGATTTCAGTTGAGTAAATACATAAAAATATACATCTCTTAACATGTCGTTTTATAACCGCTCCCTTTCTGCATGTGGTTTTGACTCTTTAAGATTATGAATTCGGCTCTGTAGGGACACTAAAGCGGTGAGAATGGACTTTTCGAAGTTCCTGGCAGATGATTTTGATGTGAAGGACTGGGTGAATGGAGCTTTTAAAGTGGCTCAGAAAGACGCGCCTGGTAAAGCGGACGCGCACGCCTCTACTCTGGTCATGAAGCTGCAGCTCTTCATTCAAGAGGTCAATAACTCGATAGAAGGTGAGTGTGCACGATTTGAACACGTAAAGCTCACTTTCAATGTCATTTTTTGAAAGAAGTCCCTTCTGTTTGCCAAGGCTGCGTTTACTCAAAAATACAATAAAACTGTAATATTGTGAAATATTATTACAATCTGAAACAACTGTTTTCTATTTGAACTTATTTTAAAATGTAATTTATTCCTGTGATCAAAGCTGTATTTTCAGCATCATTACTCCAGTCTTCAGTGTCACATGATCCTTCAGAAATCACTCTAATATGATGATTTTGTGCTGTTTCATATTTTTGATACAAGACCGTGATACAAGGTTTTCAGGATTCTTTGATGAGTAGAAAGCAGTCATTTAAAACAATTTTTGGGACATTATAAATTTCCTTACTGTCACTTTTGATCATTTTAATGTCACTCACTGCTGAATAAAAGTATTAATTTCTCTCTCTCTCTCTTTCTCTGTGTTTGTTGTGTGTGTATGTGTGTGTGTGTGTGTGTGTGTGTGTGTGTAGAGAGCAGTAATCAGGCTCTGCAGAATATGCCGCGTGTACTGAGGGATATTGAAGCTCTGAAACAAGAGGCGTCATTCCTGAAGGATCAAATGATTCTGGTTAAAGAGGACATCAAGAAATTTGAACAGGACACAGTGCAGTCTATGCAGGTAACCGTAAATACGCTCATCCAAATCATTCTGTACTCTGTGCATAAATACAGCGATATAGCTTGATAGTTAATAACTACCATTAAATAGTAATAAACTATTATTCACATTATAAACCTATTTAAAAAATATTTAATATACAATAAGTAGTTCAAAGTATTTTGCAAACAAGTCCAAAGAAAAATATATTAGGAAAATGATCATATAATTAATATAAAAATTATAGTTGTGTATAGGAGACAATCAGAGCAATTAATAGGTCAGAATGCTCTATTGCAAATAGATTTACACAATCGATCAAAAGTTGACTTTTCTCAACAAGGCTGCATTTATTTGATTAAAAATACAGTAAAAACAGTAATATTGTGAAATATTATTATGCAGAGTTGGTGAGCATTAAAGAGATTTCTTTCAAATACATAAAAACCCAGATAAATACTCCAAACTTTTGAGTGGTGGTGTGTAGTATTGAGCGTTGTGTTGCTGTCTGGCAGGTGCTGGTGGAGATTGATCAGGTGAAGTCTCGAATGCAGTTAGCAGCAGAAGCGCTTCAGGAAGCTGATAAGTGGAGCACTCTCAGTGCTGATATCGAGGAGACCTTTAAAACACAGGTGAGCTGTTGCACGTCTGTTTTTACGTGCGTGTGGATGTCATTCTGAAATGTTCATGTGTGTTTGTTGCAGGACGTGGCTGTGATCAGCAGTAAACTGACCGCCATGCAGGGTAGTTTGGCGATGTTGGTGGACACACCAGACTACAGTGAGAAGTGTGTTCAGCTGGAGGCTCTGAAGAACCGTCTGGAAGCTCTCACCAGCACACAGATCGTCTCCACCTTCAACTCGCTGGCTACAGGTGATGCACACAAACAGCCAGGGACCCTGTTTACACCTGGTATTGAGATGCGGTTTAGTCGATCGGATCACAAGTAGACGAGGGAGACATACCGGTTTACACCTGTTTTAATCTGTATATTTTCTACACTTATAACCACTTCTGTGCTGATTTCTTCAAGGGGAGGGTCTATGGGTGGATAAATGTGTATTTTTTAGATCTTTCAATCGAATGGATGAAATAAGCCCACGCAATTTACACATGAACACGACGGAAAAGCACACAGTCTCAGTTTCTGCTCTGACAGCCGCAAGACCAGCCGAAGTGCGTGAGTGTGTGTTAGAAATCAGGACCCATCTTCAAACCAAACTCAGTTTAAATCCCGTCTGGCTAGTGCGCTTCCCATAACGGTTACGCATCAGGTCAGTAGGCGGAGAGTAGGGTCTTTTGCGGCAGTCCGAACGCATTCGACCACATGAGAGTTTACACTATAAAGCAATCCGGTCGAATGTGTTTTTGAAAGATCTCGTTTACACCTGTATTTAGTGTCGTCCACTTGTGATCCAATCGACCTGGCATCTTAACCAGGCGTACACAGGGGCCATCGTCGCCTTCAGCAGGTTGATGCTTTTGGATTAAAGGACCTACATTTTAAATGATGTCACCATTCAAAACTTTGTGGTTTTTAATTAATACTTGTATTCAGCAAGGTTGGATTAAAAGTGACAGTACATAAGTTTAATGATACAAATATTTTTTATTTCAAATAAATACTGATCTTTTGTTCTTTCTATTTATCAAAGAATACTGAAAAAAATATGAAGCAGCACAACTGCTTTCAACATATAATAATCAGAAATGTTTCTTGAGCAGCAAATTAGCATATTATACTGATTTCAGAAGGATCATGTGACACTGAAGACTGAAGTAATGATGCTGAAAATTCAGGAATAAATTACATTTTACAATATATTCAAATAGAAAACCGTTATTTTACATTTTTAATAATATTACTGTTTTCAATCAAATAAATGCAGCCTCAGTGAACAGAAGAGACTTCTTTTAAAAGCATTAAGAAATCTTACCAAACCCAAACATTTCAACACTAGTGTGTGTGGACATGCTTTGTATCATGCAATCAGATACCAGAACCAGAATTATCTGTTTTATAATATGCTTCAGCAAGTTAATCTTTATTTGTATGTTCTGTTTCAGATCAAGCAAAGCTTTTTGTAAGAGTTTTTACTGAGATGGATAGAATGCCTCAGTTACTGACTTACTACTACAAATGCCACAAGGTATAGTATTTTGTCACTGATTTCAGTTTGGTTGTAGAATCAACCTGAGCTTAACACATAAGTGTGTGTGTGTGTGTGTGTGTGTGTGTGTTTGAAGGCACAACTGTTGACCGTGTGGGAAAGCATCTGTCAGTCAGACGCCTCTCTGAAGCAGCAGCTCTCTGAGTTTTACGACACACTTCTGTCCACGTGGCACTCGCAGCTACAGTGGAGCAGCCAGGTATACACACACTCAGCCTCACTGCAGTGGGATGTTAATGGCTTTCACTGTCACACACACTCAAGCATGTGTATGTGTGTGTGTAGGTCTTTAAAAACCCCTGTGAAGTGCTCACAGTGCTGATGATCCAGACGTTGGGGGCGATGGTGCCATCTATCCCAGACTGCATTGCTGTGGCATTGAAGCGTTGCTCTGGCGACTGTCGTCTGGATGTGCTGTTGGAGCTTCATCAGACGGCGGCTAACTTCAGCCGAAGCCTGGAGGCAGCAATGCAACCACAGCTCGGTCTGTATCTGTGTGTGTGTGAAAATCACGTTAAAAAAGATTGTGTATATTATATACATTTATATGTTATACAATTTAGAAGTTGTGAAGAACATTTGTAAAAGTACATGAGTTTTTTTTTCACAGTATATTGATGAGAATTTTTGCAAATGGTCATTTATTTCATTAAAAATTTTTATTAAAATTTTCCTAAAAATATGTATAATTCTTTGTTTTTAGTTAACAAAATGCATTTTTTTTTATTATTTGGCCTAGACATTTTTTTGTGAGATTCAGTTCATTGTCATGTGAGTTTTTTTCCTCATCATTTTCCTGTCTTTATGTGTGTGTTTTAGGCGAGTGTAACCTCCTGAAGGTGGCAGAGCTGGTATCATGTGTGTATTCACCTTATGCCACTTATCAGATGCAGTTTGGAGAACTAGAGGAGACAAACTTACTGGTCCAACTCAGTGCTGTTCCACTGGTGAGCAAACCTGGTGATCTTGAACCAGTACAAGTACAAAGTATGTTTTTGTTTATTATTTTTCGAGTTGTGAGTTTATGGTCTGATCTAAATGAGATAGGATACTGAAATATATGAATATATATAATATGAAATACAAAGACCATAAATAAGCATAATTTATATTATTGCATTGACTGTATGGAGTCTAATTTGCATACAAATTGTTATTTTTAGTGAATCACTCAAATGCACTCACAAACTCATTCTCAGATCAATCTAACAAATTGCTAACTGAATCTTTCTGAGCAATTACTGAATTTACTAACTTACTAGATGCTGATAAGAATGTGTAGTCAAATGAGTTTTGTTGCATAATTACTAAAATGATTGTTTTTTTCCACACCCACAGCATTCACAATGTGTTTTATTGATTGTTTGTGTGTGTTAGGAGCGTGGTGAGGTTCTGGACTGTGTGTTGGAGCTCACACACTCGGTTCAGAAGGTGTTTGGTTTGGCGGCTGCTGCCGTCGATCGCTGTGTGAAGTTAACGGATGGTCTCGGTGTGTGTGGGCTCATCAAAGCCCTTCGAGCGCTCTTCAGCAAGTATGAATCATGCACGCATTTACTACACTTAAACGCAGAGACAAACACACAGCCCACAGGTCAGCCACGCTCTCCAGCTTATTCTCGTTTATTTCTCAGGTACGTGTCCGATTTTTCTGTCACGCTTCAATCAATCCGGAAGAAGTATAAGTTAGAGGACACGCCCTCCTCTGAGGTGTTCACTGAGGATTGGACGGCTTTCCAGAACTCTGTCAGGTGGGCGGGGTTTCTTTTTTCATGTTAATGGTTCAAGTTTTCTGTTTATAAATGTATATGAAGTATTTTTAGTTATATAAATGTCTTTCAATTTGTTCCTGTATCTTCTAGAATCATTGCAACCTGTGGAGAGCTACTGAGACAATGTGGAGCCTTTGAACAGCAGCTTTCAAATAAGTAAGAAATCTAGTCTAGTGATGGATCGAGGCTTACATATCATGGAATTTAGAATATAGAAAGAAAATGTAAACAATATTTGATGTCAAATTTCGTACATGGATAACACGAAAGTGTTAAGTATTGTGTCTGTTGGCTGCTGAATTTTGTGTGACTTTAGCATACATTTCAGAGTGTCAGCTATTATGCAAAGTTTTTAACCTGTATTTAGTTAAAGTTATTTTACTGCATTATACAAATGAAGGGTCACTAAGGGTTAAATTCTACATTTAATATGCCTGTTACACTACAATATTGGATTAAAAATGATTGTATGTCAAGTATCATAGTTTTTGTGATTTTTGTGCATTGTGATTGGCAGGATCCTGGGGAGGGCGGGGCGTTTCCTGTGGGAGGGGTTTAACCCCAGAAGTCTGAGTGGCTTACAAGAGGGTGTGGCTGAGAGGCGGAGCCAGAAGAACCCATGGCAGGAATACAACTATCTCCAGCAGACCAACACTGCGGAGTATAATAATCTACTGGAGACGCTGCACTCCCTCAAGGTGCACTTCATATGCGTGTGCTTTGAATGTACAGCATTAAGTGTAGAGGTCAAGTTTATGCATATGTGTTTTGTGTAGGAGAAAGGAACAGGAAACTCAAGCTTATTGGCCGAGACTCGCGCTGCTCTGACGCGTCTGAACCAGCAGGCCAATCAGCTCGCTTTTGACTCGGTGTTCCTGCAAATCAAACAGCAGCTTTTCCTTCTCAACAAACCACAGGTGCGTTTGCACAGCGTGTTTTTGGTCACTATGAAGTATTGAAAAGGTCGTGTTTGATTCGATGTGCTTTTGATGTTTTAAGGCTTGCGGTTCTGCTAGTTTGGGTGGAACGCTAACTGATGATCTCCCGGCCTTCAGTTTGTCACCGCAGGAGTACATCACTAATGTAAGACACTAAGTCAATGTCCTTATGTTGTGTCAAACATGATGACAAATCACAAGACGCTCCTACAGGTACAAGGACAAACACAAGCCACAGGACAAGAGGAGGCTCAATGGATGTAATAATTACACACTTTTGTGTTTTGTCTATAGATTGGCCAGTATATCATGTCTTTGCCTCTGCATCTGGAGCCATTCGTGACTCAAGAGGATCCAGCGCTGGAACTTGCCTTACACACCGGCAAACTGCCCTACCCACCAGAGCAAGGTAAACACAAGCACACATCCCAGCGGAATGAATAAAGAAAGCCTTTTCCTACACTAATATAATATATGCTGTGTGTCTCTATAGGCGACGACGTCCCTGAGCTGGAGAACACGGCGGATTATTGGCTGGGATCTATCGCCAGGGCGACCATGCAGACCTATTGTGATGTCATCCTACAGCTTCCTGAGCTGAGCTTACATGCAACCAAACAGCTGGCAACTGACATAGGTGACATCATCACTATGTGTATTTAGCATTATGGCACCATTATCACCAACAATAATTAACACTTGCACACAATGACACTACAAGGCTGGTGGCAATATTTTTATTATTCATTATTAACATCAAGATTTGCAGTTCAAATGTACAAACTGTTATTAATGTAAAGTGTGTATTTTGAGTCATGATTTCTTTTAGGTTTCCACCATTTTTATATTTTATACAAAAAATTATTCACTTGTCATTTTAAATGTTGATTTCAATATTTTATCTCAGTTAATATTCAAATGAAAATGATTTTTAATAGCAATAATAACTCGTATATTTAATTTTTTTTGTGTGTGTGTGTATTAATTAACAATAGGCCTTTGAATATTCCTTAGTTATTTATTTATAATAAATGGAGCGTGTCAGTAAAACACTTCTGTATGTTTTTTTCTTGTCATTACAGAGTACCTGAGTAACGTGATGGATGCGCTGGGGTTGCAGACCTCTAGAACCCTCCAGAATATCGTCACTCTTCTTCGTGCCAAACCGGAGGAATACCGGCAGACGGCCAAACCCATCCCGCGCAGACTGACGTCCACCATCGCCACCCTGAGGGGTCTGGAGTACTGACACCAGGACAGCCATGAGTAGACGGGTGTGTGTTCCTTGAAGGGTTTTTGCTGTTGTTGAATCAAACACCAGAATGTGACACTAAACAGATCTATATTCCCAAACAAACACAATAAATATTAATGGCACTTCGGATGTGCATCTTTTATTTTTGTTTTTAACCAATTTTAACAGAAGTTGATGGTTTGGGGTAATAACTAGTGGGATTTAATTGTGCAGAAAAGAAAATGTTACATTGATTCAGTTTTGCTTATTGCTGAATCAAATGGTATCATGGAAGATTGTTTGTGCATATTTATTTTTTCGTGTTTTGCAAGTTTGCCATTATTCCTCCTAATCAATAATGAAGATGAGCACTGTTGTATTTCTGCTTTTTCAAGCTACATGGAAACTTTCTATTGCTTTTTATGTCTGGCTCTCTGACTTTGTATTTTTATTATTTTTGCTCACAATGTGACAGAATTGAAAACATTCTTGAAATGCTGTATGAATGTGTCTGTCTGTTAACAAAATAAAACATCTGAACAGATTTAAGTGCATTGTTTTGTTTCTCAGTGCATCATAATAAATATCACAAGCCAGTTCTGATCAGTAAGATCAGTTTTGCAAAAAACAATTGTCAGCGTTGTAGTAAATTAATTCCTCAAGAAATTACCCAAACCATTATCCCTGGACTTGAAGTAAAAGAAACAATTGTTCAACATGATTTTTTATATTCAGGACATACACTATTAAGACATTTTACCCAGTGTTCAAAATTCTTAATGTTTTTGAAAGAAGTCCTTTATGCTCAAGGCTGCATTTATTAGATCAAAAATACAGTAAAAACAGCAATATTGTGAAATATTACAATTTAAAGGAAATGTTTTCTATTTGAATAGGTTTTAAAATGTAATTTATTCCTGTGATCAAAGCTCAATTTTCATCATTATTACTCTTGTCACATGAGTCTTCAGAAATTATTAAATAAGCTTTCTTTGATGAATGGAAAATTAAAAAAAAATGATTTGAGGACTTGTCACTTTTGATCAATCTAATGTGTCCTTGCTGAATAAAAATATGAACTTTTTTTTTAAGCTTACTTACCCAACAGTAACAGTTTCATCTTGTTAAAAAAGGGGAAAAATATTGTCTAATCTTTCAGTATGGATGCAAGTGTCAGTGTGCAATTATACATACTTATGAAGTCTCATAAGAAGAAAAAAACACAAAAACACATCAAGGTTGTTAATCACTTTAATCATATTGATTACTGATCATGTTGATTGATCGGGATGATTGGCAGTGGTCAGAGAGGTGGTGATTGCATATCTGTAATTCAAGTACATCAAACTTAATACACAAGAAACAGGTGATCAAACTTGACATTGGATACAAGAGCAGGCACAGTAAATCGAACGAGAAGAATTGGATGCAGACAGATCTATCATTCCAAATCATTTTAAGAGGGCAGTGTGCTTCAATGTGAGTGAAAGATGGAGAGACAAGCTTGCCTTGTCCTGAAAAGAAAAAAGCAAACATGTTTGGGAAACAAAAACAAAATCAAACTGATGTGTCGTTGTGTTCTCGCTGGAAGCATGCTTTAAATGATTTATTCTGCGTTACTTCGTGACCCCTGAACCAAAGTGGTCTTAACGCCTTCTTAAAAGAAAACCAAACACAGGCTCTTTTATATATATCTATATATATACATGTGAACAACAGAGTGGTCATAAAAACTATGAACAATCTTTGAAATGGAACAAAGAGATGAACTCCGAACAAAAACTCTGTATAAAATATAAATTATTCAATAAATTGATAATTATAAACAAAAGCATTTATAAAACTATAAATATGCACAACTTTGAAAAAACAAAGACCTATTTGGGCTATAAGGTTTCTTTCTGGGCTGGGAAAGGACCCAGTGACCCAGTCCGGAGACATCTCGTTTTCGCTTGGTAAAGTTTCGAAAATATAAGCTGTGTCATATTGTCTTTCTCCTGAAGGTCGTATGTCCACTTCCATCATCTGCATTCCATATATCAGAAGCCGATGATATCAACACACCCAAAATATCACGAACCGTCCCTCACACCAGACACCGGACCGCTGCCTGCTCGAGCCTTCGCAGTCTCTCATATTCATTTCATTCTGTCTTTCAGTCATTTCTGTCGACTTGCTAATCAGCAGAGGCTTTTCATCTACAATAACAGACTTGCCACATCAAGCACCTTTGTCAAGGGCTTCCAGCATCCATATCTTATCTTCTATCTGCCCTGTCATCCTATGTAGCGTATTGATTAGCACATGCGTTATGTCAGGAGTCTATAAACCTTGACTCATTTGCTTCACATGTTGCTCAAGTGTGACACTCACTTGACTCTCACTTTTTGTGCAATATTGAATAATATGAACATATAACTTAATGAATAATAAGTTTGTAAATGCCCTTGTGTTAAATGCTAACAGATTAGCTGCAGTGCTACAATGCTAAAGATGCTACTGACGGAGGCCCAGATCTGAAGCAAATACTCAACTGTGATGTTTTTGCATTAGGTTAAAGCTAAATGCTAAAGGTTTAGCTTTAGCTTGGTGTCCTGAGATATAAAAAGAAAAACTTCTATTGGGTAACAAAGCATTTTAGGACACCACAAAAGCATGATTAGAATTTGTAATGGAGTTTATTACAAAATAACAAACAGGCCTAGGCACGTTCAACTCAACTTAAATGTTTTGCCTTAGCATTTAGCTGAATGCTAAAGATTTAGCTTTTGCCTCATGTCCTGAGACATAAAAAAACGTTTAGATAAAAAAGTTGGGTAAAACTTAGCATTTTAACTCGGCAAATTAGCATGATTAGAGTTAGCAACTTTAATTCTGTAGCCTATATTACAACTCAACTGTGATGTTTTGCATTAGCCTAAAGCTAAATGCAAAAGGTTTAACTTTAACCTGGTGTCCTTAGAACCAAAAATAACTTATATGATAAAAATGTTAGATTAAACTGAACATTTTAAAACACCAGATTAGAAATTTTAATTCTGTAGCCAAAATTACAGAATGACATTTAAAATCGTTCTCTTAAGAATTTACAAGTTTGAAAAGTTTTCATTGATTTGGTCCATTGTACAAGCTATAAGATGTTGATTTGCTAAGCTAAAGGCTAAAGACAAATGGCTATGTATATAAAGGGATGAGCCATGTGTCCTAACTTCCTGTTTTAACAGGAAATACATCAACAAATGACTGCAAAACGCCTTTCAATGGATCTTTATGAAATGAAAAATGGCTGCACGGGCAGGCAGAGGTCTGGTGCGGAACTGAGCATTCACGTTTTTCACCTGAGATTAGAGACACAACGCCTCTACAAATACACAGTTTCCCACACTGCATCCGTTTGTAAGGAAGACGCTGAGACTGATACGAGCCTCCACTTTGCCTTTGCTACATCTCCGTCAGATTATCATTCATATTATTGCCAATGAGAGCAGGTGAACTCAAACTGAGAATGAAACGCTATCAGCCCCGATGCATGTGGGAAAAGATGCCGTATCCCGCTTACAGAGGATTCTAGCATCAGCACAGTTGTTATCATGGCTACAGAGAAAACTAATGTTGTACGCAGACAAACATTAGCCAAATACTTAGATAGATAGACGACCCCACAAAAAGTTACGCAACCAAAATATACAGTCCAGGCGGCATTTCGATGGAAGAAATGAAACCCAACGGGAATGTTACATGGGGCAGTATGTAGCAGAACAGATTTTGGTGGCATTGAGTTTTTTTTTTTTTAAATCTAAAACTAATAAAACAGTTCAGTGTGTAACTCGCAGTCAGAATTTATTCACATTTTCTTTCTATTTCAAAACAAAATATAGCTCTTTTAAATATATTATTTTCTTAAATATCCATTGCATATCATGATTTTTATTTTTATTAACATCTTTATTATTAATATCTTTTTTACATTTTTTTTTTTTTTTTTTTAGCCCTCCCCACTTCAACTAAGGGCTAACAGAAAATACAGTCATGCAAAGTCTCATGCTGGTAAACAAAGTTACAAAAATGCATTTTTTTATTTATTTTTTCTCTCCAAGTAGTTTTTTTTTCCCATTTGTTTTCTTTTTTCATATATTTTGACATCCATTTTCTCACAGTTCAGTCTACGAGGAAACAATCTCTTTGATGAAGCATATCTCCCTCCACAAGAGCGCGTTAATATTCTTTTCTTTCGTCCTTTTTTTTTCTATTCTTTTGTGTGTAAGTCGTAGTTGTTTGTAGGGTGGACGGCATTGCATTTTTACAGTCGCGTTCGGACATCAGTGGCGTCGCATGCCTCGTGAACCATGGAGATGTTACTTATCAAAATATAAATTTGTTCTTTTTTTTGTACATTTATTCTTGATTCGTTTGGCGTGACCTCCTGCGCTCCCTCTGATTAGTTAAGAAGGAACAACGCAGTCAAGCCGATAGGAGAGAATACGAGACAGAGATGGAGGGAAACTCTGAAGGCAGTTTTAGACAAGTCGTACATAGACGATTTTTTTAAGAAAGGGAGATTTTAAGAATGTCTCTGCATTTCCCTGACCTTTATACCCTCTTTCGATGAAGACAAAACGCTAGTTATTGGTCCAAGCACTCACATGTGCATGTATATAATCAATGGCAGCATAAGCTATACTAAATCACAAAATAAATCACATAATAAACCTCTATAATCAGAGAGGATTCCCATGGGAAAGGTCCTCAATTTGAGGGTTTTTTGGGAATTAGAGACCCCTGGCAGAACAGCCAATCCGTTCATATTTAAAGGGACGAAAAGTTCAGGTCTGACAGGGAACATCTAAAGTCATTTTGTGCCGTTTTAGCTTTCGTACATCATTTGGTCACAGTTGGGCTTTGGTCTGTCGGGACTTTGTTTTTCGATGTTACCTCCCCCGAACGTACGGGAAAAATCCTGGAAGACTGTTTGGGAATAGCAACGTACATCTGTTACCAAAGCAGAGTGCTGTGTTTCACTTTTCAGTGCTCTAGATTCATTCACAAAGAAAAGCTACTCTAAGACTCAGACTTTTCTCAGACGGGGAGTGGGAACTACCACACGGCAATATACGGACAACACACTTTGCTGCTAATATGCTGAGTGGGGGAGAAGAAAACAAGAAAAAATTGTGCATGACTAAGTCATTTTTAGTCATTCTGTGCAAACGGTCGATGAATATCAGTCTGTAAAAAGTCTGTCGGAGAGTTCTCCCAGCCAAGAAATGCTACAGGGTCTTAGCAGAAATGCTACATAATTATTCTAACTTGGTCCTTCATTCTTACATATAGACTAATATACAGAAACTCAGGGCCCAGGTGAGTGCGGCAGTCAAAACGCCTGGTGTTTTGATCTTAAAACATTGGAATGTTTTTCCGTTCGTTCCTTCAAGAGTCTTTTTTCTCTTTCAGGTGTCAGTGCAATGTTCGGTTTTGTTGCTGTAAAGTCAGTCAGTCTGTAGAAAGAGGAGTGATCCGGAATTTCGGTGAGGTTGCTTTGGTTACCGTGTGAAGATTCGGCATCGGAAATTTCCAGTTTCCTTTGTTGTTGTTTTTTCGTTTCCAGTCACACCCTCTCGCCACTCCGACATTCCTCACACGTCCCGTATGGATGGTGCGGTCCCATCTGCAAAGTTTTCAGGATTCAGCGACTAACTGTGTCTCCTTAAAAGATATGCCAAATGCTAGAAACTTAACACTGTGGACAAAAACAGAAATATAATGATTTTGTTAGAAACTAGAATTAATTATGAAATGCTTAAAAAAAAAAAAAGAAAAACAGAAAACGTAAAATGTAACCACACAAAAACAAAGTTACTGAAAAAAAAAGAAGAAGAAAAGAATTTGAGACAAACACGGTTAAAACTTTTCTACACACAGATCTCAAGATGAAGATGCATGCACTGAACACCGGCTGTGCAATGTATCTTCTCAGGGGTGAAAAAGTCCAGTCCCGGAGAAAACACACAGGTGCTAATAATTACAATTAATGGCGTCACACAGTGTTTAACCTGAAATATAAAGACGCTGAAGATTACACTTGACTAACTAAATGCTGCCAATTAACTTTCTAGATCAAGCAGGAATGGAATAGTCCACCCAAGATACATTAGATCAATTTACTAAAAATACAATAGGTTACATTATTATTGATAAAGGAAACTTATTGATTATATCTGAGAACAGTAGAAAGCTGGGGAGGGTTTACCTGTGAATCGCTGGTAAAAGTTAAGCATGTACTGCAAGAATTCAGTTAACAGATAATTCATTCAACTATATGATAATATAAGCGGAATCATTTGTCAGTTTGAGTCAAATTATGAGATTTGACCAAAAAATTAAACAGCTGAACATTTCAGGCCAATGAAATTAGGCCTATATGTTTTTGTACTTATTTTTTGGGGTTACACTTTATTTCGATAGTTTACTTTAGACATTTTATTAACTATAATAAACTTTGCAACTACATGTCACCTAACTCTCATTAACTTGCAACTGCATGTCAAGTGACTCTCAGAGTCAAGTAAACTGTTAGGTTAGGGTTAGTAGAATAAGTTGACATGTTCTTGATAACTTACAGTCAGAAACTAAGTAACTTTGCAACTACATGTCAAGTAACTCAAGTAATGAGAGTATTAGTAGACTGTTAGGTTAGGGAAGGTTAGTTTGGAAGTTGACATGTAAATATAAGTAACTTTGCAACTACATTTCAATGTCAACTAACTCTTATTAATTTGTAACTACGTGTCATCTAACTCTCAAGAGAGTATTAATAGACTGTTAAGAGTTGGTAGTAGTATAAACTGACATTTACTTGAAAGTTACTTATAGTCAGAATTAGTAGAGTTAGGGTTTGTAGTATAAGTTGACATGTACTTGAACACTTATAGTCAGTAACTACAAGTAAATTTGCAACTACATGTCAACTAACTCATTCATTTACTACTACTGAATGTCTTAAGTTGACTATTGAAATAAAGTGTTACCTTTTCTTGTTACCAGGTTTTAGTGCATTTAAGTTATGGAAAGAAATAGTTCTCTTGTTAATATGCAAACAGACATTGAAAATGCACACACACAAATACACCATAAACAAATGGTCATTTACATAAATGTCAACATAACACATACAATCTTTAAAGAACAACCAGCATACATAAAGAGAAAGGCAGAGATGAGTTTAATGGGCATTCACTCGTGTAGATACAGATTTATACAGATCAAGTTTACGATGTTAGCTTAGAAGCTTTGCTTTAACAGGTGAAGCTAGTTAAATCTAGCTAGCAGTGTATGAGTCTCTACAACAACACTGTAGCCTAAATTATCCTCATAGAGGGGTCTTGCTTTTTTAATATAAACATGTTCGATGTGTTTCAGTGACCTGACAGTGTTGTAATAGGGCACAACTACATGGAATACACAAGTCAAAGAAAAAAAAAAATCAGTTCTTTTTTAACATTTTAAACATCAGATTACTACAAGAACAGCACAATATTAACTTCAATATTTACTTACAAATGGAGGAAAGAGATTATTTTTTTTAACTAGAGAATGAATCTTCTCAACTAACTAATCACTAGAGATCCATAACTAATGGAGACTAATCAGTTTTAGTGGAAGAAAGTCTCTGGTTTCACAGTGTATGAGAAGGCCTGGCATCCCACAACAATTAAAAACATGTTAAAATATAGACATTTTAACAAGGGTTGCTGCCAACGCCGTGCGGGATTCAGTCGTCCTGCAGATCTGGTAATGCAAGTACAGTGTAATAAAAGTACAAATTTAATTTAGTTTGGGTTCCTTATTTTTTGACATTTCGGTTATGAATAGAAAATATGGTATTTACTATCATTTTAGAATTTAGCACAAAATGTATCTACAACAACTTTACTGTTATATTACCATTCAAAAGTTTGGGATGGTAACATTTTTAATGTTTTTGAATGAAGTCTATTCTGCTCACCAAGGCTGCATTTATTTGATGAAAAATACAGTAAAAACAGAAATACTGTGAAATATTATTACAATTTAAAATAACTGCTTTCTATTTGAATATATATTTGAAAATGTAATTTATTCCTGTGATCAAAGCTGAATGTTCAGCATCATTACTCCAGTCTTCAGTGTCACATGATCCTTCAGAAATCATTCTAAAAATCATTTTGTAACATTATAAATGTCTTTACTGTCACCTTTGATCAATTTAATGCATCCATACTGAATAAAAGTACTAATTTCTTCAAAAACTTTTATTGACTACAAAGACGCCTTTTCGCTCCCATCTACATGTCATTCTATCCCGCCAAACTTTGGTTATCATAGAAACTGTAGCAATCCCAAATTGGAAAACGGGACTGATTTGGGGAAGAAGGGATTCTGCAGGGCGACTGAATCTTGCATGACTCCGGGTACAGTGTGGGATCCAGGATTGCATGATAGAGGAACCATGTTTAAAACAAAATGGCTCCTTACTGATACTGTATATTTACTGTCTCAGCAGTGGGTTGTTCTCCATTGGGAAACTAAATCACATTTAATGATTAAAAACTAGATAACATACAGTTTCCTATAAACTACAACTTTGCAAGTATTGCAACATGTTATTTTTCTTTTTGCTATTTCAGGGAAGTATTTTCTCAGAAATGGCTTATTTACTTAGTATCATCTCTTTTGTTTATGATTCTGGAAGCACTTGGTCACATCGACCTGAATACATATATATTTTTGTCTATCTCTATTAATCCAAAAAGAAAACACAGTAACACTTAACGTATATATCATATACAAATGAAACTGTTGTGTAATGTTTTTGAAAACAAAAACAATTCGTCTTTGAAAAACATTCAAAATATGATAAAAAAACAACATCAGGACACTAACATTGACAAGACAAACAAGAAATGCTCTTAAAATCATCACATCCTTTTCGTCATCTTCCATTCTTCATTCTTTTAACATTTTCATTAGGATTAATCATACGCTTGCACAAACATTTATAACACCACATGTGCGGACTGTATGTTTGCAGCATTATGAATTAGGGTGGAATATTGCACATGATTTGCATATGTGGGTGAGTTTGCACAATATTCCTTTTTTCTGGAGCATCATTTTCAAATCTTACACTAACACATCACAAACACTGTGCACAATGGCAAACAAAGAAAAATAATTGCATCAAATGTACTTTCCCCACTGTTTTTGCTCCTCATATTCAGTTTTGGGAGTGGAAGTCTTTGCTTAGAGGTGGACGAAACTCGGCAACATGTTATAATGAGCAAAACAAAGTATGCAAACAAATAAACAAACAAAAATGACGAAGAGCCAGAACTATGTGCAAAATAAAATAAAGTGATTATATATGGCAATGAATGCTCAAATAATCAATTTGTCAGAATGATCTTTCACCCATTCAGTTTTGATTCAATAGGTTTGTAATTAAATTAAATTATTTGACAGCCAATAACAGTCCAACGACAAATTCAAACACACAAACAAACAAACAAATAAATAAACGTGATACATTTCATTTTTAACCCCTACAACGTTTCTATTCAGAGTAATGATTGCATATGTACATTATTCTTGTATTCAAAATTCTGGTGAGTTTCTACAGTCCAGAATTACATTTATTCACAGTAATATTAATCTTAATTCAGAGTTTGAGGGAAATGGAAGGTTTTTGAACTCAAAGCAAGGGTAGTGAGTGCATCTGAAATGAAAATGCATTAATCTATCTTCCTTGAGCATCAGAATCATTTCCTCTAAGACTACTGTGAAGAAGCATGGGGGGAAAACAAAGCATTTACTCCCGTCCATAAACATCCGCACAGTTATTGACCAGCTTCATCCAGTTCAAACCCGAACATGACCCGTGATCATTCACAAACTGTGTATCTACTGACGCGCTCACGATCAGTCATTGTTATTGCTATGAATGTGAGTATGAGGCTGTCCTGCCTTTCTCTCCTCCTTTCCTGAGTCTTTCTGTCACTCTTTACGCTTTTTCTGCTACAAAATGGAGGGAATGGGTGAGCGGCAGCGACGGAGGGGTCCCGGGGCCTCGTAAGGGTCAAAGGGCGTGCTGGTGATGGGGGTCAAACGCAGGGACGACCCCGCCATTCCTGATATGTTGTTCAGGCTGCGAGATTTCTCGTAACCCGTGGCTGCCAGATTGTTTGCCCACGTTAGTGACAGGTTGAATCAATTAAATGCGTGTTTTTGGATTGAACAGCATGAGCGATGGGGTGGATTGTCATTGGGCGTTACATGTTCGGTTAATATATCGGTTTGAGTGAGAATGTAGCCGACAGAAAATGTTTGGGAAAGGAACAAAAGAAAAAGAAACATGAGTGTAAAATTTAAACGTAGATATAAAGTGGAACAAATGTGAAGATACAGGTAAGAGACAGACGGACAGACATACACAGGACAAGACAGGACAAAACAGGAAAATGAGAGTTATGAAAATCATCATACATTGGTTTACTAAAAATTCCACAACATATAAACACAGTTTCCCAGAAGCAAATACTCCACAGATAAACGTCCACACATTCCCACTGGTTGAAGAAAACACTGGCTGGATTGTCTGCCACTGAGCTGTGGTAAAGTTGGGATTTGCGGTGAAGTGTTTCAGTTAACCAGTGCAGTGTAGAGTAAGACTAGACAACAAATAAGACTGAAGTGCCTTTCTCGGCCACTGTTGGAGATTGTTGAAGAAACCACGCGAGCATTGACATTTCAACAGATTTATAAACATAAAAAACAGTATAAAGTGCTGTTAGTGGCTTTTGAAACATGTTTTATTACTTTGCTCCAAAACCTGGTGAACTGCTAAGCTTATGATGTGACACTAATAAGCAATAACAAAGCACAGACACATTTTGAGAAAATAATTTTTTTAATTAATTTTGTATTAATGTATTTTTTTTTGTAATGAATGAATAATTTTTATAGTTCCTTTCTGAAGCTCCAGGTCAAAAATATATATTGATACATTTTGGTATAAAAACAAACAAACAAATAATAATAACAAAACAAATTCTATATAGCGCCTTTTAAAGGCTCAAGGTCAAAAATATATTGACGCATTTTGGAAACAAATAAAAAAAATTTTAAGTACTTTGTATTGATGCATTTTTAAATAAATGAATTAATAAATGAATAGATTTAATGTAATTTACTTTACTTTAATTTAATTAGTGCCTTTCCAAGACACAAGATCAAAAATATATTGACAAATTTAGGTAATAAATAAATAAAAAATTTGACCTAGAGCTTTGGAAAGGCACCATATAAATTCAATTATTTATTTTATATTGATGCATAAAAAATAAATAAAAATAATATATATATATATATATATATATATATATATATATATATATATATATATATATATATATATATATATATATATATATATGGTGCCTTTCCAAAGCTCTAGGTAAAAAATATATTGATACATTTTAGTATTAAACAAATAAACAAATAAATTATTCTATATAGTGCCTTTTCAAGGCTCAAGGTCAAAAATATATAGATAGTTTTTGGGAATAAATAAATAAACTTTCATTCATTCATTGATATATAGTTTCCAAAGTTCAAGATCTAAAAATCATTATATAAAGAAGGTATATGTCTAGGCGGCTCACTAGGTTTTGGAACAGACTAAATGTTACTTACTGAGGTGAAGTAATTCTCAACCAAGTGTTTCTGTACTATTAAATATCCCCCTAAGAAGCTGATTAATACACTACAGTTGAGTTAGTGCAGGTATGCTCTTGTGGACCGCTGGCTGGTTTCTTTGACAACCTCCTGAACATCCTATTATACTTCACTTGACTGAAAGGTCATAAAGCCTGCATTTGTATAATATAATCATGACAAAAAAATGTCATAACCCTTCCACTGCATTCACGCTGTCGGAATTACTGTAATGACAACACAGCATCTATGCCAAAAATATGCAGCAACATAAAATCTTGCAAAATATTAAGCAACTAATAGTAAGTTTTTATTTATATAACCCCTATTGTCGGCTAAAATAAAATAAGCAAAAACAGTAATGTATCTACATAAAGCTAGAAACTCTGAATTACGGTAATCTCGACAAAAATGACATTCATGACAAGTAAATCATAAGTGTTTAGTGTATTATAATTCCATCTTTTGACATAATAAAAAAGAAAATCAGACTTATGAGTGTTACATTGAGCTTTTGTGAGATTAGTAGTCAGGCTTTTGTGACCAAACATTTAAGTGAAGTGACTAGCAGCGCCCTTCCACCCACATATCAGATTTATCTGTCTCTCTCCCGCTTTCTCCCGATATGAGTGTTTGTTTGGGAGAGGAAGAGGTGAATGTGGGAAAAGTTTGCTGCACGCAGATCACAGAAAAATACTCTCGAAGAAAAACAAGGACAATAAGGAAAAGAAAGAAAGACAACTTTCCTCTGAAAGTAGGACAACAGCTTGGACACACACACACACACACACACACACACACACACACACACACACACACACACACACACACACACACACACACACACACACACACACACACACACACACACACAGAAATGTGCTGAGTCAGGTCTGATATAAAATTCACAAACACAAACACACACACACACACACACACACACACTCGTTTTATGGGGACTTTCCATAGACAAAAAGATTTTTACACTGTACAACTGTATATTCTATCCCCTTACACTAACCCAACCCCTAAACCGACATATCACAGAAAACTTTCTGCATTTTTACTTCTCAAAAAACATCACTTGGTATGATTCAGAAGCTGTTTTCCTCATGGGAAGCAAAAAATGTCCCCACATTGGACAAGGATTTCGGGTATTGCTATCTTTGTGGGGACATTTTGTCCCCAAAACGTAGGGTTTACCTGAATCACGCAAACACACATTTTTCTTTGCCACATAAATGTGCGCAAAATCACAATCAAAACAAAAAAACTAGTCAACGATATGCAATGAGTTTGTAAAGGCATTCTTCGGTAAAATGTTGCATCATTCTTATGTAAAATTACAAACTGTTCAATGCAACAAATTACCAAAAAAACTTTTAAAAAACATGATTCGATGGATGCACCAGGAGGCCTGACGTCGAACACAGACGGACGTAGGAACCATCGCAAAAAACAACGACCTGCACATACAGAACAGCCTGTTTATAATACAGTACAGCACACACACACACACACACACACACACATCGCTACCACAGTACGACACAACTGCTACTTTATCTGCTGGTCTGGACAACAGAACAACAAAAACACTGGATTGTTTTACCCGTCTGCCTGGTCAACATCGGTTCAGACAGACACACGCCCTTTTTATTATGTTTGCCTAGTAAGAGCTTTTAAAGGATTCCTCAGGAGACAGAGCGCATTAGTGAGGGTGGAAAAGACAGGAAGAGGGAATATATTTAATGGGACTGATGGA
Organism: Meda fulgida; assembly: GCA_030578275.1. Lineage (NCBI taxonomy): Eukaryota > Metazoa > Chordata > Actinopteri > Cypriniformes > Leuciscidae > Meda > Meda fulgida. Next base: position 3,768,103 of record CM060639.1, read on the forward strand.
TAGTCGATGGGTAGGACGGTGTGTGAGAATGTAGCGCTACTAAAACAACAGGAAGTTTGTGTGACAGCACGGTGAAAAAAATGGACCAATCAAAAATGCATATATTAAAAATGTCAAAACTACCTTAAAAATATTTGAAGACAACATGAAATTAAAATGGACCTCATTTACTGTATTAATAAATATACCTGGTCATATATATATATTAGTGCTGTCAAACGATTAAATTATTTAATCGCGATTAATCGCAAATAATCGCACATTTTTATTTATTCGAAATATCTCTTGATTTCTTTTTATCCCATTATTTTTTTTCTCATTTTAATGCTCTTATCAACATGGAAAAGTGGATCTGCTTGCTTTGTGCAAATGTTTTGTTTTTTATTGAAAACAACTTTGGCATATACTGTGTTCAATTTCACACTAACATTCTCACTTGGATCAAATAATCTCTCACACGATGTAACGCTGTCCATCAATAAAAGGGTTAAAGAAATACTGACGAGGTCCTGATATTGACGAGGGGGCGGAGAATTCGTGTCAGGTGTGTGTGTGTGTGTGTGTGTGTGTGTGTGTGTGGCCATCAAGTGATATTTCAGACTGGACGTGCTGCGATGATAGCTCAGTTCACAACGACAAAACACACAGATCACTTTGGTCTTGTCAATGGAACCATTTGGCAACTTTTTAAAAGTAAACTTTCCATTCAGAATCTTATTGCCATCCATTTCGGCATCTCGCGCTCGTCATCCACTCAAAACATAACGTTAACCCAGCCTACTACTCCTTGGCCGGATCGCAAGCCCAAACAAGTGTGTGCGCGTGCCTGTTGTTTTCGGTCTAGCTAGATCCGGTGTGGTGTTGTAGTTTAACTTTCAGACAGGACGAAGAATGCACAGCGTCAAAAGTTGAACTATTTCGAACTTTGACCGTGGCGTGCGCACCACTGCGCTTGGGTTGACAAAGCAACAAAACGTCCTCGCGCGGCGCAACTTAAGCCATTGAAATCATGATTGAAATGAATGGGTTTCATAGCGCAGCGCCGCGCATGCCGCATCCTGTTGCAAAAGCATGTAAAAAACAACAAAGTTTGCTAGGCCAAAAAGAACGTTAATCTCGCGATAAAAAACTGACGCCGTTAAAATGGGTTTGCGTTAACGCCGTTAATAACGTGTTTAACTGACAGCCCATATATATATATATATATATCCATGATTTAAACAAATCTAGATGTTCCAGAAAAAGTTACGTTATACATTATCGAAGTATAATGTGTTGACATCTCATGTTGTCTTTAAGTTTGCATATCTATTAAAACATGCCTATTAATACCTGAAATTATTTATATAGCATATTCTTGCTTATACTTAAAGTACAGCATATTTATGCCCATATTCCACTAAATAATGCAATGTAACACAAACTAGAATAAACGCTATAATTCCAACACATTTACCATGTTAAATACCCACAACAGCTTTGATACGTCTCATGCTAATGTAAGTGCGTTATAGTTATATTATATTTCTTATCATGTACATGTAATATTTGATAATATTACCATGTTCAGATCACTCAGTATGGTTGCTACAAGATTTGCATACCTACAGTGAACCAGGAAAACCTCATAAAGAAGTGTTTCCTGTTTGAACATGTAAAGAACAATTTAAAACAGTTGATGTACCTACCCATAGTCACGCATTAGAAACACTGGTGCTGCACTGTCGGCCTGGAGGCGAATGAAGGATGAGATGAGTGTTAGTCACACAGTGGAAAGAGGTAAAAAGAGAGTGAATGACATGAAAGAACAAAAAAGGGGGTGTGCAAATATCAAAACCACATTTAGATGCCCTAATAAAAATTATCATATTTAATAAACGCCACCACCGTGACCACCGTACAGCATTGCTTCAGTTAGGCTATTGGATAATGATGATGATGATGACACCCTGATAAGTTGAGGCAATAATGGGTGTGATCGAGGTTACTGGGTGTTAGGCCTGAGGTGAAAATGTAAATTCCAGCTGAATCGTCTTCACTAACACTCTTCACATTATTTGTAGCGCTCCTTCCTTCCAAAAAATCCCAATAAGCAGTGTGCCTTTTTAATTTTTAAATGAAGGGTTTCGTTTGCTACTGTTAATGCTGCCTTCACTCGCTATCGGACATTTCCTACTTCCCACTTCTGAAGTCATGAAGATTACAAACTCATCGCATTAAAATTTTGACATGAGAGGGCGTTCATGTCCATTTTTGTATTAACTAGGAAACTAATATGATACAGCAGCACGTGAAGGCAGCATTAGATTTTGTGGGTGTTCATGTGCCTTCCACTCGTAAATACGATCTTTCCGACAAGACTTGAACATACAAAAGGCTCAGCTTTCAAATTCTGTAAATTGTAACACGAAATTTAAAAAATTAATACCGTCTTGAACTCTTTATTGTGATAGATCTCAGTTCAAGTGAAGCCGAAGCGGTAGCGCGGAGCGCGCGAACTGATCATCTCTTCCGCTTTATTTCCGCTTTACAACAAGAAATTATCACTAACATCAGAAGGTATGTTGAACGATACAGTACAACTTTCCAAAATCCGCATTATGTCTCATTTAATCTTGTAATCATGTTTTATTGACGGAAAGACGTCCATAAAACAACTTGTAAACAACAGTTTAATGTTAGCATAGGCTACATGTAAGTTAAGCCTACCTCAAAAAAGCAGTTCAGTGACCATAAAGGTAACGTTAGCTAGAAATATATATACTCCAGAGAAGAGCATTTAGCTATATATGCACTAAATTACATATTCATTATATTTTTACTTCTTCAATATTTTTGTATAAATCCATCATTAAAAACAAGTTATGACAGCCATCTTTAAAGGTTTATATTTCAACAACGAATTTGAGTAGAAACATAATTATATCATTAAAAAGTAATAATCATAAAACTACCTTTAGTTTTAGTCCAATTTAAATGTTTGTATACAAATCTGTTGTTAATTTTAACCTTTAATATTACAGTAACCAAATGACAGGTTTTCCTATAGTTTACATTAGTTGATAGATATTTTGTTCTTGGCAAAAATTTACAGTATCTTATATGTATGCTAATTCAATTCTATATCAAATTGAGATTGGGAACTGAATCGAGCAAGTTTATGAAATTTGTGTCAATACCCAGTCCTGTTTTCTGTCATGTTGCTTAGGTCTACATGTGTGCAGTGACAGCTTTATTCCAGCTCAGGCTGTTCTGGCAGTATTCCGGCACATCGACCGCTGGACTGTTAGCTATAGAGAGAGCTCACATTACCCACAATTAAGCTCTATCGATCGGCTTGTGACCAGAACACAGAACACCACAACCATGACGGGCCGCTCACTGCTGGAATGTGCTGTAACAGGAGAACAGATCTAATGCGCTGATACGGTTCTGTTATCAAACTAGTCCTTAAACTTCAACAGTGCCACTTATTAACCTTTAGCACAACAAGATGGCACAATAATAATAGAGATGCTTGTTTTTAGACAACATATAGGAGGCCATTAAACAATGACACTGATGTATAGTTCAAAAATGGGTTTCTAAATGACAAGTTGTGATATTTGCAGACAGGAAATGCACAGTTGCAAACACACACATGCAACATTAACAACTACACACAGGACATGGAAGGAGTGTGTGTGTGTGTGTGAGAGATGATATCAGATGAGTTTAGTGATGTAGTGATGTAGTGAAACCATCTATTATTTTAGTTTATGAATGATCTTTAACTAAATGCATTAATTTAACAATGTTAATTTAAAGCACTTATATCAAAATGTAATGTTACAGTGTTAATTTCTTGTGCAAAATCCAATTTAAATAGATAAAATCCACCGAATCTAATTCTGACACGAACGTATTCGAAAGCGTATTTTTTGGAAATAATGACGAATCATACCAATTGAACTGAACCAAATTGTGACTAAAATTCAGATTTCCTGATGCATTCCACAATTGAATCGTATCATCAGGGCAAATATTTACACGTCTCTCTGTAATGCATAACCACTTCACTACACAGACTAAATATAGACCTGATGGAGACCCTGTTTTAATGGAGAAAAAAGAGATTTCATGCTGTTGCCTTGACGGAACTAGAGCACACCTGTTTAGTTTTGAAAAATGTCCTGCTCAAGGCATCTTTCATAAAGACTATAACTTTGAACTTGTACTGCAAGTTAAGGCTACAATTTGTGTATATATCATGGAAATATCAATAAACTGAGAGACTGTAATGTGAAAGACACCCACGCTTTACAGCTTTCTCGAAACAGTTTAAAGTGCTTCAATAATAAAATATAATTAAATCCATAAAGGGGTCATATCATATTACGTATATAACAACAAAAAAGTTTTATTTTATTTTTACATACAATTAAAATGCATGATTATCTCTGACTGTGAAGTTCAATTGCAATTTTACTTGATTTATTAAAACCAGTATTAAATATTCAATAAATAAACAAATAGAGCAATTTTTTTAACGAATTTAAATAAAAAAATTGCGTTCATATTAAAGTTAGGAAAATTTGATTTACTATGATATCACATATAAACCTTATATACAGTATATATATATATATTTTTTTTTTTTTAATGCATGGTGATCAATGATTGTTCAGTTGCACTTACAACTTTCCTGGATTTATTAAAATAAAATGTTTTAATAAATATTTTAAAAATAAATAAATATACAGCAATAAAACGTACAAAATGTTTTTTAATAATAACGAATATTAAAAATATATAATATTAAAATATAAAAAATATAACATAAAAATATGAAACAATAAATAGCAATAAGACTGATGATAATTAATGTTTTATCTCAAAAGATTGAGGAATATTTGGTTCATTATGATATGACCCCTTTAAAATCAGATTCGCTTTTAGTCTTGAATAAAAATACATATATCATTTATGAAACTATTGTAGTTGCTACAATGAAACTACTGATGTTTGCTTGCGAGTGTGGCCCAGAAAACAGGGCATTGATGAACTTTGACCATTTGAACACACGTAAATTGACCAGTTTGAACAACACACACACAAGACCATACACATAAAAGACAAACAACAGGACATGGAGGAAGACAACAGAAGATAGAGAGACACACAGAGAGGGAGAGAGAACTCACAATGGCTTACAGAGATCCTTCACAGAGACTTCAGTTGTCTGATACTGACTTTGACTCTGAGCAAATAGCCTCATGCAAACAGCGTTACAGCAGGGCAGGTCGGTGCGCGCACACACACACACACACACACACACACACGCACACACACACACACACTCCTCTAAGAACAGCGAACAGCATTTAGGGATTATATTGCACAGGAAGAGATCGCTTTAACACCCAGAGCAATATGTGTGTGTCTGTATAAGTTCCACAGATGGCAGGAGTATATTTAGATCTTAAATCGACTCCCATTGGCACAGACTCATTTACACAGTTTACACTCACTGTATCGTGCCCAATTAACAGTCTAATGTCCGTTCAGCGAGGCACTATGGCTCTGTTCCAAACCCCAGTGTGCTGCCTTGCTGTCTATATAGTCTGTTAGCTTCTAAGGCAGCATCCTAGCTGAAATGGAACCTGATAAGTGACTGATCTGAAATGCTCTCCATGGCCACTAACTGTGTTAATGGTTACTCACACACCACACAAATAGTGCGAAGCGCCCGGGAGACTCGACGGATGCTTGCAGTTGATTCCAGTGAGGACTGACGTCAGCAGCTGCACAAATAACACTCAAATAATGGGTGAAATTGTGCATTTAAAAGGCATGAAACCATTTTCCATGCCATGTCTTTTTCGATGAAAATCACAATGCATTATGGGATTGTGTTTTTCATGAATGTTACATATGATTCCACCTTATCTTGTGGCCAAAACAAGGTATCTTATCAAGGCTGCATAATTAGTGTGCTTGCCACGACTATTTAGTTATTTTTTCATCAATTATTTCTATGCTTATTAAATTATTTCATACCTAGAATTAGTGATTTGAGCAAATCCATAACTGCAAATATTAAATAATGGTGTGCAATTCGCAATTGCTTATATACATTTTCAAACCAGTGAAAATGAATATAAATGTATATGTAATTAATGAAACTATTGTAGCAGCTCCATATGCTCTATGCTATATGTAGATGTTTGCTCAGGTTTTGAAACAGAAACTGGCAGTTTAGCTAAGATGCCATATAACAAAACTCACACATACACATACATATCCTCAACAGACACTGGTCTTTGAAGCTTAACATAATGTTATTTCTGCATCTATAGGGTCTCTGGATGTTAAAGTGATGCGTCCCAGAAGACGATGTGTTGCTGATGCCCAGGATAAGTGCTGGGAAAACACGGCTTGGGTTTTACCACGGTTCCTTCTTACCTGCTCTACGTCAGTCTGTCTGTGAGTCTGTCCAAAGATCCCAGTGTCTGTCTGTCAACCAGTCAGTCAGACGTCAGTTACACAGCACACGCACACACACACCTCAAAAACAAGAGCTAACACACAGACTGTCACACACATGTAGGAGATTCCGGCTACGCTAGGAACTGAAGCAGGTTGAGGTCGTATGAGCAGATTCATAGGAATCTGTGCCACACAAACACTCTTTTTCTGCATCCGTCTCTGCTTTTTCATCTCACTGTTGCGATCTGCAGCAACATGCACTCAAAAAATATTTAGGTAAAATTTTAGATTATGTATTTGAATTGCATATAAACTCAGTGTGTAAAAATTGCAATTCAAATATATAAATAAATCGTAAATTTAGGCCCAAATATGTTTTTGAGTAAATGTTGCCCGCACAGTGTTTGCAGCATGGCACAGAACCGAGAACTCATGCTCATTTGAATTCACCTTGACCTCTATCGACCCCTGACCTTTAACCCTGAGGTGATTCGATTCAGCACAGCGAACACCTAAGCAACCTTCGAGTTAGTGTCTCTATGTGTGTGCATATTTACGTGTTGCCTTGGTGCGCCCTCCATCACTCCAGGGTTAAAGGTCACCGGAAGAGTGAGGGAAACACATTGAAAACACAATAAGCGACGTCACATCACAACAAACACGACGCACGCACACACAGCGAGGAGGAGGACGGGGGAGACAGTAGAACAGTGAGAGAATATTTGAAGAAGCCAACATACAAACGCGGGATATGACACAACCTGAAGAAAAAGACAATACAGAGCATGTGAGATCCCACTGAAAACACACACACACACACACACACACACACACACACACACACACACACACACACTGCAGGAGGTGCAGTTCCATTTGTAATTGCAGTGGATCTCATATGACATTGAAAACAATCTTTGTTACTCAACTCTATAGTGTCCAACTTTGTCCCATATGCATGTTTTTCTCATTACAGAGTATGAGGTTAGTGTAACAGACCTGAATACGTCTGAGTAAAGATTGGGTTTCTGCTCTCTTCTTTTGTAACATCGCAAAGAACGTATATATAGTATATGCAACATTTCAAAGGATATTTAAAGGAATATTTCAGCTTATTTTCAACCAAATAATTTGGATTCTTTCACAGTCATAGACATGACCAGCACAGCAAATCAACAAAGTACAACTATTAAATTGTATGACAGTTCATACTTAAACATTACTTGAGACTAGTGTGATAAAATGACCAATGCATCTTTCTGTGATACTCAAATCTGATTGGTCTATCGCTGGATTCTGCTCTCAAACATGTTAGTGTAATGATGTTAAACGTAATGATGTTTAATGATGTCTTACTATTAACCTAAAATGTAATGTTAATTTATTCATTTACCGGTCAAAATTTGGGGCTCACCAAGGCGGCATTTAATTGATCAAAAATACAGTAAAAAAAGTAATATTGTGAAGTATTATTACAATTTAAAATAACTATTTTCTAGTTGAATATATTTTAAAATGTCATTTATTCCTGTGATCAAAGCTGAATGTTCAGCATCATCACTCCAGTCTTCAGTGTCACATGATCCTCCAGAAATCTGTATAATATGATGATTTGATGCTCAAGACACATTTATGATTATTATCGGTTAAAAACGTTTTTTTGTGCTTAATATTTTTGTCAGGATGAACAGATGAAAAGAAAGTGTGAAAAAACAGAATTTATTTGAATTAGATATTGTGACATTAAAATTGTCTTTACCGTCACTTTTGATCAATTTACTGTGTCCTTGCTGAATAAAAGTATTTATTTCTTTAAAAATAAACCTGGAATATTCCATTAAACACATTTGATTGCTAGTCTACTGTCCTCTACACACAGTGTCAGAAAAATGCACTTTTAGAGTAAGATTTGTGTCATCTCATTGTATTTGTGCTGAGTTTCTACATGCCGAGTGTTTAAGTGGGTGATAAATTGTCCCCAGTGCACAGACATTTTTGGCAATGACTGTCCAGAGTGGGACAGTCAGCAATTTAAGAGGTGGCCAATCTGCAAAACCATACAAGAGCAAATCTATTTGTCAGAGAGTGTGTGAAACCCAAACTTAAACTCATATTCAGTAACATCATACAACATTAGATTCATTTCCTTTAAAAGATGAAACTAATGACAGTTTGTTAGGACAACACAACATCAACACGAAAAATTACACCCATCAACAACGAAACACCCATGCAGGTGTAAATGTGTGTGTAATTGTGTTATATATCCTAGATTATTAATTATCGGCCTTTATGAGCACGTGTTTGTATGTTTCTATTTCTGTGGTTGGTCTGTACCTCTGATCACTATGGTTTGATCCATGCCAAGGTGGAGTTTGCATTAATATCCTTCCAGCTTATACCATTCGTCAGTGATGGGAGGATTTGTGGCCGTCGGCTGATATCCTAAATCTAACTGTGCCAAATGGAATCGGGTTGTGTTGAGGGAACGGCAACCAGGGATATATCGGGTTCTGAGAATTGTGCGTGTATGGATCGGACATTGTTCGTGTCATTTGTGCGTTTTTGTGGATGAAGAGGAGATTTGAGTGGTTGTTGGAAGTGACAGAACAGGGTCACAAAGTGTTGTGGGATGTTGTGTGTAACAGAAGGTTTGACACTGAAAATGAAGACCAAGGATCAAGGAAAAGAGAGAATGGAATATAGACGGCACAAAAGAAGAGGATGGTGAATGTGAGGAAAGAAACGGAGGAGAAATTGTGTATTATTATGGAAAATTAGACATGCAAAAAACAACACCCAACAAATATAAAGAAATTAAAGAAAAAAGAGAAGAGGAAAAATGTCAAAAGAGAGATTTTTCAGATGTCAGTGTGTTTTAAGGATGTTTTCACACTTGGATCCTAAAATAACCAACTTCTGATCCCTTGAAGTGGAGCAAAAAACAACCTGGTTCACTCTGTATTCACACTGTTCATGGCCTAAAATGAGGGCTTGGATCTGATTTTGACCCATTTTAGTGTTCGTTTATTAGCATTGACTCAACCAATGGTGTAAGTTAACAGTGGGATTCTATGTTTGCTGGACAATATTTCTGCAATTTCATTTGGTGCCGCTATTGGCTCAGAAATGACACACTTCACATTTAAATCTAATTTATTTATTGAAAATTGCTGTCGAATAATATTACATTTCTGTGATGATTTCCTCACTTTGATGACTTCACTGCTAAATGATTACATGTAAAATATTTTATTAAAATAGCATCAGCTGCTCATGTCCTGCTATACCTTAAACTATGGAGCTAAAATAGTCTCAGAACTCGTGCGTTTACAAATATGATACACAAATGCGTAAGCTTATTTATATTAACAAAAAAGTTTATATATTTGCAAACAGCAATGTTTCTTAAAAAAACAAAGAAAAAAATCTGTTTCCTTTAAGTTTTTCTTTATTGCCACTCATGTTTTAAACAAACTCATTTACTTTTGATATATTTTTCAGACGTAATTTTGTTTCTTGATTTAAGTGATTCACACACTTGATTTACAAATGTAGATTCAACAAACAAACTTTCAGAAATGTGCAAAAGTGCTTGTGCATTTAAGAATTGTTGGTTGGTTGGGCATTTGCTAATATAATTTTTGTGAATATAAATTAAGCTATGATTTGTGAATTGCTGCTTGCAAAAGTATAAAAAAAAAAGATGCTCCATACAAAACAGCTGAAGTATTTGACTAGACAGATGAGAATATAAAGTGAGCCTGGCATGCTTTTTCTTAAAATGCACGATATAAGCGAACTGTGCAGTGGGTTTAAAGTGAAAGTGCTTGATTAATAAAATTGACTTTACTTGACAAAATTATTAGAAATGCTCTCAGCCTCGCGAAACCACCCAAGTGTGAAAACACCCAGAGATGTTTATGGTTATGTAATCTGTATTTTTGGAGAGCTGGACACGAGTGTGTGAGATGGGCAGGTTTTAGGGGATGCTTGTGTGTGCAAACTTGGTTAGAAAATGATCTTTAAGATCTAACACATCTTGCACAGAGGCAGGGATTGGGCCGAGACTGTGTGAATGTGTGTGTGTAACTGGCTTGCAGAAGCATTTAAACGCACCTTTCCGCACGTTCCCATCAGTGGGTCGAAACTCTCGCGTGTTGAGGAGGAAGCAGGCTCTGTCTTGCTGGTAGCGCTCCTGTGTTCGGCCCATCGGGCTGCGCTCGTCCGGACTGAGAACCTGATCGATCGTTGGACAGTCCTCGTTCGCTAGAGCGGCACTGGCTGCGTCACCGTTCTGCTTCGAGTCTGAAGAGAGACATGAATCAACACAGAAAGCGTGAGACAGGAGAGAAGGAATATTCAACAGGAAGCTACTGTAAATTAGGTGAAATGTGACAGAAGGATTACATGAAAATACTAACATTCTTTAAATGAAAAGATCACCTAAAAATATCAATTGTGGCATTAATTATTACTACAACTTATTTTGTCCTAAACCTGATAGACTTTAATTTCTTGAGTCAGTGAGTTGAATTTGAGAACTGAATCGGGTTCATTTGTGAACGAATCATTCACGCCCGCTCTGAGAACTAATTGAATCGATTCATTGAAATGATCTGTCTCAAAACAATCTTTAGATTCTTGCTGTGTAGCAGTGAAAAATGAATTTTGAGCTGTTCCTCACACTAAGCATATTGTTTCAGAAGACTTGAAGTATAGCACATGAATTGCATAGAGGACTTTTATGATACTTTTTTTTTTTTTTGGCAGCTTGACAGCCCCAGTTCTCATTAAGTTACTTTGAACTGGGGGAACTATTCCATTGTACAATGTCAAATAAAAAAATCTGATCATCTTAATGAGAATCTGGTTCAGATATGGTCAATTCTGTAAGCTTCTAAAGTCCTGCACTGAATTTCTAGGTTTAGAGTTTAATCTTAAAGATATTTAATCTGCAAACAACAAATCTGCTAAATTGGAGATAAAACCAATGGTTGTTGCTCTTCCTTAAAGAGAAAATAGACAGCATGTCCTGAATGAAAGAAATTACTATGCACCTATATCTGGAACTAATGTGATAGCAAAAAGATAAGTTGTTAGTCAAGGTTATGCATTGCCCTTTTTCCTGACCTGTACCTTATAGAGACTTGCAGGCTTTAAAAACAATGAATAATTGATAATAGAAATGACATTAGTAGGAAGAGCAGTGCATCTGGAGACACACACACACACACACACACACACACACACACACACACACACACGCACACGCACACGCACACGCACACAGTTGTAACAAAATTTTAACAATGCACTAAAACATTTTCCAACACAGCTCCAAAATATCTCTTTCAGATGTCTGGACAGTTAGGGCTTTTTGTATATTTATAATTTATAATGTATTTTATGTATTTATTTTTTATATGAGTTGAAGTTTCATTTGCAAAGTATTAAGTTCACAAAAATTCATATATAAATATAAAAAAAACGTATTATAAAAATGTAATTATAAATATAATATATAATATTTAATAGGCCTACATAAATCATTCACAATCAATCATTATCCAAAAATAGCTATTTAATATATAAATATATCATATAATATAATAAATAAAAACAATATGTAATATAAAAACACAAAGTTTGATATAATATATAATATTTTTTTCTGTTGGATTCCAAACTTTATATATATATGCTTTATATACTTTATATATATAACTTTATATATATATATATATATATATATATATATATATATATATACACACACGTTTCTGTTGGATTTCAAGCTAAAATAACTATAATTAAAATTTAAATATAATAAATATATAATATAAAAATAAGAAATACATTTCTGTTGGATTTCAGGCAAAATAATCATATTATGATCATATCAACCACTCCAAAAACGTAATTTAATTCAGTACTTTCATTAAAAATATTCAACCATATTATTGAAACTTGTTCTACGGCTTTCACACGTAATAACATCAAAACCTATAAAAAAAAATGATGGAAAGAATTTTCCATAACAAGGTTAAAAACAGTCAATGAAAGAGTGGTGCACAATAAAATCTGTGTGTTTGTTCTGTCTCACCTCTGTTAATCTCTATGATCTCCTCCTGAGCTAGAGGACAGTCCCCCGCCAGTCCTCCCGCCAGTCCACCCGCCAGTCCACCCGCCAGCCCGCTCGACCCCAGCACGCCGCCCAGCACATTACCCAGGATCCTCTGGGGCGAGGCCGTCGCCATTGCCAGGGCGTCCGGCTTGCAGTAATTGGGCGAGCCGGGTTGCGGGGCTCGCGGGATGTGTTTGTTCTTCTTTTTAGGCAGCTTCTGCTTGGCCATGGCCAGAGAGTAATACATGCCGAAGTTGTTAACAATCACGGGCACGGGCATGGCAATAGTCAGCACCCCCGCGAGGGCACACAATGCCCCCACCAGCATCCCCGACCACGTCTCCGGATACATATCTCCATAGCCTAAAGTGGTCATGGTCACCACAGCCCACCAGAAACCAATAGGGATGTTCTTGAAGCTGGTGTGCACACTCGCCGTAGGGTCGTCCGGACTGGCTCCTATCCTTTCGGCGTAGTAGATCATAGTGGCGAAGATGAGAACGCCGAGAGCGAGGAAGATGATGAGCAGGAGGAACTCATTGGTGCTGGCGCGGAGTGTGTGTCCGAGGACACGCAAGCCCACGAAGTGACGCGTCAGCTTGAAGATCCGCAGGATTCGCACGAAGCGCACCACGCGCAGGAAGCCCAGAACATCTTTAGCCGCTTTGGAGGAGAGTCCGCTCAGACCGACCTCCAGGTAGAAGGGCAAGATGGCCACGAAGTCGATGATGTTCAGCGCGCTCTTAAAGAACTCCACCTTGTCGGGACAGAAGACGACGCGCGTGAAGACCTCGATGGTGAACCAAACCACACACACTCCCTCCACGTACGTGAGCCATCTGTCCGTGACCACCTCGTACACGATCTCTTCTTTCGTCACGTTCCCTTCCGTTACGTTCTCCGTTTTGTTGTAGATGGTGTTGAACGCTTCGTGCGTCTCCATGCAAAAGGTGGAAATGGAGATGAGGATGAATAGCAGGGATCCGAACGCCACATACTGAAGAAGGAGAAAGAAAGAAAGAGAGTTTAGCAGGGGAGACGAAAACAAACTTTGGATCAACATACAAAACTGTCAAATATCATTCTTTTATTTATATATATCACTATCAGGCTTTGGAGGGTTACTTTAAAAATGTATTCCGTTACAGTTACAAATTACTTCATAAAAAAGTATTCAGTAACGTAATCCAAGTACCACAATATGAAAGTAATGTAACTTTAGAAATATTCTAATGTAATTACTTTTGGATTACTTCAAGGACAGATATTATTTTAAAAAACAACTTTTATTTATTAAGAATTTCACAGCCGTGAATAAATATTTATGTAAAGGACTATACAGACATCTAGTGGCTACAGTACATATTACAGATTATTTTGTTTTATTTTTAACATGTAGGCTACAAGGAAATAATAAAAACACAACATTTAAAAATTCTACACAATCTACATATTCGTTTATTTTAAAATAGGCCTACATGTTGACTAAAGCCGTGATCTTTCTTAATTTGCCTGACTGAACTTGGGCCGTTGGCTGAGGGAGTTCCTCTACGTTACCTAGCAGCGAACATCGCGTTAAGTGAGACTAAGAAGAGATTATGAAAGGAATCTTCTTTAAAAACAAAATAGCAGCGGAATTTCCAAGAAATGAAAGCATTTTTACCCGTGGGCAGCATCGTTTCCAGCAGCAGTGATTCAATCTGTGTCAGAGGAGATTGTTGTAGAGAGCTGTTATTTTGCGCATGCACCAGAGGGTGGCACACCTGACTCGTGTCGTGAGTCATTAATCAAGCAACGCTTAATATAGTGTTATTATGCCAAAATACAGATTTATTTAGTTTTAAATGAAACCATTGTAATCCTAAAAGTATTCCCCCTTTTTTCAAAAAGTAACTATAATCTGATTACTACGTTTTTTGACGTAACTGTAATGAATTACAGTTACTGGATTTTTGTATCCTGGTTAAATAACGCCGTTACATGTATTCCGTTACTCCCCAACCCTGATCACTATGAATACTTCCAAAAACATTTAAACAAGCATTTTATGCGCACCTGTTTTGAAACAATAAGTTCTAATACTAATGAATTTGAACTGAATTAATAAACATGCATTGTTCCGGTAAGCAGATGCTTTTATCCAAAGGAACTTGCATTACACACTCATTACAGACACACTCCCTCCGGAGTAACCTGAAGTTAAGTGCCCTGCTCAAGGACACAGTGCTATCAGCTAATGACCAATCCAGCGTCCGGAAGTTTACAGTCCGAAGCTTTAGCCATTACGCCAGAATGCTGGAACACAAACCCACACACGTTTTGAGATCTCCACTGTGCTGGAACCCACTTTATGCATTATTTATTATTATATATAACATTTACATTTATGCATTAGATAGACACCGGTGTTATTTCAAAAAATATTTATATAGTATTTTAGTATTATAAATATAGTATTAATATTGTGAATTAGCTTATATAATTTTATATAATATAATTATTTTAATATAATTTTTTGTTTTACTTTTTAAAGATTTTGCTGTGCTTTTGTGTTTTTTTGTAATTTCAGTTTTAGTAATGTCAGTACTTCAATTTAAACTTATTTTATTTCAATAAAGATCATGTAAGTGAACTGTCAGTCTGTTACTGAACCTTTGCCTTAAAATAAACGTGAGTAAAACATATGTACTAAAACTGAAAAAAATCAAAGCTAAATAAAAATATTTTTAAATAATAATAAAAAAAGTCAAAAGTGCATAGCAAAATTACCAAAATTGAAAATAAAAGCTAAATCAAAATATGAATAAATACTATAACAGTATATAAATACTACAATAACACTGAACACACAAATGATACATTTTACATTTAATATTTTAACTATTTTCCAAATAGTTATTATATATATATATATATATATATATACACTATTATTTATAATAATATAATAAATACATATTTATTTATAGTTAACAGAAATATTAATTTTAAAGTTTAAAAATGTTGCTTTCTACTAACAGCTTGTCAAATTAAACATTGACAATGATTTTGATGACAATATATACACTTTTCCTTTGTATGTACTCAAAAGTGTGCCAGAACCTTAACTAGGTCCACACACACACCGAGAGCCACTCATGTGCTTGAGATGTTTCAGCCATTTAGGACACACGGGGTTGAAAGCCTCTCCTCCACCCCTCCCCTCTATCTGCTCGCTCCATCTATCCCTCCATCCAAGACTGCTTTGTTTCACAGGCTGCCCAGGATTTGTACTGAACCATCTACCTCCCTCAGTCTCTAACACACACACACACACACACACACGCACACACACACACACACACACGCGTGCGCGCGTGTCTATATCATAGCGGAGGCTTGTGCATTGTGCTAAAGATATTTTCTCTATTTCTAAACTTTTGCATTTAAACATTCATTAAAGTCACCATGAAATCAAATTGACAATTGTGCAACTGATTATTTCTCATGGAATATTGCAGTATTTATTATAAATGATTTATCCATGCACATAATTATTCTTTGAATTCATGTGCCCTCATAATCTTTCATCTAAATAACTTCCCCTTCCTCTTATCGATATCACTTCTCTTCTCTGATGATGTGTTCACTGGCGTGAGGGCGGGGCAACCTGTCACTCACATGAGATCCACCAATAGCAAACCAGAACCACATTTTTCTCATTCTAGAAGCCGTTTCACTCTGATATACGTCACAATAGAGAAGAACAGCCTTTCGTCTCATGCCAACATTAAAATACTTATACTAATTTCAAATTAATTCAGTGTGTTAATTGCCGCTTCTTTGTAATTATTTGTGATATTTACTAGCAGTTTCTGGCTGAAAATTGTTTAAAATACCATACCTATACCTATACCATTTTTTTTCAGAATAAAAGTGGTTTTCAAAGGTATCGACTAGCACATTTGTGTCATTTACATATTTATTGCACACTCCAAACCATCTTAAAAAGGGAAATATTTGGAATAATGTCATTTGGAAAATAATAGTATTTTTACTTTAAAAATTCACATTTAATTCAATGTGCTACTTTAATTTCTTTGTAATAATGTGTGAAATATACTAGTAATTTCTGACTGAATTGTATCAAAGCAAATCCTGCATCATTTTTTAAAACTGTATTAAAGATTTCTGCCTTTTTACACATTTATAGCACATGTAATCACACCCAAATATTTGTAATTATGCAATCAGGAATATGAAAAAGAAAGAAAACGAGAGGGAATAAGAGCACAGCGAACGACAGATCTGAAGAGGACAGGTGCTTATTTCAGGTAAACATGAACGCACAACTCTTTTTAAAGCACCTGCCTCATCCCACAAGCCCCCTCTCTCTCTGTTTGTCTTCAGTCTCAACCTGACCTAGTTACAGACTGCTGCAGTAACCAGCCTCCTCTGCCCAGGTGTCTCTCTCTCTCTCTCTCTCTCTCTCTCTAATGATCTCTCATAGCAGTGCTCTGTCAGATTCCATATTGCCCGCTTAAACGGGGGAACTAGTCAATCGACAAACCAGTTGCATGTTTAAGTCACACTCTCTAGTACTTTACGCCCTTCGCAAGATTGATTTACATTTACAAGAAATGCATGGAATACCAGCATACTGTAAACTGCCGTCTAATTTATGAAACACAAGCAGAAATGTCTATGTAATTTATTCATGAATCTTTGAACTGATAGCAACAATGAATGCAATAATGATTTATACTTATAGCATGTGTTTCATGAATTAATATATGCAGCTGTATACAGTATGACAAGATAAACGGGAGCATGCAACAATATCATTATATAACGCAATGTTGCATATTTAATTCAGTTTACTTAGCATTCTTAATCTAATTTTGCATAAAAATATTGTGACTTTTTGTTAGGCTATGATGTCACTTCCTAACTATATGATGCAAAAACACATTTCTTACATACAAATCCTAATTCAAAGGGACACTTATTATTGATTAACCATTCTGTTGTGCGTTAGTGTAATTTATAAATAAAAAAGTGTATCATTAGGGTTAGGGTTACATTAATGGTATCAGATGGTTATACCGTGGTACTGTATTATTGCCATATTGACATACAATGGTATTTATACAGTACAGCAAAAGAATGACATGGTAATACAATCACAATTGTGAAACAAAAATATAGTTTTAGCAGAGTACCAAACTAAAAACAACACATTATTACCATAATATCATAGAAAACAGCTTGACCATAGAACCATGTCCAAAAACATAGAATTACCATGGCAGCATACTCAAAAAAACAGTTTTACCAGACTATGATGTCCAAAACATAGTACCATGTCCTAAAATGTGGTATTACCATGGCACCATATTGAAAAAAACCCACAATATTGCTATACTATTTTGTCCAAAAACATAGCATCACGTCCAAAAATGTGGTATTACCATGTCATCATACTCAAAAAACACAGTATTACTAAACTATGATGTCCAAAATGGAGTTTTACCATAATATCATATCCCAATATTGTGGTATTACCATGTCATCATACTCAAAAAACACAGTATTACTAAACTATGATGTCCAAAATGGAGTTTTACCATAATATCATATCCCAAAATTGTGGTATTACCATGTCATCATACTCAAAAAACACAGTATTACTATACTATGATGTCCAAAATGGAGTTTTACCATAATATCATATCCCAAAATTGTGGTATTACCATGTCATCATATTAAAAAAAACACAGTATTAACCTACTATAATGTCCAAAACATAGTACCATACTACACTGTCCAAAACATGGCATTGCCACGTCCTAAAGATCATGCTATTTGGTGTAAGTGTGCGAGTATTTCTCTCTGCTCACTATCTTTCTGTCTTTGGTGCAGGAAGAGGAAGCTACACAGTGGTTGTCATGGAGACAGTGATGAAGCTGTGCTGCGGTAAACACACGTCATTAGAGTCACGTTAACACTCGTGTGCACACACTTTCTCACACACACGCGTCGTGCACCACGGTACAGTGTGAGACGTTAAAATAAACGCAATCGCTCACAGCATGTGTGAAAGTCACTCGTCACTTCGTCTGCTTTTTTCCCCTCTAATCTTTTCTCTTTCTTTCTCTGGCCGGCTCTGTTAATCTCCTTCAACATAAAGCTGTAAACGGATGTTAAAGGGATAGTTCAGCTGAAAACGACAATTCTGTCCTCGTCGACTCACTCTAATGCCATTCAACATTCAGAGCATGTTAATTCTGCTGTGAACACAGGAGGTCGACTCTCACCGAATGAATGAATGAA
This sequence comes from Meda fulgida, assembly GCA_030578275.1. Classification (NCBI taxonomy): domain Eukaryota; kingdom Metazoa; phylum Chordata; class Actinopteri; order Cypriniformes; family Leuciscidae; genus Meda; species Meda fulgida. Next base: position 3,787,010 of record CM060639.1, read on the forward strand.
TAAATAAATAAATCAAGTGTCAAGATCCAAAAAAGGACATGACTACTGTCAGTAAAATCAAGTCTCTTCTGCTCACCAAGTCTGCATTCATTTGATCAAAAATACAGTAAAAATTGTGAAATATTGTTACAATTTAAAATAATTGTTTTTTTGTGTGAATATATTTTAAACTGTGATTTATTCCTGTGATCAAAGCTGTATTTTCAGCATCATTACTCCAGTCTTCAGTGTCACATGATCCTTCACAAATCAGTATAATATGATGATTTGACGCTCAAAAAACATTTATTATTATTATCAATGTTGAAAACAGTTGTCAAACTAAAAAGTTCAAAAGAACAGAATTGATTTGAAATAGAAAGTGTATTTTCTAAACCAAAGCATCCTGTTCTATTTCCAGTGTAATGAATGAACTCGAGTTAATGTATCCATGATTTTTAACATCTGACTCATTATTTCATCAGATCCAAATTAAAGCAATAATTCACATTAAAATGACTCTCCTCATCTTGTTCCAAAACCTGCCTGCTTTCTTTCTTCTGTGCAACACAAAATATGATGTTTTAAAGAATGTTGAGAAACAAACTACATTGACTTTCATTGTATGGATAAAAAAACAGGCATTTCTCAAAATATCTTCTTTTATGTTCCACAGAAGAAAGTAAGTCATACACTTCATGAAGGTGAATATACATTTTTAGGTGAACAATCCCATCAAAATATGAAAATGCCCACCTGCTAAATGAAACATACTCATAGAGTATATACAGTGCGGTAAGCAGCACACATCTCCATTCATGAGGACAGTGTAACATCCGTCAGAACTGCAGGGATTTTTATCCGAACACACTCCCTCACGACATCTAGACCAGATCATTCCTGCCAACTGAAGTAAAACCTTCTCGAGACTCAAGCATGTTAAAGTCTTCAGAGTATTACAGGCCTGTAGCCTGATGAACATCACCATGTTTTAATGGATGCAATGAAGACGAGATCACATATGACATTAGAAAGAGTTCAATTACAAAACGCAGACTCTAAATTCCGATTGGATGAGCCACATTCAAAGACAGGTACAATCTAAATGGATGCAACATTTGCAAGACTGTAAAAACATTTAAACAAATAAGAATTTTTTTATTTAAGATTTTGTAAATCTAATTATTATTATTTTTTTATTATATTAAAAAAGATCTAATTATAATTATTAATAATAAAACGTACTATTTATTGAACATCATATCTTTTATCATATTGCTGTTGTGGTGATTTAAAAAATAGACTGCTGGTTAAAAAACCCTTTCTATGGAAACTTGTTTCTGCCACGAAATAAAAAAATATATAATATGACTTTTTATCTCACAATTCTGACTTTTTTTTCCTCACAATTGCAAGTTTATATCCCAAAATTGAGAATTTTTCCAGAAACTCGCCATTACAAAAAATAAAGTCAGAATTGTGAGAAAGAAAAGTCGCAATTACCTTTTTAATTTTTTACTCAGTGGCGGAAACAAGTAAATCTAAGGATATATTTTTATCAACCATTGAGACTCTCGCAAATGTTTGGCCTGTAAAAAACTGAGGTACTACCATGTTTTTATTTTTTATTTTTTTACACTACTGTTTGGAAGTCTCTTCTGCTCACCAATGCTGCATTTATTTGATTAAAAATTCAGAAAAAAATTAAATATTGTGAAATATTTTTACTATTCAAAATGACTGATTTCTATTTGGGTATACTTTAAAATGTAATTTATTCCTGTAATGGCAAAGCTGAATTTCCTGCAGCAATTATTATTATAATAATCTACTTTTAAATGTTTAATCCAATTACTATTTTTAATAATAAAACTTACTATTTATTTAACATTCAATATCTGTTTATTTAACATCAATGTCTTTTATCATATTGCTATTGTGCCATTAAAAAAAGCCACTCAGTGATGTTTTATAGTGATTTACCTCAATCAAGCCTAAAAACACCTAAAATATCACAAAACTAAAATCACTGTAACACACGTCCCAAAGAGGCTTATTTTCTTATTTAACTGCTTCGACTGAATGAGTTTCACAATCTGAAAGCATAATTGATATTTATAGATTTCTAGAAATGCATATAGACACTGAACAGACGTGAAAGTGCACACACTCAAGCATCAGCACAGGAGGAAATATATCAAGCTCCGTCACATGGGAACGACCCATAACATCAGGAGAGACACCTGAGAGATGGAGAGAGAGAGTGATCGGTCATTTGATGTAACACAGGACACTGCGGGATACTGAAGGTCATAGAGGGACAGTGTGTGTGTGTGTGCCCCTCTATGATGACAGACAGCACCGTGCAACACTGGTTCACACGTGCCATTGGTGCATAACAAGGATGTGTGAATGTTCCTTCACATGCAAACAACCACCTGAACGCACTTTCTTCTGTGCATCTGCTATTCTGACACGTGTGTAAGACATGATGCACAAAAGCGTGCATTTCTTTACCATTGCTTGAAAAGGCGAGAAGCTCACACACTGTTGCGTGCGGGACCACGAGCGTCTCAGCATCATGCCTGTTTTGTATTCTCTCTAGAAGACTGCAGTGTTCCCATGTACGTTTGTCCTTGCGCCACAGCCCACCCTCTTTCCCACCGCTCCTGTCTCATTCACTCGCAGTCTCTCTATCGCTCTCTAGTCCTCTACTCTCGCTCTATCTTTGTCCTTAATCTAACAGAGCTTTTGTGACAGAAAATTGCTTTGTAAGAGAAACGGCAAAGTCACGGTGTGTGTACACGCATGATAACATGGGAAAATTTTTTTCATCTCGCCATTAAAACATGCATTGCATTCACCTTTACGTGTGTGTGTATTGAACCGAGAAGAAAGTCAAAGTGATGAATTTAGCATTGGCTACGCTGGACATCTATCCTGTAGGAGCAGATGGCTAAACAAACAAACGCACACACACGCACACAAACACACACTGGTTTCCATGTTTTATGGAGAGTTTCCATAGACGTAATGATTTTTATACTGTACAAACTGTATATTCTATCCCCTGACCTATCAAAGAAAACTTTCTGCATTTTTACATTTTCAAAACACTTTATTTAATATGATTTATAAGCTGGTTTCTGCATGGGGACCTAAAAATAAAATGTCCCCATAAGGTCAAAATTTACTGGTATTACGACATTTGGTCTCCATAACGTAGGAAATACCTGGAACACACACACGCAACACACACACACACATATGTGTGTGTGTGTGTGTGTGTGTGTGTGCTGTCCTTGTCCTGTCTCCCAGACACGGACACGTTGGGACAGTTCTCCTGACTCAGCAAAATAAATAAACAAATAAATAAGCAAACTAAAAAATGACCTGAGGGAAAAAAGAAGACAAATGATGTCAAAACGAAGAATTTAGAAGACTAAACTAGTGATTATCAAATACAATGCTGGTTAAAAGTCTAAATCTACAGTATCATCCACTGAGTAACTGTTTTCTATGTGAATATCTTTTAAACTGTAATTTATTCCTGTGATCAAATCCGTATTTTCAGCATCATTACTCCAGTCTTCAGTGTCACATGATCCTTCAGAAATCTGCTCAAGAAACATTTCTGATTATATATATTATATATATATTATAAATATTTTTTTTCAGAATTCTTTGATGAATAGAAAGTTCGAAAGAACAGCATTTGAAATAGAAATATTTGGATCAATTTAATGCATCCTTGCTAAATAAAAGTATTAATCTGTTTTGAAAAATACCTTAAAGTACCATGTGAATACTGTGGTACACTTACAACAAGGTTAAGATCAAATATTTATGGCTACTTAAGGCTGAGAATAAAACTGCTCCTCAGAGATGGATGGAATTACTGCTGTCAATAATTAGAAAAGCGTTAGAGAACATTAAACCATGGCCATCACTTTATAGCTCAACTACATTTATCTGTTTATTGGAAACAAATATGCCAAGGACAAACTTCCACCTTCCCAATCCACATGAGCCTCAATCCTGTTAGACTTTCCCAATATTCCACATCCCATTAATGATGGAACGTCCTCACATATGAAGATGAAGCGTGTGTGTGTGTGTGTGTGTGTGTGCGTGTGTTGAGCCAGACACCAGGGTGTGATGCTATTGCTCTGATGTGGCTCAGCAGGATATGATCTCATCGCCACAGGAAGTTCCAATTATCACCGAGATGAAATTACCCAGCAGGTCCGATCTCGGGTTCCCTGTGGAACAGACATGAAACTAAAGAGATTGACTCATCAACACACACACCTGTGTCAGGGCAAACTGAAACCCTTTCTGTCGAATGTTTCGAAGCTCTGGCGCCAGTCACTCACACTCTCAAGAGTCAGTCTAGTACATGTGAGCACTTCTCCAATACAATACCAGTCAAAAGTTAAGCTTTTTTTTTTAAAGGTTATTAAAAAGTCTCATCTGCTTACCAGGGCTGCATTATTTGATCAAAATACAGTAAAAATTGTAACATTGACAATAGGACGAAATGTTTTTTGAGCAGCAAATTATCATATTAGAACGATTTCTGAAGGATCATGTGACACTGAAGACTGGAGTAATGAAAATTCAGCTTTGATCACAGGAATAAATTATATTTTACAAAATATTACAATACTTTTTTTATTTTAAATTGTAATAATATCTCACTGTTTTTTTATCCAATAAATGCAGCCTTGGTGAGCAGAAGAGACTTCTTTCAAAAACATGAAAACATTGCTTCGTGTACACGCAGTACACATGAAGACAAATAAACGAATGAGCCTCCAGTCCAGGATCATGAGGTGTCCTTCGAGAACATCAGGAGGAATGTGGAGGGACAGCTGTGAAAATCGTCTGAGGGACATGACAGTATACTTGTCTTTGTCAATTAAGCAAGCAGGAGCCCGAATGCAAGGCCCCTGGGAGACGCCAACTCCAAGACCGTCACATAAGAGCTGTTCATCTGCTCATCCTTTCAAGCCATGTCAAGTCTGCCAATAAAATATTCATGCAGCCGGACGCAGTGTCTCTGAGCTCATGATGCTGGAAGCTCCTCTGGACCTTAATGAAGAACATCATCTCACCACAGGACTAGAGGAGTTCACTGGACTGCCATTGAAAGAAAATTCAGAACAGGTTCTGGGAAATGAAGTGTTCTTCGACTGTTTATTACTGTCAAACGTTTACTAAATATGATGAAATCTGCACTACATTACTCCGTTCAAAAGCTTGGGGTCAGTACGATGTTTGTTTTAACAGAATGAATACTTATATTCAGCAAGGATGCATGTAATTAAAGCTGTCGTCGGCCAATTTTTTTTGAACATATTCAGTGAAATCGACACTATAATACGACAGAATAACATAAATAAAGTGGTTTTAGAAAAAACCCCGAGCTTCTAACTCCACCTGGAGCGTGTTATTTGTTTTGCAAAAATCCACCACTCCCAATCAGCGCAGGGGGGTGTGAGATCTGACTGTCAATCACAGGTCGTGCACACGCCACCCCTCGCGCACGTTACAATCACATGCACACGCCTGGAGTTCGCCAGTAACGAAGAGTGATGGCGGAAAAGATTCCAATTCCTCGGTTAACCTCAAGAGATAGGAGGTCAAAAACAACACAGGAAAAGAGAACACCTGCTGAAAAGAAAGAAGTAAAGAAAGAAAGGGACCGTGCCCGTAATAAAACCAGGATCAACACAGGATCGGCATTTGAAAGGTGGAGAGATTTAACGTTACGTGATTTAATTGGGTTCAAGCTGGATGCAGAGCTTGCAACATTTCTTCTCGACAGGTAATTGTGCTTTATCAACCATTTACTTTATTTTTTAGTGTTATGTTAGTAATCTAAGTATGTTTGCCCAAATATGTTGGTATGGATAGCTAACGTTAGCACTTGTTGGGCAGGTTCGTGGTGCACACGCACTGAGAGCACGAACTCGGGAGGGTATTCGTTGATAGTGGGGGAGGGGCATGAGAGTTGTAAACATTCAAAATTTTGCCTAAGCCCACTCAATCTGCCAGACTTGCCGACTGCAGCTTTAATCAAAAGTGACATTTATAATGTTACAAAGATTTCTATTTAAAAAAAACAAAAGTTATTTTGAACTGTCTATTCATCAAAGAATCCTGAAACGGTTTCCACAAACATTTAAATCAGCACAAATGGTTTCAACATTGAAATGTTTCATATTATCGCCATATTAAAATGGCATTTAACATCTTACCAAGCCCAACTGTACTGTAAATAGTCACATTAAATTTACAGTGCAACAATTTATGCAAGTTTTATGCACAATTTACAGTTTAAATTTAAGATATTAGTTCTGCTCATGTTTAATGAAAATGTATTTTACTTAAAAGTGCACGATGCATTGATAAGGCAATAAACATTATTTTACACTTATTAGACATTTTTTATAAAAACAAGGATTAAAAAATTCTGTTAACCATTAATCAGTAAATCATTCATACATTTTTCATACCACTGTTCCACTGAATTTACATAATTGTTTTATGCACAATTTACTCTCAAATTAGTTCTGCTTGGCCAGTTCATTTTTAAACCCCAAACTTTTGAACGATAGTCAGTCTGTGTATCAGTATTTCTTCAAACTTCAAGGCTTTTTTTGTGTGTGAAAACTTTCAAACAATGCTTTGTCAAGCCAACTTTCAAAGTTTCATTAAAAACTTCCCACGTGAATTTCTTAAAATTTCTATTAATTTTAATTCTACTTCTTTACATTCAAATTTACATTCAAGTTTGCAAGTTCAACTCAAATTCCAGCAGAAATGTCCTGAAAATGCACACTCGACGACTCCTCTCTATTTGCAACCAGGAACACGGTTGAGATAAACCCTTATCAAACATAAAACCACTTATGTCCTCTGCATTTGTGTTCATTAAATACGTCAAATCTACAGAAGTGTGATTGGCTCGAAAGATATTTCTTTGTCTCTTAGAGATACACTGCTCTGCAAAGGCAAAAGAGAGTAACTATGCATTATGTCAAAATCGAGTTATGACTGTAAATGGGTCTTTTAAACTATGATCTGTCCTGTGACAGTTGGGTTTGGCTCCACTATACAGAGATTCAGAGAAAATGCAGTGTGAAATTGACATCAAATCAATCAAAATGAACTTTCAAACCACTTTTCTCTGTTAAAGTGTTTCTCTGTTACGGCATTCTACCTCTGTATAAGCCATGGCGTATATACAACAGCCAAACTCTGGAGTGAAGCAGTAATGTAAGTTTATGAGATTGTGCATGCATGTTTGATGAATGTTTGAGTGTTTTTATGGCCCAGGGCTGAAAAACTGGTGCAAAAATCACAGCAGTCCTGGGGTCAGGATAAGAAAGCAAGACTTCAGTCCAAAGAGCAAGTAAAAATGCCTTCTTTATTAATTTTGGAATTATGCGGTCATATTTCCAATAAATCAAATCATGCATCATTTTAAACCGTTCTCTCACATTCTAAAGTTTTCGTGTGCATGTAGTTCAAGCTTAATTTTATTCAGCTCAATTATGATTAAATTCAATTCAAGTTTATTTGTAGGCCTATAGCGCTTTTCACAACACATATTGTTTCAAAGCAGCTTTACAGAAAATGATTATGACTGACATTTATTAATACATGTAATGTCAAAGCATTTTAGATTTTATTTTCTGAATAAATGAGCAAAAACCAAAAAAGTGTTACAATTATCCCTGCTGTGCATAAGTATGTGTTGAAGAAGTATGCAAGACTGTCAAGAGACAGTGTTTGTGTGCATTAGTGTTTAAAGGTGTGTGTGTGTCAGCACAGCTCAGATTCCATTCATTCTCTCGGCAAAACACAGCGTCCCTGGTTAAACTTGCCAATGTCACAAAAAGCTGATGCCCAAAGCAGTTTGTTTAACATGGGCCTCAGGAACCCCGTGGATATGATTGGGCCCGACGGGAAGAGGTGTTTCGGGACCGGGGCGTCCCAGAACTGTTGATGGAAGCAGACTCTGTGTCAAACACTTATATATTTACAGTCAGACACGACCTTCACGTCTGAGGTGACGACGTTGTCAAACACATGCACCTGCAGACATTATGCAGGTTACCAGAGTAAAAACACAGTATAGTACAAGTTACTGGACATCAGTGTCAGCAACAGGTTAAAAGCGAAAGAACATTGTTTTGGTTGTGCTTCGGCTCTGCGTGACTGTGTGGATGAATATGATTATCTTACTGCTCATTAAACATTCAATACTAGACTTCATAAATAAAACCAGTTTACCAGAACTCAAGCTGAGCTGAAGACTTTACTGTAGCTTTACCCAACACTGTACTTCCTTAAAAATATATTCCAGTTCAGAGATACAACAACCATAATGAAATGACCTATTATCCATCCATCCATCCATCCACCTATCTATCTATCCATCTATCCATCCATCTATCCATCCATCTATTATCCATCTATCCATCCATCCATCCATCCATCCATCCATCCATCCATCCATCCATCCATCTATCCATCTATCTATCTATCCATCTATCTATCCATCCATCTATCTATCTATCTATCCATCCATCTATCATGCATCTGTAAGTGTGCCAACAATGTCTCGTATATATGGAAGACAGATGACAAACAGGTCATCTATCCATCCATCCATCCATACATCCATCCATCTAAATATTTATCTATCTATCTATCATGCATCTGTAAGTGTGCCAACAATGTCTCGTATATATGGAAGACAGATGACAAACAGGTCATCTATCCATCCATCCATCCATCCATCTATCTATCTATCTATCCATCCATCTATCATGCATCTGTAAGTGTGCCAACAATGTCTCATATATGGATGGAAGTATGGAAGACGGATGACAAACAGGTGCTCAGTAAGTCTTTTTAAATCTCTGCTCCTTCTCAAGCAATATGTCACTTGAAATCAAGCCACAAGCATCACGTGATTTGTTTGTCCCTTCCTCACACATGCTGCCTGAGATCTGTGTTTATGTTGCTAGTAATAACTCCATGACTCTCATTACATTACTGTAGACATAACAGTTTCTCCCTCTGTACATTACAGCTAAAGCAAAAAAAGTATGTGGCTATTTAAGCCACACTTTAAACCATCTGAATGTTCGTGCACTAGATAATAAAAATCACAGAGCACATGGCATGTGCTGTACAAGCTCTTCTCTTCACAAACTTTTAGCTAATGCAATGGCATTCACACATGGAATTGTGCCTTAAAGGGAAAGTTCACCCAAAAATTTTAATTCCTTATACAAAAGATGATTCTTGAAGAATGCGTTGATGTTTTTCTAAATATTATCTTATGTACATACACTGAAAGAAAAAAATTGGTATAGAAACAATTTACACTCAGAAATTGCTAGTGAATTTCACAAACAATTTTAAAGAAACAGCAAGTAACCAATTGAATTAAATGCAAAATTCTGAAGTAGAAAAACTCAACAGTATTTTCGGTAATGCATTAATTATGATTTCTAATGCATCTTATAATGCATTGTATTATAATACCTGTCTATTCATTGTTACACCTTTAGAAAGTATAATGCATTAAAACACATGACAAACAACCAATATCAGATGTAACAATGAATCTGCAAATATTATATTGCCTTATAAAAGTATATTATAATAATGCATTATACATAAAGTCCTTAAGTAAAATGTTCCTGTATTCTCTTGTAAATTGTACTCCAATAATGTAATTTATTTCATTTAAAATATTTTTTTTACAGTGTAAAAAATTTCCTACAGGTACGGAATAACATGAGGGTAAGTCAATTATGTTTTTTTTTTTGGGTGAACTATCACTTTAAGTGTTTTTGGGGTCACTGTATGTCACCATTCCACTGTGCATTCAATAAAACAAACCCATCGCAAAAAAAGGAATACAAATGACCACAGAAAGAATGCCAAAAAATGCTGAAATTAGTTCTAAACATCAAATGTAAATATTAATGAGATAAGTTTTGATCTCTGCATGAGCATTTAGGATGCATACATTAGTGGATCCGTTCTCAATAACCTTCAGAAGTGTCACGTGCAACTGCACAGTATTACTTGCAGCGCAGTCGGGTGTGTGTGTGTGTGTGTGTTGATCGGATGCCTTCAGAGAGACAAAGACTCGAGCGATCGATAAACGATCAGTCAATAGTCCACAGAGAGTGAGGAAGAAGGACGTCCGGTGCCTTTAGTCATTATTGAAGATGTTAAAATGAGTCCATAATGCATTCCTCCCCCCCATCCTCTCGTTTCCAGCCACCCCCCCACTCAAATATCCATCTCCCTCCATCTCTCATAGCTCGGCTTCCTCCATCTCTGTTTCCCCCCATATTCCTCACATCTGACCCTCTCTCGCTCATGCGTTGCTCTAGTGCACAGCTCAGGCTGCGTGGAGAGCACGACTGCAGCCGTGTTGCACGCCGGTGTGTGTGTGTGTTGGACTCTCAGAGAGGACTAATGTTGGTATGAAAAACATGAAGATTATCTCTCAGCTCATAAATGTTTCACACTTCACCCACATGATGAATGTATAGCGAGTGGCTTTAAATCACGCCTGCAATATCCTTTCTTTCACCTCTCTCATTCCCCTTCCACTGTCCGTCCTCTGTCTAGTCCTGAGATTGGAGATCACTGGAGTGTTACTGTAGGCGACGGATCGGTGTCGTCTACTTGTGCATGACCGGAGAGAAACAGAGCACTGTGACACCAGTCAAAAGCTTTGTGGGAAACCATGTTCTCTTTTTTTAAAGTGTTTGGAGAATTTTGCATAAATATGTTCAAATAAATAAGCATTAGTCGTGAAACACAAGCAGAATCAATTTCCATGTAAAAAATCGTTATGTACATTTCTGCATTCAATTCAATTTAAACAGCACAAAGTAGGATGGATTTATCAATGATTTATCAAGAACTGTGTTCTCCTTTAATTATGAATAATGCCCAAAAAGTGTAAAATAGTGTTCATTTAAATTCAGCATCTTATTTGGCATCACTAAATTGTACTTATTATATTTATTAATTATTATTATTATCAATGTTGAAAATAGTTGTGCTGCTTCACATTTTTTTCCCGAGAACTCTTTGATGAAAAAGAACAGCATTTACTGTACTTGAAATAAAAATATTTTGTCACATTATACATGTATTTACTGATCAAAATAATGCATCCTTGCTGAATAAAAGTATTACTTTGAGAAAAAAAGACCCCAAAATTGTGAACGGTAGTAAATAATTGAAATGCATTCCCTATATCTCCACTATATGAGCCAGAGCTCCTTCTGTACGGTTTTAGGGGAAAATCGGGTCCACCGGGGACGTCCAATAGATCTGTCAGGCGCGCAGAAAGAACAGCACAGACACAGTGTGACCACCATCGGAAAATCTCAGAGTAAATTGTGTTTCCCATATGCAAACATGCATGTTAATGCTTGCATGTGCTCAGCAACAACTATACAGTAAACCCCGGCTGACAACAAGGTGAATGAACTGTGGCAAATATTGACCAGCGAGTGGCATTTGGACAATGCGATGCATTCCTCAGGTATCAGTCTAAATCCATCCGTAAGCGCACAGACACACAGCGATTGTGCATATGCCTCGCCTATGTATATGTGGACGATACTATTAAGCTCTTCCCTAAAAATTCACACAGTAAAGTCATTATATCTAGTTTCATATAGGAAGATCAGAGTACTCACATAATGTGCTGAAAAGCTTTTGAATTGTACAGCCATACATCTCAATTTCATCTAAAATCATGAAAGACACGCTACAGCATGTGATAATCACCAAACATGCTGATAAAACAACTTTAAAAAGCATATGGCCTGCTAGAAGTGAGTCACCATTGACAAATGCACATATTTTTAGTATACACACAACCTCAATTCCCTTCCTCAGCTAAACCTGATACATCCACACACACCAACAGTGTATGCACACACTGGGGCATTTGTTTTCAAATATTTGACAATGCCTCTGAGCCAAAATATGAGTGATAGTCTATCATATTTGTGCAATATCAATCAAATACACCCTGTCTCTGAAGCAGCTTCCGTTTCTTCCTGTGTCAGCGGTTATAATCAAATCAGATTGAACGTTATTCGCTCTGAAAACACAAGCCCGCATTTAAATGAAAATGACCAAGGATGCGAATAAGAAACAAGCGTCTGTGTTTCCTGCGTCGGGCATCAGAAGCATAAAAGATTCATAAGAGCAGTGGGTTTATGGGCTATAAATGCAGTAATGGTGGCTGCTACTGTAAGGTGCAACACTTTAAAACAGCTGAAACAAAGACTGCAGATGAATCTAAGACGGGCTCCTGCATAATGGGGGACGATAACATGTGTTTAATGGTGATGCAATGAGTGATACTGGGGGAATATCCGGTTCATTTTTACAGGCTGATAACGGCACCCTTCAAAACTCATTTAACCAGCTTGGGTCAGCTACTGAAATCATGCAACTTTCTCCAGTCACTGCAACAGTCTGATGATGATCATGGAGGAACTGCAAACACACACGTTACTGCACGATTACTCATTTAGCGGACTTTTATCTACAGTGACTTCAATCTCAGGTTAAATGTGTTGATCAACACTGTCAAAATATTTTTGAAATAGTGAATAAAATGAAGATTACTGGAGCACATTTTTACAAGAAAATATTTCAGCCTTTCTACTTTACAATGTCGTGTTCAATTCAATATTTTAATTGCCATTTTAAAAGCAATTTCTGAGTGAAAATTGTTTCAAAGTTCAGTGAAGGACAGTTCATGATCCCACAACTTCTCAATAACCAGTTCAGATCTTTAACTACTCCAGAATGTACAATTTACTCAGTAATTAGCCATTATCTGACGCTTTTATCCAAAGCCACTTACTATAAAAAGTCACTTACTGTACACTTATTAAGTGACATTTGCTTAATGGCACAGTAATACTTCAACTCTCATGGGGTTTGAACCTTCAAACGTTCAGTTACAAACCCACTAGGCTGCATCACCTTACAGTAGGTTAATAAACTACTAAATGTTACCAAAATATCCACACTCACCAATGTATATGAGTAACTATAGCATCTAGATTTACTAATGAAGTAAAAACAAGCATAAAGGCACAACGACCTCCCATCTCACAGTTAACAGTTGAGTTGAATACAATTAAGTATTTAGCATCCCTTGTGAAGGAATAAGAGTGCACAGATTTCTTAATTACTCATTTAGTTGATGCCTTCATCAAAAGTGACTAATTACTGGTTCAATCCCTCTGGAGTAACCTGAGGTTAGGCGTCTTATTCAAGGGCACAATGATATCTGATCAACGCTTATAGCATTTGAACTTTCAGTTTCAACATGTCCAACCTTTTGTCTATTCATAAAGGGGGGCTAAAAAAGTGAACACTCCTAAAAAAATAAAGCGAGTTTTTACAGAGATGCAGCTGAAGAACCATTCTGCTTCCTCAAAGAACCTTTCAGAAAAAAAGTTTTTAAAAGAAGCATTTTTTCTTAGTGTGAAGAACATTTTCTAATAAACATTTTATGCAGTGCAAATGTTAACGGTTATTTATGAAACCCTCAATGGCAATAAAGAACTTTTATTTTTGCACTTGCAAAAGGGGGTGTTTAAAGCGATGCAATAGAATCATTTAGGTTCCCAAAACAATCAAACGATCTTAAAAAGAACAATTTTTTTCTTATAGTTTAAAGAATATTTTAATAACCTAAATAACTTATAAAGAACCACTAAAGAAGAAGAGTGTAAATTTTCTAAATGCTCAAATTCAAGGGCACAATGCACAAACCCTTCTGGTATTGGAACCTAAAACCTTCAGTTACCAACCAAACTAGTTCATGCATACAACCTTTTGGGTCTTCAAAGAGCACTTGGATGTACTAATCAGATTCTAAGTTCATGGATTCGACAACATTTCAGCCCACCAGCACCATGAGTTAACCAAGTAACGGAGCTGTCCATGCGTAAAGAGGTGCTGAACACTCACCCGCGCGTATTTGGATGAATAAGGGTCCTCGAAGAGCGCCCAGATCCGGGGTCGCCACACGCGCCACCAGCCCGCTTTCCTGTTGTCCTCCTGAAGGCAGAGCCGCTTCAGGTCTCCGTCCCCCGCGAGCGCAGGGTCATCGTCCGGTATCTCCGGCTCAGGCGTCTCAAAGCTGTCCAGCGCCTCCTCCGCGTCCCGGTGCTGCCGGTAGTTCATCCAGCAACACGCCTCCACATCGGTCTCATCGATGCCCCAGAAGGCGAGCTCCTCCTCGAACAGCGGGCCGCACACGTCGTTAGGACAGTGCAGCTTGCCCGTCCGGTAGTAGTTGAGGATGAACGAGAAGACGGATGGGTGCCTGTCGAAGAAGAACTCGTCTGACTTCGCGTCGTAGTCGAAGTTGCTGAAGGCGTCCGGCTCAGTGAGCCACGACAGGCGCGTCCCGGGAAGCGTCTTCAGCGTGCTCCGGTATGTCTCGTGCCTCACGCCGCCGCAGTTGATGACGATTTTCTCGCTTTCCGACGGGCAAGTCATGTCGGCGCTGTAACATGCTTTGTTGGACGACTTGTTCCCACCCTTGCGCCCTTTGAATGAGGAGACACACACCGAACTGAGCATAGGGGAGGGAGAGGAGGAGAAAAAACGGAGAGGGGAGGAGAGAAGAGCGGTCTGGGGGGGCAGGAGGGAGGGAGGGGGAGAGAAAGAGGGAAGATGTTTAGTAAAGGTATAAGGAAGGGTTCTTGCACATCATACGGTGGTCCCGCTATTGATATGCCAAAAATACTGCAGTGACATGAAGGTTGCTATGTGACCTTGTGTGGTTTTTTTGGGCAAAAGTTGCTTCATGTGTGTGCGTAATTGACGCATGATTTTATGACATCAAGATAAAAGAATGCATGCATATCATACACTCTTAAAAATAAAGATTCCAGAAGGGTCTGCCACCCCTCCCCCCTCCTATAATTTTTGGTTCCCCAAATAACCTTTCCGTGAACAGTTCCAAAAAGAACCACTATTAAGAACCATTTGTGAACTGGAAAGGATCCACAGATGTTAAAGATTCGTTATGGAACCATAGATGTCAATAAAGGACATTTATTTTTAGCTTTTAGAGTGTAGCTCCTGCACAGTAACTGGTATTCATTTAAAATCACCTTTTTCCTTCAAATATTACAATTGCATGCGGTCTCTGAATTAATAATAGGTTACAAAAGTATAATGCTGTTTAAAAAAGTTTTAGAGTTTAGCATCTCACACTGCAGGACTTCCCAAGAGTATTTCATGTAAACTAATCAACTACACACTTTTCTGTGAGACACTAAAAAAGATCAGAGCACATCGAATAACAACCGTACAGAAACATTCAGTCCAATACAAAGGGCTTTGATGCCGTTTTAAACACACAGGACACATGAAACAACAGGATCATAAAAACAATTGTCCCTTAGCACAAGTTATCCACAATGAGATTTACATTTATTCATCTAGAGGATGCTTTTATCTGATGCAACTCGCAAATGCCAAATGCAAACAGAAACGATAAATAGAAGAGAGAAAACGATAATAGAGCTACTAGACAACAGAATAGACTGCAAGTTGAGCATTAGTATAACTGGCAGTCAAACAATTCATTATTATTATTTTTCTCTCTCAATACTTCAGTGCTCAAATGTAAAACATGATAACTACTGAAAAGGTAATTTTAGTATTCCAAAATTAATTAATGCATGAAACCGAAGGAATATTTCATATATAATTGAAAGTAATTGCATGCATGTCGACTACAGATACTGTCTGTCAATCCATCATTCATGCGTATTGCTTTCAGACATCCTTTGGCCCGCAACTCTCAAAGCTACGCCACTGCTAGACGCAATTGAGGGCGAGAGACTATTGCGACTGATTAGAATTCAATCTGTCTCTCTTTCCCTCCGTCTCTCTATCTCTTTAAATGAAGCAACTAATAAGTCAAGAGCTTCACTGCAGCTTCATTGCATGGAGGGAATGGGAGGGAATGAGAGAGAAAGAGAGACAGAGGGAGATAGAAAGGTGCTCATTATGCACACACAGCAGTACAGCACTGTAGCCGAGCGTCACTGAGCAGGAGGGGGTGTGAGCGAGAGAGAGGGAGAGCGAGCGAGAGAGGTTTGGAGAGAACAGAGCAGTTTTGCTGCAGTAAATCCCTGACTTTGTGCATCTCCCTCTTCTTCCCCTCTATTATTATAGTAAAGAGCCCTGTTCGAAGTGGTTGATTTACTTGCTTTTAAAGTATTCATTCCATTTTGCTCTCTTTCTGTTCCTATCCCATCTCTGTTTGTCCCCCCCCCCCCCTTACCTTTCTCCTCCTCTCCTCCACCCCCCCCCCCCCCATCCCCCCATCCCATGCTCTCCAAATCCGCATTAAGGAATCACAATTCACTGAGAACGACTCTGGAGTCCTGCATCACTTACTTTTCTCTTTTCTTCTACATCACCTCCTTTCAGCTGATTCCTTCATTTCATTTCACAAGCACTTTCTCCTCCTTCCATTACTCTTTCTGCCTCTTTTTATATTTTTTTCTTCCATTCTGTCTATTTAATCGCACTTTTCGGCAGCTAGAAACTCAACTCCTTAGTCACTTTCCTTTCTGTCTATTCAAATTCTTTTCTAGGCATTCTGGTGAAAGTTAGTCAACTCGCGCAGAAATGCATTTAAACAACTTGAGCAAGAGGGATCTAGAGAAGAAAGTCAAGAAACAGGACGGAAATATTAAAGGTAAGACTAATTACTTCTGATAGCGGATGTATGCGATGTCTGCTAAAGTTGTGCTGTGTATGTTAGTGTAGAATATATATAAGGTTGTGGTAACTTTATTATAGAAGTAAGTAAGTGCATTAAGTTAACTTGGTGTATTTAAAGTTTGAAAACAAGTAAATGTAAAGTAAAACAAAAGATTATTGGAAGAAAATACTATTTCAGTGTTTCTGCTTCAAAATGTTACATTAAATTCAATGTGTTTCTTGCTATTTCTTTGTAATTATCTGTGAAATTTACTAGCAATTTCTGAGTGAAATTTGTTTCAGAAAGATCTTTGTTTAATTGTTTAAACTGAATAGTATTCACAGTGATTGACTTAAAACTACATGAGCACCAGAAGTTAAAATACTGTACTTGTGTTTGCATAAAGAAATATTTTTTGTATATCATATTGCATAGACACAGAGCTTTCAAATTAATGCAGGTAAAGCAATATAGAAATAGTGCGTTCAAAGCTTTTCAGGTGCATAAATGTGACTCAGAGAGCATGTTAATGGGAAAATGTGATACTTGAACACAGAGGAGGGATTATTAAAGAAAACAATTAAATAAGTGAGATAATCGAATGCAGAGATGGAGGACAAGTGAAAAAAGTGCTGCATAGAGGTCGAGGGGAAAGATATTACAATAATGAAGAAAAACAGAAGCTTTTGTTGAAGAAAAAATAAATGCAGACTCAGAAGTTTGAAGAGGGCTGATATCAGCACCTCAGACAGCAGCAGGACTGCGGCGCTCAGAGAGACGGCAAAGAAAACTAGACAAACAAAGAGAAAAGAGGATGTGGAACGAGTTACGGGTAGAGAAAAAGGTAAGGATTGGGCCCAGTAAGGTACTTTCAAACTATGCACTCAAAATATGCATAAAAAAAGCATAATAGACTATTTATTAGAATCGATTACAGTTTGGTAGATTTAGTAAATATTAGGGAAAATATTAAGAAATATTGCTTACATGATTAGGAATATACGTGCACATGACCAAACAAGAATAAGCAAAAGTTTAAAATGACAAAAAATGTAATCCCCGCTGAAGTACTGAAGAATTGAGAGGGTTAATATTTGACTGTGCCGTGTGTGTGTGTGTGTGTGTGTGTGTGTGTGTGTGTGTGTGTGTGTGTGTGTGTTTGCAAGGCAGGCACCAGAACTGAGCTCAGCAGCAGTGGTGACGTTTTATTTCATTTATTTATTTATTTACATTTTTTTGGAAGGGGGAGGGAGAGGGGGGTCACAAAGAGAAGGTGAGGAAAACAAGTAGATAAAAGAGAAGTAGGCAAGAAAAAAAAGAGGCTTTAGAGATCATGCGACCGGCGTGAGAAATCCTGAAACACAGGGTGAGGGAGACGAGGTATAATTACCCAGCGCATTCACCCTCTCCTGTGTCTGTGTGTGTGTGTGTGAGTGTGTGTGTGTGAAGGCATGTGACAGAACCTGCGCAAAATAAGACGACACAGTGAGAAGTAAAAATGCTGTTAGCACTGAAGAGGAAATGGAAGCTGAAGGAGAGAAGGAGAGGGTGAGCAGTGGAGGACTGCAGTGACGCTAATATACATTAGCAGTAACACTGCAGCAAGAGGGGGAGGAGAGAAGAACAGATCAGGAGACTGAGGAGAGACCAGCACCGACAGAGAGAGGGGGAAGGGGACGAGAGAGAGAGAGAGAGAGAGAGAGAGAGAGAGAGAGAGAGAGAGAGAGAGAGAGAGAGAGAGAGAGAGAGAGAGAGAATTTAAAAGACTGGAGAGAGTTAGTGACTTACGTTCCTGTTCTTGGGAAAAAAATGGAAAGCCTGCTCATGAAAGAGAGTGAGAGATGGGAAGGGGGGCTGGAAAAGAAGGAACAAGCAAATGAAAAGCAAAATGCAGGAGATGTGAAGATGAAAAAGCCAATCGTTGTCATGCGTTCGACAAGTAAGAGTAGGTCTTAGCCATAAAACCTGAAAACTTAAAGATGATTTTGATGTTAAAATGTCCTATCCAGCCTAATATGAAAAGACAACTATTAGTAAATTAATTGTAGGTTCATTTCCTTAAACACACACACGCACACACACACACACACACAACTGTGAATCTGTGCTGCTTTTAAAACATTGCTGTTTATTTTATCATCACAACCAGCCATACACAGCAACACTGACTCGACCAATGGAGTGAGTTTGGAGTGGAGTGTCCTGTTTCTGACCAATGGTAGACAGGGGGCGTGTCATGGGCTGTTCGGAATAGAATACTGCGCAGTCTATTCCATATTATGACTGAAACAGTCTATATGTGCATAAATCAGAATAAACAATTATTTCATCAATACAGTTAATTAGCATAACTGTAGGCTGTTTACTGTTGCCAAGTAATGTATCAACTTGCTATATTATAGTCACAGGCATGAGTTTATTGTTAGGGGCATGTTTTACAACAGTTTCAAACATCCAATCAGAATGTTGAGTCAGAACTATCTGTCTAATTAAGAACAGAAGATTACAAAAATGAACCTGGGAAATTAAAATAGCCATTAAAAATAACAAAAAGAAAAGAATCAAGAAAAAAAATAGTACCCTGCTGCATCATTTACTTTACCTCATGTTGTTCCAAACCTGTATTACTTTCTTTCTTCTGTGGAGCATGAGAGAAGATATTTGGAAGAATGTTGGTAGACAGTTTTGGTTCCCATTGACTCGCATTGTATTTTAGTCAATGCAATGATGCAATGAAAGTCAAAAAGAACCAAAACTGTTTGGTTACCAGCATAAGTTCACAGAAGAAAAAGTCATACTGATTTGAACAACATGAGGGTAAGTAAATAATGGCCATTTAAATCTTTGGATGGACAATCCCTTTAAAGCAGCTGGTTTGAGTCTGTCTCCCTAGCCTGACCAGCTGAAAAGTGGCCAAAACCTCTTTAAAACCACCAACAGATGAGCCTGGCCAGACTGGGAGACCAGCAAAACAATTTAGGCTGGTTTAAGATGTTTTCTTTTTTCAGCAGGAAAGGGTACATAAAGGACAAAATGCAAAAAAAAAAAAAAAAAAAAAAGAATGAGTAAACAGCTAGATAATATTCCTTAAGCCACGGTCACACTAGACTTTGACCATGCAAAATTTCTTCGGACTCTGCAACGTTCACGCTATGAAGCATCTTTTTCATAAACAAGAATTCAACATAACAAGAACTAATACACCCAAAATGTAAAAAATATACAATCTACTCGACTTTACAGCAAAAATATTGTTCTTTTAAAACATCCAAGAGATCACGCCTTGACGCATCGATCTTCTACTAGTCACATGTCTTCATGTGATGCGAATTCACAATGTGAATGCGAAACCTTTCGCTTGAGCTTGCGTTTCCGGTCTGACCAAGCGGCGACCTTCGTGTCTCTCTCTTCCAACACGGAAGTGACTTAAATGGCAATTCATCGACTGGCCACTAGTGTCAGGCTCCAAAAGAGAGTCAATCCCATAGACTTCCATGTTAAAATGCCCAACTTTACAGCAGGAAAAAATGTTTACAGCCTGGTACAAAAAGTGGTTTTGGTCTATATAGCTAATTTTGCCCTTCATGACAACTGTGAGGGGGGTGAATTTTTTTAAATAATTAATCCGTTTAAATTATATTAAGCCTTTAAATTTTAAGTTAAGTTAAATTAACCACTTTATTAATCCCACAAAGGGCAATTGCATTAGGGCAGTGACAGGTGGATTGCCGCTACGAAGTGTTGCGTTTGTGTAAGAAAAATATCCATATTTTCACATGTTACAAAGTAAAATTCTAGCTTCAGGCCAAACGCAGTCTACCGGTACTTGCGCCCAAAGCGCTACTTATAACGTCGCATTACTCACATAAGTTGCGCTTTAGGCGTAAGTGGAATCCGTATGTTCGTTAAATATGGATATTCTACTTACACGAACATATCGCTTTCTTACCCAGTCATTCACTGCCATTATGAAGCTTGGAAGAACCAGGACATTTTTTTTTATAACTCCGATTGTATTCGTCTGAAGGAAGAATGTCATATACACCGACGATGACTTGAGTGTGACTAAATCATGGGCTAATTTTAATTTTTGGGTGAACTATCCCTTTAAGTTGCAATAGGCATGATATGTATTCCAAAACACTCCTCATCTTATAGCTCCCCATCTACAGTATATTAAAGTCTGGCAGCCCCTCAAATGTTCCCGTCTGGTGCAGTGGAGCCCCATCAGGACATGAAGGGAACTGCACCGATGCAGAGTGCTGCAGTCGCCTCCCCTTTGCAGTGACACCACACACACACACACTCTCTCTCTCTCTGTTCCCTGATCTGATCTTTGCGCCAACAATTTCAACCATTCTATCGAGACATTCATCAAAAACGCAGACCGACCCACGTCTTCCTCTCCCTGCTTCAAAGGTCAAAACATTACATCCACTGATGCAGACAGAAATATGTGCAGACAGACAGAGAGAGAGCACGTTAAAAGGATATTTTCCCTGCCTGCTAGCAATCTTATCTCGCGCACGCACGGGGTATTTATTGACGCAAAAATACTTCAGCAATAAACCCAAAATGCATGATTCACATCATAAAAATCCTCTCGGATAGACAGGACACCACGTGACGCACTGGTGCTGTGTCTATTTCAGCAGCTGTGAACACAACATCTCAGCAGCAGACTGTGATTGTGTGTGTGTGTGTGTGTGTGTGTGTGCGCGCGAGAGAGAGAGAGAGAGAGAGAGAGAGAGAGAGAGAGAGAGAGAGAGAGAGAGAGAGAGAGAGAGAGAGAGTCAGCGCGTCTCATATTTTCATTCGACGACGTGCTACAGACCGCAGTAGAAAGCACTAGCAGACTCCATATTGTCTGCTTCAGCTGCTGTGTAGAAAAGCGTTTCCTTCCTTAAGGGCGAACTATCATTCTGCTACCTGTGAGCACACATAGAAGCCCATTATCCTCCAAACAAAAGAGCGCGCTACTGCGCCATTGGCTGCCAGCGGAGCTCTTCCTCTTTTTGGAAACGTGTGCTGCACACTAACCGTTTTATTACATTTTACAAAGTAAACAGCTCGTAAACGTACTTTATGACTATGATTATTAGTAAGATATACATTTTATATGCAGATTACATTGAAAGTAAACATTTTAAAAAAATCAAAATATCTAACTATGCTTTGGTAATCATAAAAAAGTGAATTAAGATATGTTGTGTGGTTGAGAGAGGATGAATAATAATCCTAAATGAACACAGAGTAGCAAAAATGTTAAAGATGAAAATAGAATAATATAAATAACTAACAAATGCTACAGCAACTCCAAAAGTAGTATTTTAGGTTTCATACACTGTAAAAAATTGCATTATCAATAAGTTATGACAACACGTTTTTACATTGCTTTAACATCAAAATGAGTTAAGCAATTTTCAACTTATAAGTTATACAAGATTCAGCTCATTAAAAAAAATCAGTTTAATGTAACTTAAGTTAAAATGACTTAAAGATTCAAGTTGGCACTTAAAAAGTTATTCTAGTGCATACCTTTGACTGTCAGTGGCAAACAGAAGTTGTGTATAAAACAGAAATCTAAGCCTGCATAACCAGAGACTGAGAAATATAAGGGATTACAAGAAATATGAAATGAGTAAGAGGTCAAAGTTGCTAAATGAGGAAAGTGTATCATCTTACAGCAGTGTAACCCCTTCCTCACCTCTGCGTCTGAGAGCTCAGCTCTTTCTCAAGTTTAACAGCAATTACAGCAAAGTGTCTGAAGGGAGAGAGACAGAGAATCTATTAGCGGACTAGCAGAGATGGGGCACAGTGACATCATCACGTAAATGTCAACGGACCCGTCAGAACTTCACAAGGACTGTCTTGACTGAAATACAGCCAGTTAACTTAGCAGTATAAAAGACAAGGTTCTTTAACTACTGTAAACTAGCAAAAAAAAATAAACTGAAAGGATAATACAACTTGTTGGGTTTTACTGGATCAGTATGTGTTCTGAGTACAACAACCGACTATTGAAATGTTACCGTTTTGTTGCTAATAACTGATATATTTCTGTAACTTAGGTTTAACAATTATATAAGATCATACTTGCTTATAAAGAACAATAATAAATAATAAATATGACCACATCATCTCAGCGTGTAATCCACTGCCATCTGCAGTACATAACTTTACACTGTCCACGGATCAATCGATCCTAAAATCGGGATAATAGCAGACAATGTTTTACAGATACCAACAGAGCGTATACTTCAAGAAGTCTACAATTTTGATATGTCGAAAGTAGCACAACTGTCTTCAACAGTGATAATTATCAGAAATGTTTCTTGAGCAGCAAATCTGCATATTAGAATGATTTCTGAAGGATCATGTGACACTGAAGACTGGAGTAATGATGCTGAACATTCAGCTTTGATCACAGGAATAAATTACATGTTAAAATAAATTAACTAGAAAACAGTTATTTTAAATTATAATATTTCACAATATTATGGTTTTTATTGTATTTTTGATCCAAAAAAATAAGCCTCTGCGAGCAGAAGAGACATCTTACAAAACAAAACAAAAATTACTGACCATTATATCCATTCAATCTCACTTATTATTCTCCAAACAGACTAAAACATAAAAGCCTAACTATTCGTTGACTGCTTATTTACAGAAGAACAGATAAAAGTGGGAGAGAATTGAGAATAATGTTGAAATACTTAAGCTATATCAATCACAATTTTTTCTAATTCAATCAAGTGTATTGATTCTAATTCAAAACTGTATTTCACTCAAAAGTGATAACTGTATTAATAAAAGTAGCAGATGTTCCAATACATCTGATTCCATTAGCTCGGTGTGATTTTAGTTGAGAGCAAATGCCTTTGTAACTTGGAGGAATATAAAGCATGTATCAGATCTTTCAATTATCAACCGGCTTTTCAGTTTTTGCAGCAATCATACCAAACCACTGGTCACCGAGTTCAACATCCATGAACAGCTCTTTAATTATTTACACCGTATATAAATAAAACCTGATGCCTCCCATTTCTGCCCTCTTCCATGCTTTTATTTCACGAGTTCACACAAGCTCTGCTCTGTTGTCCGTTCTCTCTCTGTCTCTCCCTGATTACTCATCCCTGCAGAAAAGACATGACACTGGTTATCCACGGTTCTGCCTTACACTCGGGCCAATAGGTGAAAATCATCCCGAGCAATCCTATTCCACCTTTTAATCCTCATAAATCTGGCTGTGTGAGGACATATGCTCAAATAGACTGCAAAACGTGTGGACATGTATGTAGTGTGTCCCGCATCTCATTTCACACACCTGCCCGTGTGCCATGATATCCCACACAAATGCTGTTAATGCTATTCCACATCAATGCTGCTGTGGCCGGTTTCAGCATCAATGCATTAACCGTGAACGCACCAACATTAAAGCAGCACTAAACAATACTTGTTGAATGTTGTGAAAGTAATGCTCACCGTATAAAACACCCTGAACCATGAAACACTAGTGGAAACATATGATAAATAGACAGAGAGTTTATTTGATCCCATAACAGAAAATTGCATGCAAAATCAGACACAATTTACAGACATTTAGTGCACTACAGACACAGTGTAGACATCTATACTAAACAACATACTCACTTGACCTGGGTTGAGTTCAGATCATATGTTAATCCATAATCATAACCCGATGCTTTTCTCAGATCACGACATGTATGCTCCAGTTTTCCTCGAATGTTTTTAGTGCTGATAATTAAGAGAGTAGTAAATAAGATCATTAACACTAATGGAAACAACACACAC
The DNA here is from genome assembly GCA_030578275.1 of Meda fulgida. Taxonomy (NCBI): domain Eukaryota; kingdom Metazoa; phylum Chordata; class Actinopteri; order Cypriniformes; family Leuciscidae; genus Meda; species Meda fulgida. Next base: position 3,811,623 of record CM060639.1, read on the forward strand.
TCTATTATAGTGTATGTTACACCTTCCTCCCCTTCATAGACTGCTTGCACAAATAATTGCACCACCCTAATTTGATCTTCCTGCTCCCTGGCGCGTGCGAACAGGTTTTCCCCGTGGAAGAGAAGGATGATGAGGATGATGTTGTTGGTGGTGATTTTTGCCCCGTTTTAAATCGCCCTCCTGATGCCAAATGCCTAATGCAAGCGGTTCATGTTTCAGACAGACGACACACACACACACACACACATTCACGCGCACACACACTCACGGCTCCTGGCGGAACTGCACCTTGCTCGTTTATTTATTTAATTCATTTTTTCTTTCTTTCAGATGTCACGCGTGGGTGGTGGGAGGACTCACGCGAGTTCGGTAGGTGATTGTGACGTGGCGCGCGCGCGAAGGGAACGGAGATCGCGCGTGGAGATTCATCCAAAAAGATTAGAAAGACACCGACGTTCACAGACTGTAAATGTGAAATATTTGTGTGTACAATTGACTGAGACCAGTAGTCATGGTTCTAGGAAAATGCGTCTATTTTACTCTACTTTTATATTTATTTATTTAATAATAATAATAATAATAATAACAATAATAATTCAAAAATCTTTATATTAATATGATTTAAAATGTGTGAATTAGGGTCTAGTAGGTTGTGAATTTTGAAGCCGCTTTTAAAGTCACCATGAAATCAAAATGAAAAATTGCATAGTTTAAAGAGGTCATATGATGCGATTTCTTGTTTTCCTTTTTCTTTAGTGTTTTATGTAGCGGTTTGTGCATGTATAAGATCTGCAGAGTTACAAAGCTCAAAGTCTCAAACCCAAAGAGATTTTCTTTGTAAAAGTTAAGGCTCAGCCACACCTTCTTAAAATGCTTAGTTTAAACTATGTTATCTTCCTTTTTGTGGGCTTTCACCTTAAACTGCAGTTGAAACTGTTGTGGTGGGAGCTTTAGACACACCCGCACAAATCTACGTCAGTGTGTGAGGGCAGAGTATCATATCACCACCCAAATGTAGGCTATACGCAAAGAAATAATGCGTAACTTTTATTCTCGCTGTATTATTGTTGCGCCAGCGTCCGCCATGTCGTGGAGACGCTGTGTTTTTCGTCTCGAAAGCCAAACTACTTTGTTTGGCCTTCCAAAAGAGGGCACATTAGAACACAGTGGTTAAGCTTTATTTACAATACTGTTCCAGAACAGTACAAATAAAATATTCGACTGTGTTGCACCTTTTTCAGAGGACTGTTTCCAGAACCTGGGAGAGTATCTTACAAGGCCGGCTGTGCACAAAGGCTGATTCTAAAAAGTGGGGCAATTCCATCTTTGCAAGTACAGTCTGGCACTTCTGACTCACAGGCACAGCCTGTAAGTATATTTTTATATTTTAAGAATTTGCTACTGACTATACAAACGTGAGTTTTGAGCAGTATAGTTGTGCTTGTTAGTCGTTTGTACGATCACAAATGCAGACATGGTTTTATGTTTACATAGTGCGAGGGGCACTATGTAAAGTTGATTGATCAGCTTGGTCATCTGCATTTTCCGGATCAGATTCGGCTCGAATTGAAAGGTAGTAACGACATTATCACCAGTCATTATTGCTTTGGGAGCTAATGTTCCAAATATTGTAAGGGGCGTGACATTTCTGTCACACGCGCAAGGTATTCGGGCCAATCACAATGCACTGGATCGCTGGTCAATTAGAGAACACCGTGCTTTTCAGAACAGTTATGCTTTGTAAAAACGTGTTTTAGAAAGGCGGGGAATAGAAGAGCAACAATAATGTACTGTATGTGTAAAATAATTACTTTTTTAACCTAAAACCACGTAAAGACATTGCATTAAACCAAATACACAAAATAATGTTCTTTTTAGAACCATCATATTATCCCTTTGATATAAAAAATAACCAATGCTATTTTTTTTTAAATTCATGTGTCCTCCCTCATGATCTTTAATCAAAATCGGATGACGTGTTTACTGGCGTGGGGGCGGGACAACCTGCTGTCACTCACATGAGATGACAGCAATTGCAAACAATTCAATCATCCAATCAATTCCCCATGGACAAAATCAAGTCCCGCCCTACTTTTTTTTTTTTTGTTCGTCAAAATAGGGAAGAAAAGATTATCACAACATCAATTTCATGCTGACTTTAAAAAAACAAGCTGCTATCAAATTGCTAAGTAAGATCTACAAGTACCACAAGAATGTCAGATGCTTTACAAATTGCAGCTTCAAAGTTCACATTTGAGGTCCAAATGTGTAAAACATAAAGGAATCTTCAAATAGCTGATGTTAGCCACGTTTAATTGTTTTAAAGCAGACCTATATGGGTCTGTATCAAGAGTAAGGGTGTGACTCCTCAGCCAAGGAATTAGAGCTTTACAGTGGTTATTCACACTTGTGGATCAATCGAAATTTCTTTTAGATGTTTGTTTTTGGAGGGAGGGTGGGGTTTTTGTGTTTTCACAAAAATGTGATTGATTCCAGACTCCAACATGACACATCCATCAAGTACGGTCAATTAACTACACAAGGATTTGAAGATTGTTCTATTAACATGCTTAACCCTAATAGACCAATAACAATTGTATATCTCCTACTTTATGTTGAATAATTAAACAATCTGTCAGTTTGTATTTGTACTTTGCTCCTTTGCTGTATTTGTACTTTGGCGTCTCCTTTGAGTCCTCTGTATTCTGCTGTTTGTGTTGTATCTCCTGATTGTGATGTTCTTGTACCTGTGACTGTATATCTGTGGAGAATCTCTCTTGCTTTGTGGATTCACTCTCTTGTCTCCTTTCCGGATACATTTGCATTGTTGCTCCAGGGTTCTCTTGTGCATGTGTCCTAGCCATTGTAGGTAAAATGACAAATTCTGGTGTTATTTCACTTTGCTGATTCGGTGTCAGTGGGTTCCCGCGGAGTGGCAGTATTCCCTCCTCTTGTTCATGATGGTGTCTATCCACTGCAATATTGACACACAAGCAAAGAAACAGGACATGCTTAATAATGAACTAACCAAATCACAAAACAAATACAGCTGCAATGATGCTGTAAGTCAGCCTTCCACCAACAATGGACAGAAAAATCTAACCAAACAAATATACTAAGGTTTGGTGTATGCAGTCGGCAATACTTGTCCTTACTCTGGACAATGAGAAACTAACAAAATGCACTGAAACTGCTTGCTAGCGCACAGTTTAAAATAAAATGCATTTTAATGGGGGGAAGTGCATACATCTTACAGTATATACCAACATGAAACTCACAGTTTGGTGCACTTAGAACATATTCTGTTTATGATATTTTGCCCAAACACACGTCTCAATGTCTCTCCTGCCATTGTGCGTGACTCGAGTATGCCATCGTCTTCCACTGCTGACAATCTCAAGATATCGATTGATGAAATATTATTTAGAATAAAAAATGACATTGCAGATTGGATTGCGAATTTAAATACAACAAAAATTAAATGAGCATCTGAATAGCTCTTAATTTCATTAGTTACAGTTGTTTCTAATCTTGTGAATTTCAGACATTTTCAAGCATGACTTATGTATCCAAAAATGTTAGGGCCACTGTACGTTTCAAGTAAAAATATTACATCCTTTGCCTTTTTATATATTTTAACTATAGAACAAAAATGTCAAATTTTTAAATGTAAATGTTAACCTGCTAAGTATTCTGTAAATATACAACAACATACAGGTGAAACTCGAAAAATTATAATATCGTGCAAAAGTTCGTGTATTTCAGTAATTCAAATTAAAAGGTGAAACTAATATATTTAGTATATATAACTATATACATATGCATAATTATACTTTTCAGAGGGCCGACATTTCTGTATTTAAAATCCTTTTTTTTATTGATTTCATGTAATATTCTAATTTTCTAAGATTTTGAATTTGGGGTTTTCATAAGCTGTGAGCCATAATCATCAAAATTATAACTTTTGCACGATATTCAAATTTTTCGAGTTTCACCTGTACATGAAACATGAAACAGTACTGATGTGTTTTTCCATGAACAAAGAACAGAAATGAGCTGGAGAAGAAAAGTTCAATAATGTATTAAAACAGCATCTTACCTTTCACTTGCAAGTGAACTACTCCAGTCTGCAGATATTCATCATGAAGATAACTCCTGAAATCTTTACATGTGTATCTGACTGCTGATAATTTCTGGAAGTCAGAGAAAGATTTCCTTTCTCCAGCTCCTGATGGACAGACTCAATTATCATTTGTTTTCTCCTGCCTGTTCATACACTGATAAATGAGCTCTGCCTCTCTATACCAGCTGATGTTCATGGACACACACAGCGCTGGTTTCAGGTGAGAGATGAACGAACAGGTAGGATGACGTCTGCTCCAGGGTCAGACACAGTGCCATTAGGAATCACAAGACTAAAGTCTTCAGCTGGACACAGAAATATTGTGAACCCCATAAATAATAGTCACATTAAGACATTATTACTGCAATATTGTTCTGTAAAGCTGCTTTGAAGCAATGCTATAAATACATTTTACTATGCATTTTATCAGTTCACATGTTGACTGACTTACGTTGAATATCTTTGAAAGATGTTTATTTGAATACTTACAGCTGATGCTGAGAAAAACATCTTGTAATGTTTGACATTCATGGATGACTTGACAAATACAGAGGCCTTTCTGTGATCTCTGAGAGTCAAAGACACATTTCCATTGTGTAGATCCTGCAGTGAGAGACTCACTCGACCCTCATAGCTCTCTCTCATCTGTCCATCCTTATAATGGCAGACCAATCCTCATTCCACCACATGATTTCCATCAGCGCTGACGGCTGGCTCAAGATTACATGACAGAACGACATCATCTCAGGATTAAAATATGCAATGTCAGACTGGCAAACAAGAGAAAACTCTGAAGAAGAGAGAGAGAGAGAGAGAGAGAGAGAGAGAAAAGAACAATTAATAAAGAAAAAATATACCTGTCAGACATGTCATAATAGTGTTTTATGTGCAGTGAGACTCAGCCGAAGAATTAGAGTTATAGATAATGTTTGTTTTGACTTGTCTTGCTTAGTTTCTGACATATCTTTAGCTTCAGCTGTTTTTAATATTTCTGCACACCTGAGACACCGATGGAAAATCCACTGTAAGCCTAGAAAACACGACAATATGAAACTGTCTGTGAATATCGAGCTATTTAAAACATTATTATTATAATAAAACTTATCATAATATGATTCTTAACATAATTCTTATACATAAATCATTATTATATTTACAGTAAATTTAGAAAAAAATAAAATGTAGCCTAACTTGTACAAATTCATGAAACTATATTAGGCACGTTACTGCCCCCTACTGGCAGAACACACACCAGGCAAACTGCTTAAAATACGACAAAACTAAAAACAACAGATGGTGTACACGAAATCCGTATGTCTTTTGTAAATAATAATAGGCCTACATACATACATGCTGCCGTTTGCTAGTTTAATGATAATGAAATTGTGACGTTAAATATATATTTTTATACTCAATTTATGTATGACTATGAAACAAATATACACCTATTATATTTATGAATGAGGATTATGTATAAACTTTTTTTTCAAAACAATAAAGGCATTTTAAACATTTTAATTTTTGATGGCATGTGCATTTTTGAAGAGCAATTCATATGTGGTATAGCTAATTCAACGATCCAATTGTATCTTAAAATACGTATAAATTATCTGCCAAAATAAATAAATGTACTTACCTGTTACTGTTAACAGCAACAATCGTTTCCCCAGCTTTTTGACTAGTCAGGTGAGATTTTTTTTTTGGAAATAGTCTAATCACGTCAGCTGACATTACTTCCACGTAAATGCTACACTGAATATTCAATGTAGCTAATTAATAACATGGATATTTTAAAGTATGCCTACCTGTTTAGAGTGTGTTATAGATACATTAAGTTAATGTAAAAAAGAAGAATTTTATATTGTAGTAGAAGTTAGATTGAAACAGTTTTATTCAATTTTCCTGAATCTCACCATAATTTAAGTCCAACTTTCAACAGGAATTATTCAACGTTGTCTCAGACTTGTCACCGAGATACTAGTTGGGCAGGTTTTGCATTAAGAAGTTAACTCTGAGAAAAGAATCTGAAACGGTACTACAATTTTTGAGTTCTTGAATCAAGACCAGTGTTTGTGTCCTACTACTCTAGACAGCGCGCGGTTCCTGTTGCTAAGCAACCGCGGTCCAAACATTAGCTTGTACCCGGCAAGAGCAGCGAGAGGTGAGTTTCACAGAGGATTATTTAAACTTTACTACATAAATGTTGCGTATATTACGGCTTCACATACTTGTGCAGTCTCTGTAAAAGTAAAATTAGTTCAGACTATTAAAAAAAAATTAGTTCAGCCAGCTGCTTGCTAACTAAAATCCACAACAGTCCGTTAAAAACGGGATCCAAGGAGGATATTCAGGCATTATCCTGTTTTGTGTGAAGAATGAGCGCCGGCCGGACTGTCGAGGGCGCGGGGTGTGTGACCTGGTGGGGATTCGGACCAGCACGAGACCTCCTGACCTCAGGTGAACCATAAACCATCACAGTATCTGACGAAACAGTAAATATGGATCAATGCTCACATACATTTGTTTGATGTATTTTCTTACAGAGAACATGGTGAGGTCAGATGGAGAGCTGAATGTTCTGCTGGTGGGCAGTGGAGATCCCAGACACATCCTGAAGACCATCACTGGACTGACACACTCTGATTCACTACATGTGTGTGATTCATTACGGACCTCACAGTCTGTTACTATACAGCATAATAATAGCCTTTATGACATATTATTACCACAACATAAATCAACTGTTTTGTGCATGTTAATGTGTTAATAATGAGACGTTTGGCATGTTGCAGGTTTGGGTGATTGAGAACAGTATGGAGGTTGTTGCCAGACAACTATTATTACTATATTTATCACTTCAGACCCCTGAGAACATGAGTCTACACAGTACGTACCTTCATATATTATGACATAGCTTCTGCTCTTTAAAAAATTACAAGTTTATAACCTATAATTCCCAGCATAGTATATGTATACACACATTTTAAAATATTACAAATGTTTTAAAGAATATAATACATATATAATACAAAGGAGATGTAATAAATGTATGTTTTATATTACATTTTGACAATCCCTGTTGTTTCAAGTTACGGAAAGGTGTAAAAATCCCCAGAAAAACACTGTAAATGTCACATATTGCATTCATGATTGTATATTCAGATCAGATCAAGTCAAGGAAGTTTATTTGTGTTGTATTTTTTTTTTTTTTTTTTTTAGAAAAGACCGAAGTGTTTCTGGAGGTGTTTGGGAATTCTGAGATTCGCAAAGAAACGGAAGAGACTTTAAAACACGCCGCGGCTCAACTCTCTCTCTCCATCACAAACACTCTGTCCTCTAACTCACACACCCATCCTTGCCTTGATACAAGCCTTCTGAAGGTCCAGCAGACATTAATTATGTGTTTATATACTGCATGTCATAATCAAACTCATCTCAGTACTATCTACTCCTCTGCTGTTTCATCATCAGTTTAAGGAGAGAGATGAGTTGGTCCGGATCTTTAAACTGTGGGAACGGCCACCGTCAGTGCCAGCGAGTGTGCGTAAGGTCTGGGACGCCCGTGTTCGGCAGCACCTGGGGACTCGCTACGACTCACGACAGGGGTGTTTCGACTGGGATCTCAGCATGAAACTGCACCAGAGCGGCGTATGTACCAAATAACATGACATTATTATACACCTGCACTCCGGAAGACCAATCAGAGCTGTGCAATAAGACTCAATTTACTGTATATTACACAGTTATTTGCCAAATAGACTTATTTCAGCTCATATTTTATTACAAATGTGATTGTTTAGACAATTTTAGGCAAATTACAGCACCTAAATTGCATATCTACGATTCACAGCAGACACTTTTTCCATGTATAAAGAAACAAAATTTAGTTAAAATTGTAATAATTTTGTCAGTTGGTGTGCTTATACTTTTCAGTTATTTTAGCACTGCAAGTGAAACTAAACGAAAATGATAAATATTGCCTTGGAATAAAATAATGTTGTCTTGAAATAAAATATGTTTAAATAAAGATAAGATTTTATTTAATTGATTTGAAGTAACAAAATAGTTTTTTTATGGTTTTAGTTAAGAATATTAAGTATACCTCACTACTGTTCTATTAAATCCTGTGATTTTTCTCTTAGTGTGGCGTCATTAGCAAACATCAGTATGTGAAATGGAGGGAAAGTGGTGTGGCCTTTGAAATGAGGGAGGGGCTTTACCAAACAGCCAATCAGAGTCTGCTTTCCACACGAGTGTTCAATCATGTGAGTAGATTAACTGTCTACAATAATAGTTGTGAGCCATGATACACTGTCATGCAACGGTGTGTGTGTTTGTACCAGAGAGGAGATCAGGTCGCTGTTAGAGGATATTGGGGGGACATCGTCTCCAGTCCATATCTGTCCTTCGGCATAGAGGCCGAGAACAAAGACCTGCTGAAGAAACAGAACAATCAACATGTAAAGGTGACAGGAACTATTTAATACCCCCCAAAATTAAGTTACAAATAAAAACCTCATGAAATTTTTTTTCATTATATTGCATTACTTCTTTTCTCTGTCCAAGACCACATGTATGACTTATCTTTATAGCTTGTCATTTCTACTGCATGATATATATTATATTGCAATAACATTTACATCATGATTTACCTTCCTCTGGCCATCTTTCTCTCAGACGGCTCAGGATATTTCAGAAGTGAACGTCCTGGCATTGTTTGAATGTCTTGCCACTAGAGGGATTTCTTCACTGAATGAAGATGTACCAAACCCTTCAAGTCCCTGCTGTCAATCCACAGACAGTCTCATAACAGAAGAGAAGATACAGAATAATCCACCCTCCTCTCAAACTCACTCAGAACATGAGCAACATCCAGCAGTACAACAGACACAAGCACTTGGTAATGTCCTATTATGTCAAAACAATGTACATCTATTGCCAGTGAAGTGCTGTAAACAAATCAAACAGTGCTGCTTTTAATAGTTTTGAGTTTTCAACACATTTACTTTGGGTTCTTGTGTTTTTGCAGATTTGCTGAACCTGAGTGGAGTGACAGTGTCATTTCTGTCTCCAGACTCACTCAACAAACTTCCCCTCAAAAACAAATACAGGAACTTGTTCAACCGCATCTTCTGTTCAGCCAGGTGAAGCCTGTTCATATACAGCTCACAGAAGCAGTACTTGAGTTTGTGTGTAAGTGACCAGCATAAACTGTCTGATGATAACACAATCTGTTTTCTCAGTATGGTTCATCAGCTCGATTCTTCTCTGAGAGAGATCGCAGCGCCGGATGCTGCTCTGCTAATAGAGTTAGCAAAGTGGGTCCATCATCTCACACACACACACACACACACACACACACACACACACACACACACACACACACACACACACACACACACACACACACACACACACACACAAATCAGACTTACAATTCATGCTCATGCTAACTTTTTGATGCATAGCTTGCAAGCAAAACTCCTGAATGCTCATTATCACTGTTCTTCTCGTTCAGATTCCTGTTGGACCTTTCAAAAGAGCAAGTGTCAGGTTTTGCTGACAGAGTGAAGGAGATCGCTGAAGAATCAGGATTCACTGCAACACACGACCAGACCAGCGACATATATGCAGTATTCACACGGAAAAATGACTGAAGGACTCGCACAGTTTCAGATACACACTTTACAAACATACACTGCACTAAATTACAACAACAACAACAAAAAAGACCATTTCAGATTAGAAATTGAAATTTGTCTTAATGGGAGACTTAATTAACCAAGACTTCTTAACTTTACCAAACATTTAAATATGAAAATGTATATAATTATAGTTTCTAGCTGCTTGAATGTACATGAACTAATGATTTTGAGCATTATATAAATGTATTCATGTTTGTTAACTTTTTAATGAATGCTATTATGAAGTGTTGCCTAAATTAGCCTTGAAACTAATAAATGACCAACGAATGCACAAACAAGTGTAGATGGGTGATTTAAGAAACTAATAAAAAGAATAAATGCATTAATGACTATTAAATAAATGGATTAATTTCTTAGGTCAAGATAACAGAACAAACTTTACAACAATGGGAACACTAAAGTAAGAGAACTAAAGTAATATATATTAAATAAATAAGCAAAGCTAAACAAATAATACAAGTCCAATGTGGCAATAATTGCAAAAAAAATGTTGGCTGATTTATGTTCATTTTTAATGTTATCGTTGGCCAATATCAAAGCCGATAAATAAAGCATTGTTTCCCTCAGATGCGCACTGTTCGACATGATGGTTTTGATTGTAATATTGAAATGACTTCAAAAAAAGGAAAATACAGTTAAGTGCAAAATGTGTAGCGCAAATCTGTCATATAGGCTACATATAATTATAATGAGAACATTATACATAAGTGTGTGCTTGGGACATGGCTTTTAATGGTAAATTAATAAAAATGGTTAAATAAAACTTTAATGAACAGCACATCCCTAACCCTGAGAGAATGTTTGGTCTTCATGTCGATCCAGCAAAACACAAACATCATGTCATTATAATAAAACCAAAAACACGTGTGTGCTTGAACAATTTTAATTAAAAAAGTGAACATGTTGTCTCTTCATTCACATACAAATGTAAAGGAAAGGCAGATTTCCAGAGTAAGAGAGACAGTGTAAAGCTCTGTGGTGTACAGATAGTCTGAGACCGAAGGAAATCAGAGAAAGAGTCAAGCAGAGAGAGAGAATACAGTACTGGCCCGGGACAGAGGAGAGATCGATCGCTGATGATTCAACATTCATGAGACAGATGAGGTAAAACACTGCCGCTCCACATTAATATCAGCACTACACAAACACTTGCATTGCTACTGTTTTCAGTTTCAAGTTAATTATTAGAATAGTGACAATAATAACATTACAACAATTATAAAATCCTTCAGTGAGGTTTAAATTCTAGTGAGATATACAGTGTAAGCAGTGTTAGAGAGAACAGAAGATACGGGCCTTTTTGAACTATATCAACATTTGCAAAATGACAATATCTATGAGTTGTGCAAACGAGATCTCGTGCACTCAAAAGGCAACTTTATATCTGCCAAGTATGAGAGTGTAACAGAAAAAATAAAAAGTACAGCTGCCAACAGATTGCAAAGAGAAAACTGAAAACTAAGAGGAAGATTACAAGCCCTTGCTCTCAGTCCGGCTAAGTGCAGCAAAGGGCTTCCAGCACGACAGTGAAATACAGCATTAATGCAGCCTGTATATTGATTGTAAATGTTTGATGTTGATAAGCATATCTCATTCCTTTACCTGTGAAACCAGTCACCACCTTTATATCCTTTGCAAAAACAGTTTTTGGTGTTGTATATTCTATTGCAACAATTGTCTAATCATAGGAGTTATAGAAGTATGATTATAGTAATATGTCCTGCATCACAATCTAACTCTAGTTTGTCTATAAATGCATATTATAATAACAGATTAAATCAATTTGTTTTTTTTTCCCCCATCACTTTTCAGTTTTCTACTTTTTTGAAAATAAAAGTTAGATTGGAATGTTTTTAAAGAGTTTATTATTATTATTATTATTATTAAATACATATTAATCAAAACCACATTTAGCTTTGAAAGAATTTTTGCAATTTAATTAGTTCATTAGAATATGGTTAACTATATAAATGGATTCCAAATACATAATTTAAAATTAAAATCAAATCAGATTTTGCACTATACACTAAGCATCTCGGTCTCTTAAGAGTTAAAGGGATAGTTCACCCAAAAATAAAAATTCTGTCATCATTTACTCACCCTCATTTCATTCCAATAATACTGTAATTCATCTTCAGAACACAAATGAAGATCTTTTTGATGAAATCTGAGAGCTTTCTGTCCCTCCATTGACAGCTACACAACTACCACTGTGGCGCTTCAAACTGTTCATAAAGAGATTGTATGTATGAACAGTTCATATGAACTTTTTAGTCCAAATTTTCTGAAAAGACACGATCGCTTTATAAGATGAACAGATTTAATTTAGCTTTTATTCACATTTAAACATTCATTAACACACATCAGTTGTAGTAAATAGAAAGCATGTTTGTTTGACGTGTGAGAACCAATGAGGTTCATTCTCGATCTCAATCTGTTCATCATATAAATCCAATGTGTCTCTTCAGAAAATTTGGACTAAAAGGTTCATATGAAATTCATATGAATTGAGCAGTTTAAAGCATGGTAGTGTGGCTGTCAATGGAGGGACAGAAATCTCTCAGATTTCATCAAAAATATCTTTATTTGAGTTCTGAAGACGAACGAAAGTCTTACAGGTTTGGAACGACGTGAGGGTGAATAATTACTGATGTAATTTTTGGGTGACTTATCCCTTTAAGGAAGCAGGAAGCAATCAGGAACTAACAACAATTAACTGGCCGTGATTAATCTTTTAAGTTTAATTGTGCATTCGAAACACCTGAGATATTAACAGAAATTTGTCGTGGCATAAATGTTTTCTCCTTCTGTTTTCTTCTCTGTCGCTTTTAATACCTATTAGACATTCTCAAACCAATACATTGTGAATAGTTATTAAGTTGTAATTGACCTTGTGTATAAAAAAAGCATTACTTTTAAATAAAAAACAGTTAAAATTAATAGTGAGATGAACATATAAATGTATCTGGACAATCATATTAAAACAGCAGTCACATGTAATATTCTGAGTCATTGGTCACTGAAATTGTAAATATACATCTGCTCTGGGATTCAAGTAAAACGTCACTGGATTTTGATCCAAGATCAAGTTATTCTGAATCTTAAACCTTAACATAACCTGTTCAGATGGAGAGTTTCTATTAGATGTGATTTACGGTCCTGTAAGAGCAGTGAAGTGCCTTCATCAGAAGGTACAGAGGTGATGCATTACCGTTCATATGTCATCCTTACTTGTTATGAACCTACGACTATTATACTAACTGGTCAGATCATTAACCATTAGATTCCCATCACCTGGCGATAATGTACACTAATCATTTTTGATTCTTCATTACAATTAAAAGTGAGGACCTCATTTAAATCTAAATATTGGAAAGTGTTCTACTGGAAAACACGAAGGTTTTCCGCTACCACACTATCTCTCGCTTTTATTCCTCTTTCATAAATGTTATTTTGTACTAATACGTTTTTCTGAAGAAGCAGCTTCCACCATTTTTACATTATCATGTTATTCATGGCTTCATGGCATCAATTACAACAAGCATGGAATGTATGAATGCATATTTGTAGGTTATAACAAACGTGCATTCAAACGAACACGCACACACGCACTATTTCCTAGTTCTACGTGGCCTCATGTCTTATTTTGACCGTCATAGGCAATCTGTTCTACCTCTACAGGTCTTTTTTGCTCTGAGGGTTCTTCGAGTGGTTCTGCACAGCTTTGGACAGGTCGGGCTTCTCCGGTGACATCAACTCCAGGAGATCCACCAAGGCCTTCTTGATATAAGCTCCAAACTTGTGAGAATCCTGCAAATCGAACCAAAATATCATTACATGTGATTGTCATCAAACACTGTCATAATCAGGTGTAGCACCATAAAGAAAGCCATAAATGTTATATTTGCCATGTTAATTGAGTTTCTGTCCAACCAAATTTAGCAAGACTTTATGTTTCCATCCAAAGTTGCAAATTTAATTTATGCGCAAAGTTGGAATATGACAAAACATTTGCGAATAAAGCACCGTTTCCATCCCATGTGTTCAAGAGAACAAAAGCATCACTTACTGGGAAATTGGCACAAAGTATCTGTAATAAAAATGGAAGTTGCTGCAATCGGGAAAGCCAGTGTGTCTCAGAGTGCACAGACAAAATGCAATAAATGCTGTTATGTTATCTTGAGTTTGGGAATGCACTCATGAGAGACACTTCTGGGAGGGAATTAAACCATTAGACTTTGGCTCAGGCATTTCAGAACAACCAAACCAACATCTGAGATGCTGTGCGATTAAGCTAGTCTGCTGGTTAGTCCAGTTATCCAATCACATCCTCTGTTGAGGCGAAGCCATGTTTTCTGTTGCGCAGTGAGGGATTTATTCAGTGAACGTTTACATCTTAGTTTTTGTGCATGTCTTCTTATCAGAAAATAAATGTATGCACCTCAATTGAGGGCATACGTGTTTTTTTTTTTATACACTTTTTTAGAATTTGTGCATCTTGGCATTTCCATCCAGTGTTTTTTAATGCAATATACCAAAATGTGCATACAAATAGATGGGGGAAACATAGTTAGTTTGTCAAATCGTTTGCTAGTCTCTATTTTTTCTTTTCCTTTGATTTCAGAAAATTGGTAAAGGAAGCATATATTAGTGTACTAACAGTCTGAGGGCAGGAGTGTTTGCTGGAAATATGGAAGTTGATCATGTTTTCTCCGATGATGATGTAAGACACGCCATAACCATCATCTGCAACCTGTCAAGAGCACACATGCAACATTTATAGAAATGCACAGGCAATTGAGTAAAAAAATGAGAATGTTAATGGTTAAGTGTTGCATGAATATTTCTGACCGGGCCGAATCCTCCACCGCAGGTCGTGTATTCTGGGTGGTTCACGAAATCAAACAGCTCCACCTGCTGGAGTGGAGTCTGACTGGTGGACAGACGCCACGTTTCTGAAAGCACCTGAAGAAAACACACACACCAAAACAAATGGAATATCACACAATACAAATATTTTTAAATAATAAGATATTTACAAAATGAAAGTACTATATATTTTATAATATAATATTGCATTTTAAAATGTATGTAGTTAGATGGGTGAATCTCACAAACATATAAACAAATCGAAATAAAAGATAGTTCAGTTAAAGAAAATAAAGACTAATTTTAAAATATTATGATTTTTTTATTTTTTGTTTTTTTGCATCGTGACATTATTTTCATCAGTAAACTTCCCCGGAATTTTCATTACTAAATAATTTGTGAAAAAATTATTTTAGAGGATTTCTTTTGTAATTCTCATTATTCACAATAGTAAGTTATGCTATTTTAACTGTGTTAAATAACATTTATTAATTCATCATAAATTAAAGGCTGTACATTTTACCATGATGTATTAACACTTCACAATTTAAATAATAACTTTTTTAAACCCGCTATTAGGAAAACATTTTGGCAACGCTTTACAGTAAGGTACCATTAGTTTATTAGTTTAACATAATTAGTGTAATGTTATTGTTAACATATTAGTTAATTAATGCCTTACCTAAAATTAACAAACAACGAGCAATACATTTGTTACAGTATGTATTAATCTTTGTTAACGACAGTATAGTTCATTGTTAGTTAGCTCAGGTCATTAAATAATATAAACAGATATATTTTCTTAAAAATAATTTATTAGTAAATGTTGAAAACTAATATTAATAAATTATTTAGAAGTATTTATCATTGTTTGTTGATGTTATGAAACCTTATTGTAAAGTATATTTTTTGCACTACAGTAATGATAATCTGTTATGAATCATGATACAAAAAAAAGTCCTAAAAATGAGCTTCATTTTTATTTGTCTGAAATAAGACCTGGACATGTTCTTGACAGGTTTATCGTGTATTTTCCAGTTCGGACACACATGAAAGAGCATTTACAATGAATCAAAATCAGTTAAACTAATCTAGTTTCAACTTCCTTGCTAATCAGATAACATTCCCAGAGTCACACACACCTCTTTGAGGAAGGGTGACTCCTCTCCCAGGTATTTGGACACGATGTAGAGGCAGAACAGGTGTCGGTCTATTCCTCCTCCCGTCATAGCCATCCTGTAGAGATGCTGGTGTTTCTCAGACGCCGTACGGAAGAGACGTCGACACACCTCCTTACTCTACAGGCACAGAGAGGTTTAAATATGCACTGTGCTGTAAAGATTTGTAAACTAATTACTCTTAAACTATTCAAAATGTAGCAAAACAGTTTGAAAGTAATCAACTGTCAAATAAAAATACTTTATTGTATTAAATTGTAAAAAGTACAGGACATTTACATGCATTAAGCAATTAAATTTAACAGCATTTAACCAAATATTTCTGTCAGTACAAAAATATAACATGCATTATAGTGTGTGTAATGTGTGTGTGTGTGTGCAGCTCTTCATTAATATGTTTACGTGTATGTTTGTTACCTCTCCGCCATCTAGTGCTTTGACGAAAGCGCAGCTCTCACTGGTGCAGGAACGCACCGTCTCAGTCCGGCCCTCGCGGAATAAACGGGTCATAGACGCTTCGTAGGTCAGAGAGAACGTGCCTCGATTCTGGATTTGGGGAAGGAACGAGAAAGGAAGAATGTCATTATTTAAACCTTGATAGTTACACCAATTGTTTAATATATCTTAAACAATTTCAGTGAACAGTAAAGTTGCTAAAACATCATATATTTGTGAAATATACACACTAAATAAGTTTATTCAATAAAATAATATATACTTAAATAATTAATATATGTCATGAATGCATGTAATATGTCAAGATAACTACCTGAGTAGTTGCATCAATGCAACCTGTTCCTGGTCATAACATTTCCTACATTGTCATACATGTACAAAGCAATTTCAGTGTTCAGTAAAGTTACTTAAAGTGCCCCTATTATGCTTTTTCAGATATCATCTTTCATGTAGTGTGTGATATGACTGTTTGTGAATGTCAAACGTCTGCAAAGATCGAAGTGCAGATAAATGAAGTTATATCGATTCTGAACTTCCAGAAACGAGTCTTCAGTAATTTCCACTCTTACTTCCTGCATAAACCTAACTAGGTTTGTAATAAATTTGCATAATGCCCGCCTATGATCTTCATTGGCTGCCTGCAAACAACATCTACTTTGACAACAAATAAGCGCTGAGGAAGCCTCCGGAGCTGAAATTCAGATATGGCAATATACGCTTTGTTTCCGACATGCGCTGTAAGCGATCGACCAATCACAACAGACTGGTCCATCTGACCAATCAGAGCAAAGCAGGGTCTCGGAAAGGAGGGGTTTAGAGAGACTGAATCCTTTATCAAACTGTTTTAGACACTGTGAGAAAAAAGCTGATGCTTTAATGTATATTATGACAAAATCCAAGTGTTTTTTGATCTTGGATGCATGTAAACCTGTTGTAGGAGCCTTTAAAAGAGCATAATAGGGGCACTTTAAGATAGACAATGGAAATGTGTGAAATATACAAACTTAGTGTATAATATATTTTATATACAGTAAGTCACACTTAAAAATATTGGAATGTTACTGCATTAGATAACAAAATATGATCCATTTTCAAACATTTCACAAAAAAAGGTTATGTTATGAATAATAAAACAATAGATCTAGTGTTGAAAGAAATGAAAACCAAAAGTATTGTGCAACTTTGTGTTAGTGGAACATATTCATAGTTAATGTGATTCTTGACACCTGTCTGTGGCTCCTCTGCTAGTGTGAGCTTGAGGAGAACTGACTTCAGCACACTAACGCTGGGTTTTGTGTCTTACCCTGTAATAGGCCAACTGAAGCGCAATCTGAATGAAGGCATCTGGACTGATTTTACACTTTTTGATGGCACCCTTGCCAAACTCTTGTATTGGAAACACATGAAAGTCGATGTCGTCGGCGAGGGCCTGTGCCACAGCGAGAGACTGATCAACACGCTCCTGACACTGAAAACACATACAGGAAGATCAATTATTCAGTGTCACGGTACACACTGCATGACTGTAACATGAGAAGGTGCTACAGTGTGTTTGTACCTGTACAGGTATGTCCCAGGTTAGTCTAGAAGGTTGAGGCAGGGAGGAGGACACGTCTCCTTTACAGTGACCTTCTTCATTATAACCCAACTGGAAACAATCCGTAGTCATCACATACTGAGAGAGAAAGAGACAAGTGTATTAGAAAACAGCTAACATAGTATTAATAACAAAAACTGCTAACATAGCAATAACAAATAGATTTGCATTTACTGGAAGAAAAATAGCAATGCTTGCAAGTTAACAAAAATCAGGTAACAGTAAGTTTAAAGGAATAATTATCTTATTATTTATTCACATGTTTGAAACTGCAAGAGGATAAATGCATTTTTGCAATTTAAACAAAAAAGAATTAAAAAAATTAAAGACCAAACCACAGTTCAGCATGTAAAATTTTCAAGAGGAAAAAAAGCAACTTTATATGCATATATTACAATGACATCATCACTGACAGTCAGAAATAATCTCAAAATATAATTGTTTCATAATCTACATTATAACACTGATACCTAAATTCACTTGTAGCATTTAAAATGATTTATTAGATTTTTTTTTATTTACTCAAATGTATAGAATTTTAGCCACAATTAGATGTAAATAAGCATCTGATAAAATTGTATTATCTCTATTATTTAAAAATATTTTTAGTCAAGCAAGAACTATTTAAACCCTGTTGCTTAAGACAAGAAATCTTCCTAAACTATCAACTCATTCTTAGCAAGCACCATTTCGTTTATCTGAGTTCATCTCTCATTCATTTGTTCGTTGTCTAAACACGGCCTCTTTTTCACTCGTTCTCTCTCACCTCCCACACATGAGCCATTATCGGTGCGTCCGCCCAGGAGTGTTCAGCGTTGAGTCCGTTCTTTCCGTTTTTATAGATCACCACTGTGAACGACTTATCAAACCATCTTAGACAAAAAGAGCAAAACACTTTCTTACTGAAGACATAAATGTATATGCATATATGTTTGGCAGCATAAGAGCAAATACAGGTCCTTCTCAAATCTCAAAATTAGCATATTGTGATAAAGTTCATTATTTTCCATAATGTAATGATAAAAATTAAACTTACATATATTTTAGATTCATTGCACACCAACTGAAATATTTCAGGTCTTTTATTGTTTTAACACTGATGATTTTGGCATACAGCTCATGAAAACACAAAATTCCTATCTCAAAAAATTAGCATATTTCATCCGACCAATAAAAGAAGTGTTTTTAATACAAAAAAAAAAAAGTCAACCTTCAAATAATAATGTTCAGTTATGCACTCAATACTTGGTCGGGAATCCTTCTGCAGAAATGACTGCTTCAATGCGGCGTGGCATGGAGGCAATCAGCCTGTGGCACTGCTGAGGTGTTATGGAGGCCCAGGATGCTTCGATAGCGGCCTTAAGCTCATCCAGAGTGCTGGGTCATGCGTCTCTTCAACTTTCTCTTCACAATATCCCACAGATTCTCTATGGGGTTCAGGTCAGGAGAGTTGGCAGGCCAATTGAGCACAGTAATACCATGGTCAGTAAACCATTTACCAGTGGTTTTGGCACTGTGAGCAGGTCCCAGGTCGTGCTGAAAAATGAAATCTTCATCTCCATAAAGCTTTTCAGCAGGTGGAAGCATGAAGTGCTCCAAAATCTCCTGATAGCTAGCTGCATTGACCCTGCCCTTGATAAAACACAGTGGACCAACACCAGCAGCTGACATGGCACCCCAGACCACCACTGACTGTGGGTACTTGACACTGGACTTCAGGCATTTTGGCATTTCCTTCTCCCCAGTCTTCCTCCAGACCTTGATTTCCGAATGACATGCAACCACTGAGCAACAGTCCAGTGCTGCTTCTCTGTAGCCCAGGTCAGGCGCTTCTGCCGCTGTTTCTGGTTCAAAAGTGGCTTGACCTGGGGAATGCGGCACCTGTAGCCCATTTCCTGCACACGCCTGTGCACGGTGGCTCTGGATGTTTCTACTCCAGACTCAGTCCACTGCTTCCGCAGGTCCCCCAAGGTCTGGAATCGGTCCTTCTCCACAATCTTCCTCAGGGTCCGGTCACCTCTTCTCGTTGTGCAGCGTTTTTTGCCACACTTCTTCCTTCCCACAGACTTCCCACTGAGGTGCCTTGATACAGCACTCTGGGAACAGCCTATTTGTTCAGAAATGTCTTTCTGTGTCTCACCCTCTTGATTGAGGGTGTCAATGATGGCCTTCTGGACAGCAGTCAGGTCGGCAGTCTTACCCATGATTGCGGTTTTGAGTAATGAAACAGGCTGGGAGTTTTTAAAAGCCTCAGGAATCTTTTGCAGGTGTTTAGAG
This sequence comes from Meda fulgida, assembly GCA_030578275.1. Taxonomy (NCBI): domain Eukaryota; kingdom Metazoa; phylum Chordata; class Actinopteri; order Cypriniformes; family Leuciscidae; genus Meda; species Meda fulgida. Next base: position 3,831,828 of record CM060639.1, read on the forward strand.
TTAATTAGTTGATTCAGATGATTAGGTTAATAGCTTCTTTAGAGAACCTTTTCATGATATGCTAATTTTTTGAGACAGGAATTTGGGGTTTTCATGAGCTGTATGCCAAAATCATCAGTATTAAAACAATAAAAGACCTGAAATATTTCAGTTGGTGTGCAATGAATCTAAAATATATGAAAGTTTAATTTTTATCATTACATTATGGAAAATAATGAACCATCACAATATGCTAATTTTTTTAGAAGGACCTGTATATTCAAATAATATATGTCAATAAGTTTATCGTATTTGTAACGTAACTGACGGACAGTTTAGGACGGATGTACATCTCACCTGTCGTAGCACTTGCCGTGCAGCAGAGACTTGGCGTACCGATCCAAATTGCCAGCAGGATCATCTCCCATCATGCCTTGCTCATCATCGTCCAGGGTAACGAAGAACGCAGCTTTCTCAATGCAGTCCAGAGATCTCTTATTCACCCCTGAGCTGAAGAACTCCTTCCTGGCCTGGGCCCAAGGGATTCTGGGAAAGAAAGTTCAAACCATTCAAGCATTCACAGAAAAGCCTTGACGAAAGAATCAAGGGATGGTTTACATTTAAATAATCGTCCATTGCACAATGTTCAATTTTTATATCAGTGAAATGGAAGGATTCTTAATAATTAAAAATGCATTAAAAATACTAAAATCTGGGTTATAGTTAACCAAAACCATTTTAAAAAAAGTGTTGCTTGAAATAAAATAAAATGTAAAATTTTATGTTTCCAAAGCAACATTTCTCATTTTCATTTAATTGATGTACAAAAAATAACTAAAATGGAAATACATAGTATTAAAAACTATATTTTTTTTTTCTAAACTAATAAAAATGACAAAAACACAACAAACTTACTATAACTTTTACATTTAAAAGCTTTTACATTAAAATGAAAACAGCAAATACAAAAATAAAATACTATATCAATTATGCTAAAATAACACTTGACTGAAATATTACTAATTATTTGCTTACTTACATTAAAATGTAGCATTTTACATTTATTTACAAAGAGAAATCAGAGCACAAGCATGTTTGCTTTGTGGTAAATGAACCCTGTAGAGTGCGTCAGAGCGTGTGTGTGTTTGTGTGTGTGTGTATACCTGTCCCCTGCCGTCAGGGCTGCCAGTTTGGCCTCTCCGGGCGCCGGGGGTGATGGGTCATCAAGGATACGCTGAACCTGGTGCTCAATCTCTCTGGGAGACAGCATACGGCCAGCATGATACAGCCACAGGCGGTAATAACGGCCTCGGTGGAAGACTGCAACATACTCACTGTCCTGCCAGTGGGTCAGAGAATCTAAATGCACACAGAAAAACATTCAATGCAAATTCTCACTGCTTGCATTCATGCTTTGTGTATTATGAGCTTTTGAAGCATTTGAAATCAAGCATCTGAAAATGGTGCCAAAAACTGATCAGAAGCTGATGACTAGAGAAGAGGACAAATCTGAGTGTGTTTGTGTATCAGTCAGTCAGTGTGTACAACACAAACCAGGCCAGACCAGGGTGTGAGTGTGTGCGTGGGTAGAAAGAATGAGGAAATATGGAGGAAAGACTGAAAAATTAACTGAAGTCAGTTTGAAGAGCAGAAGAAAAATAGAAATAGAGATGCACAAACAGACAGAAATAGTCTCTCTATTTCTCTAATGAATTCAGAGCTTTTAATTCTAGCGTTACCTGTCTCTTCTCCTGGAATGCGTGTGGTGTTGAAAATCCTCTCACACTGAGCGGCACACAAAGGAATATTTAAACCTGGAACACGACCCTAAAAGACAGAGTTATAATGTTAGTCAAGGTAACTTAACCATTTTCCACCCTCTCACTGACAATTACAATCATAGGGACAGGCCACACAAAACTCATAATTAGTGGACTATCGCTTTAAGAAAGCTGTAACAGCTACTGTAACTATCAGTAAATGTGTAAATGATTTGTTATGGTTATCTAATCTCTGCATACTGGCATAGCTCAAATGCTCTTTCAACAAATGTTGCTAATATTTTGTTAATATATAAATGTGGGCAGTTATATGCTATTCTGCTTTATACTGCAGGTAAATTGGAGTGAAGTTTTGCTGATCTAAATGAACAGAGCGAACTAAATAGGAAGTTTTGTAGTGTACGTTACGGTATATGTACACATAACGGGAAAACCTTATTGCTTTTGCGTACTTTTTTCTCTTTAATGCAAGTATGCAAAAAAACAGACTCAGTAGACAAAAACAATGATTGTGGCTCTTCCCTATTCACACACACACACACACACACACACAATTACCCAATCCATAATATTCAAAGCCTAACAAAGTTCAATGCACAGCTAAAAACAGCTCTGTGATCAATCTCTGTCCTCGCTCGGGGCGACCAGCGATTTCAATCTCCACTTAATGACATCTGTCAGTGCTGCAATGTGGACTCACAGGTTTGATTTCCTCTCTGTTGAGTTTCCTTCGGTACAAGAGACATGCATGAAGCGTGTTTCCTGCTCTCGCCGCTTGAATCGGTGTCGGTGTCACGTACAGGAAGTCCTGAGAATGAAAGAGAACAACTTAAAAAAATTAAATGACACAAAACCACTAGAACCTCCTGCTTGTTTATATGAGTGTTTTCACAGTGAGTCTTACCATTCCATAGTAGTTGCTGTTGACCATGATTGGGCCACGCCCCCTCAGGTAGATATACTCCTCCCACCAATCACTGACCTTGAAGATGCAGACAACAAAAATGGGTTACACTTTATTTTAAGATGTCCGTGTTGCAATGTAAATATACATTTATATAATATGTAATATTAAATAACTACATGTTCTTACTATAGGGTTAGGATTGGGGGTTGGTTTATGGTTAGTTGCATGTAATTATGCAATCATAATGTATGCATAATTTATGCATAATTTATAGTTATTACTACAGTAACTACATTTAACTTGTGTAACAAAGACACTGTCAAATTAAGTGTTACCGAGAAATTAATTCAGTCTAGGGCTGGGTGATGCATCAAATATTATTGACATTATTGCGATATCTTTGTTGACAATATACAATTAGGGAATATTGTGTACATTGCGATAATGTTGAAAAGTGTATCTTATATAGAAAGTAGTTGTTCACCAAGCTTGTGATTAAATTTCATATTTGAAATCACCAATGAAATCTGACAACAAACATCTCACAAATTTCGTTTCTAAAGACTCAAATCATGACAAAAAAAACTGCGCATTGGTTGGTACAGCCTGAAAAATGCAATGTTGTGTAAACGTACCCTAAATTTCTCAAGAGCAAATGCAGAAATATCAATATATATATACATATATATACTCTGAACAACTTCACAAATCCTTCTTTCTAACCCCTTTCCTTAAATCACATATAATTTAGTGTGCAATCCCCACTTTTAATGAACCAATCAAATCCTGATGACTAAAATTCAATTCCGTCCTACATTTTTTATATTAAACATTCAGTTTCGCTCTGAAATATTTCAGACCAAGGAAGTAAAACAGCATTTTTAAGGTTGCATGTTAAGCTCATGTGGATGTTTGCTGGTTGTTCTCACATAGTTGGAGGCCCACATGGCTTTCAGTTTGAGGTACCACTGCAGGCGGTTCCCCAGACTGCTCTCGAACTCCTTGGCCAGAGTCGTGATCCTCTCGTATTCGGAATCGCTCATCAACGGACGCGCAGATTCCAGGAACTAGAGCAGAAGAGAGACAGCTTGGAATGTTAATAAATCATCATTTTTGCCATATAAAGTATATTTAGTGATGCAGTTTGCTGCTGCTGATGACGATGATGATGATGATCTCACCCTATTAACAGTGTCCTTGACTGTGGGAACAGGCAGGTTGGGCAGAGAGCCCTGGTAGCTGTACAGCAGAGGCTGTCTGCCTGAGAAGATCCGGACCATGGCCTGAAAACACACACATTTATAAGGTAAAGGGTTTTTACTTGTGATTTTCAAATACTTTCTCCTATCCAGTTTAATATGCAACTATGTACAGTATAAATAAAATATTTGTAGGTGTTGATTCCAGGGTTATGACGGTTAACTAAAAATAAAATTCTGTTTGTTTAATTTAAATAAACGTTAACTGAAACTGTTAAATAGCATTTAAAAATAAACTTATTATATTTCAGCTAGTTGCCAAAGAAAAAAATTTCATTATGATTTAGTTTAACTTGATGTACTAAAATAACTAAAACTTCATAAAAAAAAATAAAAAAAAATATTAAAAATGACAAAAACACAACAAAATTACTACAAAAATAACACTGGTTGATTCAAAGCCAGACACACACAGCAAAAGCAATATCTACTATATTGCAAATCTCAGCTTGTTTATTTTGTCACAAACATAATCTGTATTATCACACAGCTCTATATACAAAGTTGTATATATATTATATCCAACTTCCTCCACATACATACAGTACACTGACGTCAAGCGATATATACTACATAGCAAATCTCAACTGACTGATTTATTTAATTGCAAAATGTAATATATTGTCATTAAGCTTTTTGTATAAAGTTGGATACCTCTCCAACTTTATCCACATACACACATTATACTCATGTATAGGGCGACATATACTAGCCTCTCTCAACTGTGTTATTGTTCGTTCGTATCGTTGCGTATCGTATATCTATTTTATTACGCAGCTCTATTCTGCTAAATATAAGACATGAAGATATTATAAATATTAATATCATGATTTTCTGTTGAGCTGCTTTGGAACAATGTGTAATGTGAAAAGTGCTATAGAAATAAAATTGCACTGAATGACTCCAATGCAACAATTTTGGGGCAGGACTATCTGTTTGCCAACCAATAGCGGATGGCATGCGTGTTCTGGAAGTCATTATTTTTGCTATTCTGTTTGGTGATACTGGAGTCACAGGACTTCAGGACACACCTGTACTTACAGTTGCAGGTTGGGTGGTTGTAGGTTAGGTGTGTCTGATAGCATGACTGTACTAACCCCCCAGATTTTGGTGGTGTTGGACACTTTCCCGTGCTGTTCAAACATCCAGCCATGATAGGACAGTAACTGCTTCAGGCAAAGCCTCATGGTGAAGATCAGGGAGAACCAGAGGAGAGTGCTGAACAACACGGCAGAAACCACCGTCCGACACTGAATGCTCAGAGAATCACTACAACCAAACACAGACAGCATTACACTCTATGCAATACTTCAGAACTTTTCAGGTTTTTGGGACACTGTGAAACAGGTGTACTTTGAACAGGTGAATGTCATTTTTTAAGGATTGTAAATATCCTATCAGACCTATTTTTTGAGTTTGTTTACTGTGTGGTTTTCATGTTCTTCTTTGTATTTTTATGTGAATTTTCTTTCTTCTGCTGCACATCTTGACCAGGACTGATCCTGGTAGAAGAGATATTGTATCTCGGTAAGACCTTCCCTTAAATGAATAAATAAATAAAAAAACAATGATAAAAAAAAAAGTATTTAAATGTTGCATGATGAGGAAATTTTCAATTATTACTTATTTACTATATGGTTGACCTTAAGATTATCAACTATTTACAAACAAGCGTTTTTTTTTTTTAAACGTAATAAATAATTACCTCAAAAAGAGAAAATATGATAGGCTTGATGCATAACCTGAGGACACAACTTCAAGTCTTTTTAATAACACCTTATATTTACTAAAATCTAAAAATGCATCCACTACCACTCAAAAGTTTATAAGATGTTGTAATGTTTTTGAAAGAGGTCTCCTCTGCTACCAAGGCTGCATTCATTTCATCAAACATTCAGTAAAATCAGTAATATTGTAAATAAGTATATATATTTTTGTGGAAACCATGATACATGGTTACATGATACAGGATAATACAGGACTCTTTGAGGAGTAAAACGTTCAAATAAACAGCAGTTACAGTATTTGAAATATAAATATTTTGTAACATTATTATGTCTTTACTGTCACATTTGATCAATGCATCCTTGGTGAATTAAACTGTTAATTTCTTCTTTAAAAAATCTTACAGGCCCCAAAGTTTTGGAAGGAAGTAATAAATAATAACATTGAAATGCTATTCCCAAATATTTCAGAAATTCTAAAAGAGGGAAAAAACTGGGAAACACAGGGGCGCTTGAAGAAAGTAAAAAAAACATAACAATGGATTAAAAATGAAAAATTTTGACCAGCTATTCATTATTAAAGTCATTGTTACACATACATTTACTGTAACAAAAAATAGCATCCGTGTTGTCAAATAACTCATTTGCTTTTGTCCGAAACCAACTCAATGAAGGTGTGTGAAGGTACACACCCTCTGCAGGCATGCTCATGTTCTCAGGGGAGAAACCCATATCCTTTGAAAAAGCTTGCAAAGTGAGTTACATAAGAGGATGACAAATGATTCATGTGTACCTTTGAGTTCACAATGCAGATAAATCATTTGTTTTCTGAACTGGGATGAAAATCAATTAGTCTGAGGCAACAATGTGACCTTCTACCTGACAGGCAGATGCTCCTGGATTTTAGCGATGAGGCCCATGGAAGGGTCCGAGCGCGTGTACATGGTGGCCAGGATCGCAATGACAACAAACAGCCATGAGGACGGGCTAGCGGGATACACGCCAGTGATCACGCTGTTCTGTACGAGAGAAGCAAAGAACAAACACAAGATAAAAAAATGAGGAAAGATGGCCAGAATAAACAAAAGACACAAATGCAGCTGGGGAATGTGTGAGAATCATCAACGTTAAACATGCACAAAAATAAACCGGACAGATTTAATAATCAATCAGATATCAAAATCTATTTAAATTTTTATCATTTTCAGTTTTCATTTAGTCATTCGTTTTTTTTATATATTTCCATTTTATATAATTATAATAGTGGAATTACTGACGACTCGTTTCAGGCAGTTCAGAATCGATTATTTCTTTTGTGAGACAATAACTTCATTTATTTGCACTTTGATCTTTGAAACTTCACAAAAAGTCATATCACACATTACATGAAAGGTAATATTCGAAAAAGCATAATAGAGGCACTTTAACTAATAATATCATAGCCTTAACATCCACAATCCAATACAATCAAGTTGTATTTAAACCAAAATCCAACCCAAACATCATTTACCACTAAATATTCAGATTCATCACATAAAACACATCTCAGAAAGAAAGATGCAAATATCATGTGACGTTTACCTTCAGGCGTGTGACGCGTTTCTTCCAGGAGCGGAGGCCTGACAGGTAGACCTGTCTCAGGGCCTGATGGGACAGCTGCAGGTCGATCCCCTCAGGAGTGATGGTGAACTGAAACGCCACGGCCTGATGGGCTTCTGCCATTTCTAAAGAGAGTGTGAGACAAACACAGAGGCTTTTAAAACGGCAGCTCAAATTTCACTGCAGCAAAGCTACTTTATGCACGCGAGTGCATGATTGCAGATCTCGACGTATCCATCCCGTTACATCTCACTTATACTTGATCACCATCCATTATGAATCAACAAGTTCGACATTTTGAGTTATGATCCATTAAGGCAAGAGCAGTGCTGATACAGACATTTCAGTTAAGGGTTTGTTTTATGCTTATGAAATAACTGAGAAGCTCTGTGTAACGAAGGGAAACTTCCTTTAAAACTCATTCTTTTTCATTTCACATTCAGACAGACCAGACACTTACACTTTATATATAAATAAAACGTATAAATAAATAAAAACTCCCACATCTACATCCAGACAAGAAGTATCTATGGAAACTGTGTTGTTATGGCAACCAAGAGCAAAGTGTTCCCTCGTGACTACCAGTCTGTTGCTCAAAAAAAAACACTGATACAGTATTCATCAAGATTCACTGTGTGCGCCATTAAATCTTCATGTACAGTGACTTACACAGGCTTGGTAAAAGAAGCTGTACACTGTCAAAGCATTATTAAAGTCATTTGCATGCCTATACATTTGCACATGCATATAAACAATTCAGAATACCAATGACAAATAAGCGCTGTTTAGTGTTAACTTAAATATAAATAGAATTTATAAATTCTATTATATTTCTATTTTATAATTATATAAATTAAAATGGAAATATAAAAAACGACTAAAAAAGACAAAATTACAACAAAATGACTAAATGAAAACTGAAAATAATATTTTAAATATTAATAAATACTATAATACTATTATATAAATAATAAAGTAACAGAAAGGTGATAAAAAGAACACATATTACACAATCTGAATGTATATTTTTATGTCATGAGTTATGAGTCACACTAAAGCATGTGACCTGAACAAAATATACTTTTTCATTAAAAGTTTTGTTTTAATAAAATATGCTCCACTGTTTATTTTTCCCAACAACCAGGCTAGTATTTTTTAATAATATATATATATATATAAATATAATAAAAATATTTTTTATGTGCAAATACATTTAATCAAAATTAGAATAAAATAAGTTCAATAAAAGATCTGGTAAGAAAGAAAGTTTAAAAAAAAAAAACTTTAATTATGCAAATACACAATCCCACGTCATCACATGGGGCGCTGCTTTCTGGGACTAAATTACACTGCAGGAAACATGCAAATGAGGCATTATCAACTGCACTATCACAAGTGACCAGAAGAGGGCACTGCACAGCGATGAATTGCATGAACTTTAACCCAATTAAAAATAACGAGTGAATTATTTCACATATGTTGCACTAAAACACTGGATTATGATCTTTTGGAATATGGAAACATAATAATATTCAAATATTTTTTTTTTAAATGGTAAAAAAGATATGACCGTAATGGACAGGTGCCAGACTTTATCAGGGGCTTATCATTTAAATGGCAATTTAGTTCTCCCACAATACACAGACTCTCTAAATAATAAAACAGGTTTATTGCATAACAGAAGTTAATCAGTAACTACCCATAGTAATCTGAAAAAAAAACAAAAAAAAAACTAAATAAAAAAAAACAAGCGGGCGAAACAAACACAGAGGCAGAAAACACACATCCATTATAGCATTAGACGCTTGATCAGCAGGTGAGGAGGTTTATAAGGGCGAAATGACAGCATGCGGCTGAACTGGGAGTCTACTGGCATTAAATAGCGATGGATTTGTATTGAAAGTATTGTCAAGGCCAATAACGGATTGTTAGCATACCAGCTATAAAAACCGGCAATCAGTACAAAATAGCCCACACATCTCCATCATCCATCGTCTCAAACACACTACAGATCATCATGCATCAGATGTACATTACAGTGTCAGAAAGCATCATCCCTACCTGCTGTTTACTGATGTTACTGATCACGGGAACAAAGTGACGGGCTCCTTTCCTCCCTTCTGCTTTTGAGGAACATAAACATAAAACAATATGTAGGCCTACTGATAATCTCGTAATAAATCCCCAATATAGATGCTGATGGCTCAGTGGTGTGTAGCGTAACTGGATACAAAGTACCTTTGATACTTAGTGCGAAAGAATGTAAAAGATACAGCGAAGAGGGCGGGAAACAAGCGGCTCGGAAGTGAGCTGTGATTGGTCACGAGACGATGACGTCTCCGTAGAACAGCTTGACGCGCGCGCTGGCAAATGAGCGAATAGAATGCCGCGTAACGCGCGGGGAACTTCGCTGTGATTGGACGTATCGGCTGCCAATCAAAGATTAAGGACAGGCAGCAGTTTACATGGCTTTGCTTACAGTTTAAGCATGTATGCGGACGTGGAGGAGTATAAAACAAATGTTTTGGTGTTACTATTAAACATAGGTAAATATTCTTGTAAAATCATTTCCTCTACGTCATACGAAACCTCTATGATTATGTGGTCAATTTATTTCATATATTATCTTTTTTTTTAAAAATTGTATTATATCTTTACAACTGTTGGTCAATGACAAGGATGTCTAAGGAAATATGAAGGAGAATCCTTTAAAAAATATAGTGCCATCAATGGCCATGGAAATTTCATAAAATGTTAAAGAAGTCTATTAATTTCAGTTTCTAACAGATAATAATAAGATACATGTACTAAAGAAGATATTTAGAAGAATATGGGTAACCAAAAAGTTGATGGGCCCCATTGACTTCCATAGTATGGGGGGAAATACTAAGTAAATGGGGTCCATCAACTGTTTGGTTACCCATATTCTTCGAAATATCTTCCTTTGTGTTCAGCAGAAGAAAGACATGTATACAGGTTTGGAACAACTCGAGGCTGAGTAAATGATGACACTATCCCTTTAAAGATTTTCCAGGATTTATTCCTTTCCATAGAAGTGGGAAAAGACCACCAGCCCCTCGAACCCCCCTTCCCCTTGGCTTACATAAGCTGTTCAACTGACCTATTTCACAGCAGGAATACCTGTGGGTCACCATGGAAGAGGCTTTACCCCACTGTTTCATTCGTATCTTTCACCTTTGCCACAAGTATTGATTCCTGAAGTCAACATGCTCACAATGTGGACTGTTATATGAATCTGGACCTCGTGTTGAGTTCATATTAGATCAGCATACATTATTTAAATAGCGCCCTCTAGGTGTTTAATGCGAAAATGTTTGCAGACTTCCATGAAGAGTGTGGTTTTTATTCTAGATAGATAGATAGATAGATAGATAGATAGATAGATAGATAGATAGATAGATAGATAGATAGATAGATAGATAGATAGATAGATAGATAGATAGATAGATAGATAGAATTAACAATAACTTAACTCAAAACCTTTTAATTACTCAAAACCCAATGTTGTCACAATGTACAAAACAAAAACAAAACAATTTCAACAAAACAATTATGAAATTGTCGAATGCTCGTAAAACAAGCATTGCAACAAATACTGTATTATGACATTGGATATATTTATACATTTAGATTATTAACATTTACAATACATGACAGCTTGCCTCGACCAGACATTTATGGTCCGGAGAACATCTCACTAGGCAATTATTTCTCAACCTTCATTATATACACCTCAGAAAAACACCGAGGTCCGGACCACGGTGAACTCCTGCCTACGGTAACCTACCCCGGTCTCCCCCCCCCCCCCTCCTTATGCAAACAGAGCAGATTCCCAAAAACAAACAATATTTATGGAGTAGATTTTTCAAAGCACTGCTCAATTTGACCACACGAGGCCGCTGTTTTCCCTCTTCCACTGACAATGACAGGCGGCATCGCAGCATCCCGCATCACACAGAAGGATGCTGGCGACCATGTCTGAAAAAACACATACACAAATGGCTGACGAGGTGGAAACAGCGATGTAGGTTTGAAGATGCCATCCTTTTTGGTCTCTCGTTTTCTTTTCTTTCTATTTTTGTCCGGTATTAAAGGGACAGCTGGCAAATCGATCCCTGAAAGGGAAGCTCTCGGTGAGTAGAGAATAAAGGGACGCATAGCGGGTCTGGATGAGGGAGTGGTGGGCTATTTTATTTGTGAAACATCGAGCAAACGAGCTAAATACGAATGCAAAAGCATATTGTTTGTATGCTTCAGCCTCTGATTGCTAAATGCAAATTTTGATATGCAGATTTTGACGAATTTTACTCTAAATGCATCGCATGGCTTTATAGACCAGAAACAATAAGTGTATCTTATTGCAATACTGGCCTTTCCCTGTTAGAAATTCCTAAGCTATTGGCTGCACGAAAAAGCATATTGAATCTAAACAGCTTTTGGTGTGCCTGTCATTTATGCAAATCTAAGATTTACTGAGGCCCACTAGCAACTCATTACAGGCGCATTATAAGTGTGCTTAATTATTACTTCAGCTGTCTTTATGATTGGATGCTATTGTTCCAGTGAGCTGTGAATGTTGTTTGAGAGCTGCCTCATATTTTTTTTTATGAGAATCATGAAGCTGTCTGTGTTCAAATCTTAGATTTTCTATACCCATTGGGTCTTTTAGTGCATCATATAATAGGTTAAAAGGACCATTTATTATAACTGATGTTTGACCTCCTATTTCTGAATGTTAAAATGTCTGGTAATGCTATTGCCATGCATCTGATCATGTGAACTTGTTTTTATCCCTCTCAGAGGTGCAGGTGAGGGTCCAGGTGTTTGACGGCGGTGATCTTTCACCCCTGTCCAACGCTGCTATCACGGTTCATGGGAACCAGAGTGTTCTGGCACAAAGCAAAGCAGGCAGTGATGGCGTACAGGTGGTCAGCTTTCTGTACCGCACAGGAACATGGGTAATCATTACAGCATCTCAGAGAGATTACCTCACCAGCTCAGTGCCATGGCACGCCAGCCGTGTACCTTGTGAGTAAACACTAACCTAAACGGTATACATTATACATCTTATAGAGAATCTGTAAAAATCTGTCACTGACATCTGCTAATTCTGATATACTGTAAGTGAAGTTTATATTGATGTCCATTATCATGCTGTTCAGTGTGGCATGACAGATATCTGTGCCCGTTTTATTTTACTCATTTTTAACAAATCTCTCTCTCTGTTAGTATATGCCTCTGTCAGTCTTTACCTGATGGCCCAGAAGCCTGGCACACTGATCCTCTATGATGATGTCATCCAGGTCTTTCATGGCTCCCCAAGTAAGAAAACATCTGTGACCTTTAAAGCAACTTGTATACATATATACACACGATTATCACAAAATCCTTATCATAAAATATGATTATTTATTGAGGACTTACGAAAAAATGACATTGAGTTGGCAAATACATGGCATGTGTCCATATATCAATATTTTCTTCTCTTTAAATCTTTCAGCTTATGTCAACCTGACACTTCAGTTTCCTGCAGCTGTCACCATAGCAACAGCAGAAATATTCTAATGCCATTACAGAATCTTTTGGCATCTGAATCTGCTATCTAATTGCTCCAGTTCCACTATAATCATAGGGCATTTATTGTGGAGTAAAGACAGCCAATGTAAGGTTATCTGTGGTGTACTTTGGAGAGGCTTACATTTCACAAAATATTAGAACAAAGGAAGTGAAGTGGCAACCCAGCTACAGTATGTAGCGTACATTACATTTAGTGATTTAGCATTCGCTTTTATCCAATGCAGAGATGGCATTAGTTGTCACACGCACAAGACATTTCCAAAATACCAAAATACACTTGGTTTCCAAACAAGAATTCAGTCTACTATATAATCATATAATAAAGGAACATTTTTGAAAAATATTGTGTTATCTGGTCCATTTCAGTTTTGGCCATTAATGAAAATTTCTGTGTGACTTCAAAGTCTCCATATAATGTAAAAAAATAAATCCACCTCAAATACCATTGATTTATCAAGAAGCACATTTAGGCCCAGACTCTTTAATTATGTGGCATATTAATCTCTATAATAAAAGTATTAAAGTTATGTTTCTTTTCAGACATTTAATTTAATTTCTGTAGAGTCCTACAGTCGGGTTCCAGAAATAAAAACTCAATTTATTTCCTCCATAGGGAAACTGATTTTTAATGATAACTTATAAACCTTTAAAGACAGACCTACTGTTAGCTACAAGGTTGTTAATCAATGGTATTTGCTTCTGTTGAAGCTGTCATCCCGCATCATTTCAACTTAGTTTTAAAATAATCGTGTTTAACAGTGGAATTTGAGGTGAAAAACTACATTACCCATGATGCTGTACAGAAAATTCCACCAATCAGAGTTGAAACAAGCGACACTCTTAAGCGCAGTCCGCTCACATGAAGCACTGTGAATGATGTAATCGAGTCGATCTTTCTACGCTCTCAAAATACTTAAATGTTTGTATATATATATATGCATATTTTGCAATAAATTAAAGATATATTGTTTATATATATATGAACAACATTTGTAAATGAGTAGTTTTATGTTTCTCCATCGTTTTTTAATTCGATTATGCTGTTCGCAATGCTTCATTGTAGTTCTTTACCTCACTAAATCCGTTAAGTACACAGTCTTGTACCTTTGTATTTATGTCCCATTTTCAAAAACGTTTTAGTTTCAAATCAGTTTGTAGTGATTCACCTCATAGCTGATTGTCTTGGTTCATGGCCTATAACTGTTTAACAAGGACTTATCAACAAAATCCCTATGTGAAAAAGGAATGGAAAAAATACTTCTGGAACCAGTGCCGCTGAAAAAGGGGGCGGGCGCTAATGTACTCTATTACTGTTTAAACCTTCAGGTGGGCGGAGCCAGCCATGGCTGCAAGTTCCAAGGCGGAGCCTACAGTTTAACTCCTCCTACACAGAACTGACCGCAGTATTAACAACAGCCAGAGAGCAGAATGAAATCAACTCATTCCCTTACCCACTCGCTCTGGAACCAAACAACACAGGTCCGAAAAACACTACAGTCTTTCTATATAAGACTAAAAATTGTGAGATAAGAGAGTCTTGCAGTATGAAAGAGATCTGTAGACAATACAGTATATTTATGATGGTGTAACTGTGCTAAGGAGGAGAGAATGGCTGGACGGACCTGACAACGATAGCAGCGGTCAGTGCACAACTGTTTGACCGCGAGGGTCGAGCGGTTGAGGTCACCGAGCCCGTTCACATCTCCGTGCCTCTGCCTTCTGATACTCGCATACGATCTGCAACCAGCATTCCTGTATGGATGTACGACACCAAGACAGGTATGTACTATTGTAATGATGCAGCAGACACTAGGGGATCCATTTGCAGCATTTATAGAGTAGTCAAACAGGCAGGGATCAACAACAGCAAACAGGGCAATGGAGACAAGGCAGAGATAAACCAGATAACAAGCAATGGTCGGGGCAGGCAGCGAGAAGCAAGGTCCAGTAACAGTCCAAATCGAGGTAGGCAGAGAACGATTAGAAACGGGGTACACAGTCCAAGGTCAAGGCAGTAAATAATCCACAGTGATAGACGCTCAGAATGACAGCCAGGAAAGTCAAGACTTCGCACTGGTGTGGTGCGTGGAAGTGGTTTATATGTGTGTGTGAATGAGATGCAGGTGTGTGTAATCAGCGCCGTGCAGGTGTTTGCTGTAATCAGTCCAGGGAGGTGCATGATGGGAAATGTAGTCAGTGATAACCCAGGGAGTGAGTGGCTAATCGTGACAACTATCATGCTTAAGACACCTAAAAGACATGCTTTTATTTAACAAAGTCCTCCAGAAAGTCCTGCTAAACTCCAATCAATGCTAGCTCATCATTTTGTGAATAATGCTATGTGTTTGTTCCCTAGGACTGTGGGTACGAAATGGAACAGGATTTATCACTCGAGAGGGATCACAGCTAACGTGGGACTTCACTGCCTCCCAGCTTGGCTACTGGATCGCAGCCTTCCGTTCTTCAGCAGGTAATATACTCAAATGCAACCGCATTGGTTTATGCAACAAAAAAAAAAGCACACGAATGCTGAGCATGCTTTGTATTTGAACACTAGGCTCAGGTTTGTCTCACCCAGGCCTGAGGGACATCACAGCTTACCACACCTTCTTCCTGCTGTCAATCCTGGGATCTCTGGCACTGCTGGTACTAGTCTTACTCTGTGTCCTACTCTACTACTGCAGGTGTGTACTAGTTTGTCTAAATCATGCGTTATTATAAGCAAAATAGGCTTATTGGAATAATCTTGAAAGTGAAGCCAAAGCATTTTGATCGCCCCCCGGTGGCTGACTGCAGTATAGATCTTAAACCCCATCCTCTCCATGTAAGCAAATGGGATGCAAGCCAAACTAAAAAATTACATTTACATTTCAAATGATTTTTTTCATAAAGATGTTTTTTGTCATTTTAGATAGTTCTCATCACGCAGATGTACAGTATGTTCAAGTGTTTGTTTTCCCAATAAGTTTGCTTTTAGTTTGTTTTTCGATGTGGGCAAATTATGATTAAAGGGGCAGATTATTGATTAATAAAGTTCCTTACACAATAGTATGTTATTATGACCTCAAAAAACTTTTACCATATGTGTATGATTTGTAAACAAATACGTTTTAAAATTTGCAAACTAAAAATGACATGGTTGCTTCAGCAAATGCATTTTCATCTTTTGTTTGCTTAACATTTTCGGTTAGTGTAGGTGGTACTTTAGTTTCAAATGCAATATAGCATTAATCATTTAGCACCGCACATTTAAGTTCAACTGCCACGATATGTACAACAAACCAAAAACATTGCCAGATTCGTCTTAATCGGTTTTGAATAAAACCGAACACGCTTTTAGCACCACTCACAGGACATTTCCCTTTGAAAATATTGTGAAACATGTGAGAAACGACGTACTATAAAATAATTTCGCAGAAATGTCACCACAGGCATGTCTTCCCACTGAACCTGGGTTGATTATAAGATATATGTTACAAGGTTATTAAATGTCAATATTTTTTTTCCAGACGAAAGTGTCTGAAGCCCCGACGGCAGCAGAAACAGGGTCAAGCTCCATCTGGTTTGAACGGATCCAAGCGGGACCAAGGCACCTCCATGTCCCACTTGAACCTCATCTGTGGTGGCCATGCTGAACCCGCTGCCTCCAATGGCAACTTGGACGCCAACAAATCCGAGGGATCCCCATCCCATGCCTTCAAGAGTGCTCGGGAAGAGTTTACTAGAAACATTCCTGCCCATAAGCTTCGGCATTCCTCTAAGACCAAGCAGTCCAAAGGTGCCCAAAGAAATGCAGAGAGTTTCCCCATGAAGGTGCATCGATCCACAGATACAAGCAATCTGGACAGCAATCTTCTACATGAGGACTACGGACGCAACTACGGCCCTGGCGAGAAGGACGACTATTGCCGGAGGCACGTTGTCAATGATAACCGTGGCTACACGTCTGATCCGCCTTCTCCACCAATTGTTGACAAGCCACCGGAGTACTCGCAGGTTTTGCAAGGGCCAGATCACCTTGCTCGTCCAACGTCACTCAACACGCAACCAGGTCAGATTATATTCTGCAGCTCATTGGATCAGATGAAGGAGAATATGTACCGTTCTATGGTACCAACTCTTGTGATCCCGGCCCACTACATGAGGCTCTCGTCAGAGTTCGGTGGCACAGATCAGGGAAAGGATGGAGGGAACCAGGCAGACAGAGACGGACAGAGTTCACAGGGAACCAGCAGCGGGATTCAAGGCCAAAACCACCAAGGCCAGACCCCTGGTTCAGGTCATTCAGAAGCCCAACAAGGTGCATCTCCAGCTGGCTCAGATGATAGTGTTTGGCCCTCAAGTGGAACACCAGGACCGGTTCACATCCCTGTTTTGTTCAATGACTCCACCATTTCGCAGATGAATGGGGAGCTACAAGCCCTCACAGAGAAGAAGCTTCTGGAACTAGGGGTAAAGCAACATCCTCGTGCATGGTTTATATCACTCGACGGCCGTGCCAACGCTCACGTACGCCACTCATACATAGATGTAGGTGCTGATCTCGGTCACGGAGGCACGCACAGCGGAAACCACAGCGCCCAAAGCACATTGAGCGCCCCTGCTGGGAGCAGTAAGGACCGAAACGGTGATACAAGTCTCCATGATACCCAACATGAGCGCAAATCCGCGTCTGGTCGCAAGACCAAAGAGGAACACCATGGAAGCGGGCGCAAGGGCCATGGAGGAAACAGCGGTACAAGTGGCGGGAAACACTACTTTAAACCAAGCTATCATGACCCTCTGGACCTCAGTGGAGGAGTGAGCCGCATGGGGGCCAGTTCGCCACTGGAAAACCCTTTGACCCCTCTTTTGGATGACGGCCCCGAGGAACCAAGGGGGTCTTCAATGCCGAGAAGGGGTCGAAGCAGGGGTAACAGCTCACGTAGTAGCAACAGCGAAACGCAACGTGACTCTGTCACCAGCCCTGAAGATGACAACGACCTTGACGATAAAGATGAGAACAAGAAAAGTCCCTGGCAGCGTATTGAAGAGCGCCCACTTATGGTGTTTAATGCCAAGAAGTAGAGTGAGAAAATCAATCCCAGCAGCTGCCTTGACCAATTAAACAAACTAAAGATGTGTTTGAATTGACAATGACTCGAATTGAAAGTTTTACAAATGTCACCCAAAAATGTTCACACACAGACTGATTATTTGTGTCTTGATAATTTGATAGACGTTTCCAAAAAAGAAGAAGGGCGAGTGCATTCAAATAAAGCACAACACATCAACACACAAAGAGGAAGACTTTGTCTTATAGTATACGGTCATTTCCAAACCAATTAGACTCTGACAAACTATTGGATCCAAAAGTACCTTTTCTCTCTCAATGATTTGGGGATAAATAACTTTTTGAATGGATGGATTTTAGCTTGTGTCTTTAATATGTTGGATCAAGAACTTGATGTCTCCAGAACTTCATGTTAAACTTTAGAAACCTGTTTACTTATGTTCTAATGCAGTATATTTATTGGTATCCCTTCGTTCTTCTACCTTCAATTCTCATAATTTTGATGTCAATTCCTCATTCAATCTTCCATCTGAAATTTACAGTTCAGATTTCAAACATTCCAGATTTTTTACCGTTAGTCCTTAATTATCTTAAGTAGATTGAGGAAAATTACATTAAGGCTACATTAATTACATAAAAGGTGTGATGTGATGTTATAGCAATTTCTGTAAGTTAATACATAATGCATTTTGATTTACTGATATATGAAATCCTTTCCTTTTTATGCCGTACCACATTTTTCACTTCAATGCACCTAGTTTAAACCTAGCACTTGAAGATTTGTTTAGGAAAAGCTGATTCCACATTAGGTTTTTCAATGGGACCCTGTTCTCACTTACAATGAAAAAGCATTGACTGTGATACAGTAGAAATGAATGTATATTCCCCACAATTAGCATTTTTAGTTGGCCTTTCATGTTTAAAAGAGAGCCATTTGCATTTTGTGTATATGTATGATAGCTATATGTGCATGAGATAACTAGTATAGGACAACAGATTTTTTATGCCAACAAATTAAAATAGACACTATTCAAGCATGAAGGTGGACACTAGATGCATCTTATATTGATGCCTAATGGGAAGAAATATGCCAAAATTTCAAATGCCAATTTGAAATATTCTATACCAGTTTACAGGCCAAACCTTTTCCAGCGGTGTTAATATTCACGCTGACTGTAACTTGCATTGACTGTGAAAAAAATCTGACTTTGCTCATTTTAAAAAGCCATTCAGATATTAAAAGCTAGTAATTTGTGACACTTCTTAATTTGTTACTTTTCTACGTACAATTTTTAAAAAAACATATTATTTTAATTGTGTTAACCATCATCAAAACAAGCACAACACTTGTATAATTTTAAGCAACATTTTATGAATAATTAAGGCAGATTTACAGGGTACCGTATGGAGCATGACGGCTGAGACACTCGAGAGCTATTTGATGACTATCAAACATAATAGAAAGAGACTTTTACTAAAATAGCCCTGCTCATGCTGATCTGGTGCCAATCACATGTGATTAATGTTGTCTCCTACAATGACTGTCAACTTGCAACAAATTACAGCACTGTTGCAACATGTCTCATATGCGTGTCACTTGTTTTTCAACCCTTCCTTTCTTCCTTATAATAACTATTACACAAATTTGACTGGAACTGAGATTAAGTTCTGGATTATTCATCACAAAGTTGGCGATTAAGACTTAAAATCTATAGTGTAAGATGTTGTTGTGTAATTCTACAGAGGATTATATACTAAGTGCTGAAACCCCTAATCCTTACAGTCTCAAAATGTATAAAAACTCAACTACAATTTCACTGAGTTTAGATTTGCACAGTCTTTATAGCATGAGTTTCACTCAAACCTATAAGAGCTGAAATCAAAAGCCATTCACTTCCTCCATCTGTTCAGATTTTGTTCACAACCTGTGGGTAATTTATGCAGGAAATCTCAATATGCCTTTGTCAATGTACATGTGGTGCCCTAAAACACATTTCCCTCTGTACTGTGTAAATATTTCTCTCTTTGACTGAATATGAATATGAATATGACTCTGATGATATTATGATGTTGTATCCATTGTGCACAACAGCTTTGCATAATTGTTCTAAAATCATGTCAGATGGAACTTTTGCAATTTTATAATTTGTTCATAATATCCTAGAAAAATCACATGTGAAATGGACTGTTTCACTTCTGACGTGTCCGAAAGTCATGTGCTATAAAATAAAGAAATTCCATTTCTTGTGGGGTTTTCCCTTCATTTCTGTTTGTATTAAATATGAAACTGAAAGTTTGGTCTACAGAGCAGATCAGCTGTTAATCATCTTTAGAGAATAGAGGTTTATTTTTAACTTTCATTGCCCGCATATAATATACCAGCTAATGCAATGGATCATTACAAAAATTTAGAAATTGCATTGATGTGTTGTTCTTTTTTAAATAAAATGAAATAATTTCACACAAAGATTTCACAATAATGACCTGTGAGACTAGATAGTGATAGAAATACATGTTATTTACCCAGAATTGAAATGCTTGTCTGGTTCTGGTTGTCTTGATAAAAAAAAAAATCTAAATCATACAGCCTACATTTCCACGCCTTATCATGGCAAGCTTAAAAATGCAAAGACTTTTCTCAGAATTTCTAGCTCTAATTAAACATGGTCAGAGCTGCTAATCAAAGTCTGCATGCTCACTTAAAAAACAAGATGCAGGTGTGTTTGATCAGGCCTAACTAGTAGATCCAGTTCTAGGTTGACCATGTGTTTCATCTCTAAGGCAGGGTGGGTTGAATCATGCGAACATGGTTAAAAATATGGACAACACAACCAAAAGTTGTAGATTAAAAGAAACCAATCTTACAGCAGTGGGATAAAAAAAACGACTAAATGCCAAAATAGGGCAAGGTTGTTCAATAAAGCCTCTTAATCCATCCATTTCTACTCTTGCTTCAACATACTGTCGGCCTACATGCCTGTCATTGCATAAATACCACAGACAATGGTAAACCAGTTTGTTGGTTCAAGCAGGGATTAATCAACCATTATGAATGGGAGAAGATGTAGAACTTTCCCTTTAAAAAGCCTTGCTGAGACTTCATCTGTGTACTTCACATTCTCAGACTTGCTGTTGCGCTCCAGGCCGCGTGGCGGCGCTAATGTGCTGTGTTGAATTATGTACCAAGAGGAGGAAGAGAAAATCATTTCTTTCAAGCGAACAGGTCAATGTTATGTACACAAGTAATGGGAATATATTTATCTAGTATTATTAAAGTGTCGTCAGAACCTTTAGAACCTTCCATTAAGCGCGAGATTTGTGTTTTGGGGTTTCTTTAAGGTTCGTCTTTATTTGTGTGTAAATGTATTTGCAGAAACGCTTTTATAATCTCTGTTTACAGCATATGAAGTAGATCATTGCTGTTGGGTAATTGCGGTTTCTGTATATTTTTAACATTTATAAATGTCAGTAGTGTTAATTAACATTTATAATCACATTATCGTTGTGGTTTGAGTGATTTTAAGCCAAGCAAAATTTGTCAACTGATTTAACTTGTGTTTTACCGCTCAATGTACAGATATAAACAAGTCAACAATCATAATGTTAGTTATTATTATTAGAAATGTTGTTTGAGTCCGTCATATTTCCTACTGCTCTTATAAATGCATATTAATGAGCCCAAATTTCAATTGAAATTCCAGTGGTGGCCGCTAGAGAGCGCCAATGATCATATTCTTGAGCCATATACTGTAAATGATTATGGGTAAATTATGCTTTCTGTGTGTTTCAGCATGTTTCTGGTGGGGTTAACCGGAGGGATCGCCTCAGGGAAGAGCACAGTGTCCTCTCAACTCAAAGAGCTGGGCTGTCCTGTCATCGATGCAGATTTGGTTGCCCGAAAAGGTGTTACTTTTATATATATGGTTATGGTGTATGTTTGTGTAATGTGTATATTTGTGTGCTTTATTGTGATTTTTCTCTGCGCTTCAGTGGTGAAGCCCCAGAGCCCAGCATACAGACTGATTTTGCGGCACTTTGGACAGGAAATTTTGTTAGACAATGGCGAGATTGACAGACAGAAACTGGGGCAGATAATCTTCTCCAACCCAGAGAAACGAAGACTCCTGAACTCCATCACACACCCAGAAATACATAAAGAAATGTTCAAACAAATATTGCTGTACTTCATCAAAGGTACACTCACACACATGCATAAAACAAACAGATCATGAGTATGCATGAGTCTTGTGAATAAACGCTTGTGTTTGCTGTTCTTTAGGCTACAGGTATGTGATTTTGGATGTGCCGCTGCTTTTCGAAACTCGACGTCTCACTCGGTTCCTAACCCACACTGTTGTCGTATACTGGTATGATATACATATGCATTTTTATATCTTTTAGTTTCTCTGTTTTTCATAAATCATTGTAACGTGAGTCAGATTGGGTTGGTTACTTTAAAGTAGTTTTTAAAGCAGATAATAATGTTATTTTAGTATTATTTATATACCAATATAATATTAATTAATATTTTGAATTGGCTTTTATTTTTATTCTATAGGTTTTCATTTTAATTTTAGTTTACTTTTTAGTAATTTAATGTTCCTTTATATTTTTTCAATATTTCTATTTAGCTTTAATTTATTTATATAAATTTAGCTATAATATTAATTTAATATTTGTTTTAGTTTTAGTCATTTTAGTACTTCAACAAACTTTTTTCGGCTGCCAATTTCTAATTTTCATGGAGGTTTGTGTTTACTTTTCCATCTTTGCAATGATTTTTTAATAGTTTTAGGTAACACTTTATGGGTAACACTTTATTTTAAGGTGACATAGTTACTACATGTACTTACTATAGTAATAAGTAAACAACCCTGAACCAAACCAAAATAGTACTTATTTGAGTAAGTACAATGTAACTAAGTCACCTGGGTTACACTTTATTTTAAGGTGTCATTGTTACAGTGTAATTATACATTTAAATCAAGTCATTTAAGTGCTGAGTAAGATTAAGCAGCTACATGTACTTTAGGGTTACGGTAGGATTAGGATTTGGATGAGGGTTAGTTGCATGTAATTATGCATAATTTACTGTTATTACTATAAGTACAAGTGACATATGTAACAAGGACCCTGTAAAATAAAGTGTTACCAAGTGTAAGCCAACACTGAGACCTCCAGCTGACGAGTGTGTATTTTGGCAGTGATCCGGCGACGCAGCTGTCCCGACTCATGCAGAGGGATGGTTTGAGTCAGGAGGAGGCCGAAAAGAGAACTGGCGCTCAGATGCCCCTCAAAGAGAAGCGTGGACTGGCTAGTCACGTGATCGAGAACTCTGGCTCTCGCGAGGACACTCATAGACAGGTGCTGCGACTGCACACTAAGCTGGAGGACTCCATGGAGTTTCTGGTCGTCAGGGCGGTCGCCGTGGCAGCCGTCGCCGGGCTCGGCGGTCTGTTCCTGTATACAGTCAGACTGCTCGTCTCTTAGCAAACGTACAGAACTCCATGGCAATACGCCTTAAAGGGATATTTCACCCAAAACTGAACATCTGTCATAATTTACTCCTGAATTCATTCCTTGCTTTTTGAAAAATGCCAAACAACATTGGACCCCATTGACTTTCACTCTAAGGCTTAAAACTGGCTTAATCTAATGCCTAACTCATACAGGTTTGGAATGACATGATGACGAGTAAACGATGACAGAATTTTAATTTCAGTCTGAAAACAATAAAGAATAGGATTTTATTTTTTAACATTTTTAAGTTTTCTGTTTTATTGGATGTCTAACCTCACTTGACCTCACCACCGACAGCTAGTTTGCAGCCTGAGCTACATCTATGAAATCTCCATATTGTCGGTTACTGTACGCAGCTGTATTATGTGGTTTCTGTGGATTGTACAGTACCTCTAGCGCCCCGTGATATGAGCGCTATCATAGCACAGTAGAGCAAAAGGACAGGCTGCGTAACTATCAACACAATAATTGTGATTAATCTTAAATGTAACATGTTGTATAAAATAGAACTGACAACAATGCAACATTTTTTTGACCTCAATACACATTTATTTGTTAATTATGAATTCACGCTTTCATAAAATGGAACGAATGCATAAGTACCTTCTGCTGCTCTTTATGAACATCATATTTTGATCTATATCTGAATTAAACAGATACAACATCATCTGCTGTATTAAAGCAACACCATGTAGTTTTTCAACCTTCATAATATATTTCCAAGACCCTTGTGATTGTACATAGACTTACAATAGGTTGAATGACACGTCTGCCACAGCCTGACGGGGTCTGTAGCGCTTTTACTGGCACTACGGCACTTCGGGGTTCGGGTAGTAACCCAAACACAAAAAGAACTACAAAATTCGACTGCTTTACGGCATACCTCACTTCCCCCACTTCCTCAAATTCGGACGTGAGAGCCCAACTAGCGTTTGTTTGCCGGCTGGCATGGCGTCTGTATGTTGTTGTCATGGCCGAAGCAGCAACTAAACCGAAGAAGGCAAAGGTTTTGTCAGAGGAGACTAGGAAGAGAAAAAGAAAGAGTGATAAAATCAAAGGCCGGATGAGGATCAATATTGGTCTAGCGTTCGCTTGCTGGCGTGAGCTAGGAGGAGGCTTTGTAGAGCCCAATGTTGGAGTAGTGTATTATGATGAAGCTCCCTATTTTAGGACAAAAAAAATAAGTCATAAGTAAGCCTATGTCTAAACGGCGTGTACAAGTTTGGTAGGGGCTACATTCTTGCAAGTAAATATGTAAATAATTATCTTTTAGGATAACTATCCTAATGACTGCAGGCTGATAGTCATGTTTGTTTATTTATTTTTCTGGTGAAAGTGTCTTGCCTCAGGCTATAATGCAAATCAATTTTTCAAATTTGCAGATTCATCTATGGTAGCTTGATATTATAATATTGACGATATATGGCTATTACCTAACACACAAACATTGAATTGAATTAGCATATCCATTATGTAAAACAGTAGCCGATAGGCTACTATAATGACGCTGGCTTGTAAACGTGAGCAACGCGATCTTTTGGTGAGAGATGCAAAAAAATAAAACCCATGAAATTATATTCATATGACATGCTGACATGTATGGTACTGTACCTGGGATGAAGACATTTCACACGCAACGCAGGCAGTCTGCCCAAGACATGAGAACCCCTTCTGCAGAGTTCGTATCGGCTTGTCAACAAATGCAGGTGTGTCCCCTGGTGTAACCATGACAGATTTTACGACAGTAGTGAAAGACAAGACTGTTTCCCAACTGTAGGGGGACCCCGAGAGCAAAAGTTACATGGTGTTGCTTTAAATTCACTCTTTGTGATGCTAAATGACCCATGCAGTGATTTGCATATGTAAAACGGGTAAATATTTATGTGTCAACAGGAGAATCACACTTTGACATAAGCAAAAGTCAGAGTGTTCTGAATATTTATTGATATGAGTCCAGATGGGGAAATTATGCAAGTTTTCGTTTTGGTAACCTGCAGTTGATACTTTAAAGAACTATTTTTTTTAACCTGATTTAACCTATAAAATAGTTTTGTAGGAATAAATGATCATATTTAGGTTGGTTCAGTGATATTTTTTTCAAATATCTTAAGCAGGTTTTGTTGATGCAGCTACATTAGTAAGAGCGTATATGTTCCTCTGGCAGTGTAAACATGAGTAATATACATGTGCATCAGACAGACACACAGACTGATATGGCAGTTGTGAGTTCTCTCTCTGTCTTCTTCACTCACTTCGCTTCATCTTCAGGCTTGGCCCATGGTGATGTTCTCTGTCTTTAATAAGCTGTTCTTATGCTAACACAGAGTGACGCGGGCCAGCGGCCCTGCACAGTAAGACCTCTGTGTGTGTGTGTGAGAGAGAGATGGTCAAGGTTTTAAGATTGTGCATCTGTCTTTATGGAATGGGTGATGATGGTATGTGTGTGTGTTTGTGTGAGAGAGAGAGAGAGAGAGAGAGAGAGAGAGCAGTCCTGTCAGAAGTGCTTTAGTCTATGTTCATCTGAAACAGAATCAAGTGTCTGCATATCAAGATGTAAAGTAACTAGAGTGAAAAGTAAACTTTTTGAACACTGTCACTTTGGGAAATGTTACTTTCGAGTGTAAATGGTCGAAACGAACGTTTGGAAATATATGTATATATGCGTGTGTACACATACACAACCACATATATATATATATATACACACACGCACACATACAAACTTTTATGTTAGATGTGATTAATCGCGACAGAACTATTATATATACACACATTTATGTAATTAAAAATACAGCAAAAACTAAAATTGTGAAATAATATTATTACATTATATTGTTATATCATAAAAGCTGTTTTCTATTTTAATTCATTTAAATTTTTATTTTTATTCTGTGATCAAAGCTGTATTTTCAGCATCATTACTCCAGTCTTCAGTGTCACACGATCCTTCAGAAATCACTCTAATATGCAGATTCTACAATTTTCTAATCATTATCAATGTTGAAACAGATTCTTTGGTGAATAGAAAGTTCAAAAGAACAGCAAATAGAATTTAAATATCTTATAATTGAATAACCTTGAAATTATTTTGAATTTTAATAATCTTTACAATCACTTTTGATCAATTAAATTCCATCCTTGAAGACATGTTTTTTCAGAAAATGGTGAACTGGTGGATAAATGACAATTTCTTATTGGTCCTAAAAATAGGCATTTTCATCAAGTTTTTTTTTTCTTTTGACTTTGAGGAGACCCAGAGATGATCTTGACGGTTTTCATGAGATCCGCCCTTACACTGCTGGTTTGTGGTTTGTATGGGATGGCCGGCAAAAGTGAAGCATTTGAGTCCTTTTACTGGGAGTAACTGTGTGTGTGTGTGTGTGTGTGTGTGTGTGTGTGTGTGTGTCCTGTAGACATGCCCTCCCCTCTTTCTCTCGCCTGTGGGTGCGTCCACATCATAACACTGTCGCTGGTCAAGTCACCCAGCCCTATCACACCAACTCAGCTTGAAAACACACACCTAATGAGAAGTGACAGCTGCTTTGTGTGTGTTTGTCAGCGAGCGGGGATTTCGGGATGTATGCCGGCACTTATTTGATATACCAAATTTGACTTCTTAAAATATGGTGAAAAAAGTGCACACCAGGGCTTGAAATGAGTGAATAAAGCCCAATTTATACTTCTGCGTCGGACTCACGCCGTAGCTACGCTGTAGGCTGTGTGTAGCGCGCGTACCCTACGGCGTACCCTGACGTGCACCTCTCCAAAAATGTAACAACGCGTCAATTCTACTCGGACTCAAGCGCTGTGATTGGTCTGCTAGAACCTCTCCCTCGGGTTTCCCATGCTCCCTCTGCATGTGTAATTGCGCGTAACCGCGGACAACGACGCAGAAGTATAAATGAAAACCAGCGCGTAGTCTATAGCGTTGAGGCACCGGCGTAGGTCCGACGCTGAAGTATAAATCAGCCATAAGCGTGTTTCCATGAATTCTTAGCAACATTTGTTCATTAAGAAAATTAACCAACATGACCTAACCCAAACAGCAAGATAGTCTCGGCCCAGATCCGGCCCACATCTGGTACGCGCTGAACCCACATGTACCAGATGTGGCCCGGATCTGGGCCAACACTATGTTGCTGTCTGGATAATGCTATTCTACATGGACCTACTTGAGCTCTTAAAGGTATAGTTCACCCAAACATGACATTTCTGTCATCATTTACTCACTCTCATGTCGTTGCAATCTTCTGTGAAACACAAAGGTCCATGCAATAAATATCAATGGCTTACGATTTTGTTAGATTCCCAAAGTTTTTTAAAAATATCTTTATGTTCTGCTGAAGAATAAAATGCATACAGGTTTGGAAAGACATGAAGGTGAGTAAATGATGACAGGATTTTCATTTTTGGGTGAACTATCCCTTTAATGTGTCCCGAGAATATGCAATCTGTCCCTTTAATAGTAAAATCAGAAACATTAATTTGCACCTCTGGAACAATCTGAAAGCACATTTCTCACATTCAGTTTATCAAGTAAATCTAAATTACAGCTACAGTAGTGACATTAGATCCCAGCAGTGCTTCCGTTTGTCATTTACAGTTTGGAGGCTGTTGGAGCAGATAAACCATCAGCTGGCACTTTACATGAGCCACATGCAGCCCACCTGCCAGTCTGAGCTCCGCAGGCTGCGTCTCGCTCACAGCTAAAGGTGAGATCTGTTACTCGTCTGACTTCTGTGACCTCACGTCAAACTGAGACTGTGCTGCTGCCGGTGTCACTGGTGATGAGAGGATGGACAAACTAATGTCCTCATCTGCTTTGCACCACTTTTACCTGAAGCCTTGACATTACAAACTGACATTTACATGAACTGAGCGACGCAAAAGTCTGGGAGGAGATTGCTAATATAATTCCACCAATCACAACCAGCCCCGCCCCTTCATCACAGACAGCAAGCCACGCCCATCCTCCGTGTCCACGCCACTTTACACATTATGGCCTGGTTTCACAGACAGGGCGTAGATCAAGCCAAGATTTGGCTTTAGTTCAATAAGGAGATTTATAGCTTTTATAAACATGCCTTAGAAAAAACATTACTGATGTTCATCTTGAGACAAAACAGTGGCTCTGAGTGACATATTTGAAGATATTTCAGTGTAAGTTGCTTTCAGTTAAAACAGCTCAAACATGCATTTAAGTCTGGGACTAGCTAAACCTTGTCTGTGAAACCAGGGCTATCCACCTTCTTTTTCAACACGGATGTAAGGTGTTTTCTGTGAATGTGTGAGACTTCCGATTTATCATCAGCTATAGGGAAACAACGAGAAGAATATAGCAAAGTGCAGTAAACATAACTGTTAGTGCTACAAACTAGCTTGTTTATAATTAAGACACTACAGTAAAATAATATGGTAAGAAATATCAGGTTGCAATATCAAGAAGTATATCGAGCTGTTTTGTACAGCTAAAAATAACTGGAAGCGAATGACACAGGAAGCCAGACATATTAAAATTACAAATAGCCGCACCCGCACTTACATGGGAAATTAGGTGGATATGTATGAAGAATGTTTCAAAAAAGTTGAAAACATACTGTAACTTTCAGAAAATGTCCTCCTTAGACCAAAAAAAGCATATTCTGAAGCCATAATATAGCATATATTAAGCCAATCTTTTGTTAAAAGTGACATCTCAATGTTTAAAATGGCGACTATAGGAATGTAAGTACAATTTTTGATACAGTTCATTGTTATCAGATTTTATTCCCGATTTAAAAAATGAGCGATGGCGAAAACAAGCTTATTTTATTTCAGCTAGCTAACATTTCAAAACATTTATTTAGTTTAATTTGATACTAAAAAAATAAAACTGAAATAAAAAATAAATAAGCCACATTGACATAAAAATTACAAAACACAACAAAATTACTAAAACTTGAACTAAAATAAATTAAAATGTATTTTATTATAATAAAATACATTTAAGTTTCAATAACATTTTATTATATTTAATTAAAATAAAATATAATTAAATTAAAAACTAATTCAAAATTCTAATAAAATCTATAGTAGTATCTAAATTATACAAAAATATAGTTAAAATCATATAAAATTATATAGGAGATGGGAGTTGCATGGTTAAAATTACTGCTTAGGGTTTTTACAAATATGCCCACAGTGTGATGACTTGCCTTATTAACTAGACTTTGAGTGTTGATAAACACTTGAAGAACTAATAGTAAAAGTAAAATGAAAGTTCACCAAACCTTTTGCTGTGTAGCAGCAGTTTCGCAGATCCTTCTGAAGAATCCCAATGTTACAGATTCAAGGGGCTGAAGGTTATTTTCATCATCAGTCTTATCATTTCGTTCTGCATCTCCACAGTTTGGATGACCCATTTGATGTTGTGGAGGCTTGTTATTAAAGGATGGAGCAGTTAAAAACTAAATTCAGCAACAATTTGCTAAAACTCATTTCACATGTGAAAAAGGAGGTTACAAACTCTTAAAGGCACAGCAGCAAAAACAACCATGTTGGAAACTAGTCATGATAGTCTAAATTATTACTGAAATTACACTGTAAAAATGTTGATTACACTTTATTTTAAGGTGACGTATGTTATACATTGTCTCAAATAAGTACTGGGTTATATTAGTTAACATGTTCTTACGGCTGTGGGTTTGGTTTAGGGTTAGAAATAATGATGTGCATGAATGAATCATTTATAATAAATGCTACAATATTCCATAAAAAGAACAAGAATTGTCCATTTTGATTTCATGAGGACTTTAACAAATGTACTTTGTGGGTTTATTTTCTAGCATATGGCAATTCCCAACTTTAAACAGAGATTCCTGGAATCGATAAGATCTCTAAGTAACATAACTGAAGATCTTGCACGTCTCTGATGAGAGCGCTGGTAATGTAAGCAGGTGTCCCGCTGTAGTCTCAAGTCTGTCTCAGTGAGATAAGAAAACTGGGCTTATCAAAGGAGTCTGGAAATGTCACCGCAATCTTATGCACAAAAATCACCTTCATCTCTGCTTGTATGAAACAGCCTCACGTTGACTTGATCTGCTGATTTACACCGCTTAACTAGCAGGGCTGACTGTGATCTTTAACAGCTTAATCCATGAAAAATAAAGGATTATTCTATTTGTTAGATTGTGATTTGCTTTGGCAAAAGCTCAACAGGCTATGCATTATGTATTATATGTTTCATCATGCTTTTCCCCGCGGGAAGCCTGTTATTGGCAGATCTCAGTCTGTGAATTGTTTGTGTTCAGAGCGCAGACAGTTACCTTTCTCACCTGTCAGTCATCGGCTGTTTGTTTTCCATCCTCCGTGTTTTGATGTCTGAGATGACATTCTGATTGAGATGACTCTAATTTGAGGACACACATGGACACCCCCAGAGGAAAGGGGCAGGGGCTTATGGGTAGACGGACCTCTCCTTGATGTTTGGTTATTGGCTATTTAGCAGACGCTTCTTTTCATGCACAGCGACTTAAGTGCACTTACCAGAAGGGCAGTCCTGGGGTCAAATGCCCTGCTCAAGCCCACAGCGTTTGTGGGGCAACTTTCCAGGTCATCATTTGCCCTCTCTGGGACCTACTGTACAACTTTAGGGTTTCCCAGCGGTGCTCAGATTTGTAATGAGCTTAAAGAAAGTTGGCTTTCAACTGGAAGGGGCCTGTTTTACATCTAACGTAGTAGGCTGCACGGCTCTCTGAAATGCTTGATTCTGATGGGTCGGTCCCGACATTCAGAAAGTCAGTTATTTTCCAATAACAAAATAATGGAATTTCGAAAATGATGTCATCAATGGCAACGCTGTATAAAGACCAAAGTCCCTTTAAGGCAAGTCATTTCACTCGGCGGCCATCTTTCAGGCCATCGGTCATGCAAGTGCAGCTCCTCTCTCTTTGAATGGGGAAACATCAAATTCTCCAAAACTGTTCGCCAAGCTTATAATTAAATTTCATATTTGAAATCCCCAATGAAATATGACAACAACTGTCTCATTAATTTTGTTTCTAAACGCTTGAAACATGACAGAAAACGACATTTTTCAGACTGGATCAAGCTAATGCGCAGTGTAAGAGCGCGTCTGACTGTTTCTATAGGAACCGGAGCTTCTAACGGCAGCTGCGGTGATGCGATGACTTTACCAATCGCTATTGGCTCTTATTTAGAAGGCGGGACTTATTCCGCCTTATTGAGAGTTGCACTTTTCCCCATTCAAAACAATACAAGTGATATTTTGATAAAGACCACTCATCCAGGTATTTGCCAGTGCTTTTTTCATGTCTCTCGTATCATGCCATGGATGGACGCTCGCTCTCTCTCCTTTCATTCAAAATTAGCTGGTGCCATCTGTCGCCTCTGTTATCGACTGTATTTAAACTGGAGGAATTCAGTATTATGATAATAAGTGTTCTTCTTACGGCTAGAACAATTGTTTTGTAATTTGTACATTGTAATAGATTATAAGTTAATAAACAGGTAAGATTTTAAAGTTGGGGTGAAACAGAAATGATGTATAACTGAGTAAAATGGCTTCTCGAACATGAACAAATGTAGGGCGGGGCTTGATTTTGTCCATCTGGATTTGATTGGATGGTTGTGGTTTGCTATTGGTGGATCTCATGTGAGTGACAGGTTGCCCCGCCCTCACGCCAGTAAACACGTAAGAGGGAGGGGAACTTATTTTGATTAAAGATTACGAGGCACGTAAATTAAAAAATAATAATAATATAAACGGAGAAGGATAACTCATTTATAATAAATGCTGCAATGAAAAATAAGAACTTTCATGGTGACTTTGAAACGGTTTCTTCTCAAATCTATATTTCTTGTCATGTTTTATGTGATAAAAAGCTGTGTAATAAGTGGCACGACTGTGCGTTATCCCTTAAATGTCTGTCTTATTTGAACTTGATCGTTTGTCTAGGCTCACGTCTGTTTTTCTTCATGGAAACTAACTTTCATAATTAGCTAACATAATTTTTTAAAATTCAAAATCAATATTTTGTGTCTAATTTACTCATGTAGCTGTGTAATAAGTGGGATAATACATCCAGACGATTGTTATTGAAAAAATTACAATATTTTGCTGTATGTAGGTTACATTATCTCTTACATGTAAAACAGCTACTTACCAATTCTCATAACCAGAGACCAGTTTATCCTCAGAAGAACTCATTATTGCAAATGGAAACTGGCATTGTCAGCTATCCAATGCCTTTTTATGTGAACAATATGCATCTGGCGGCCAGTGGGCGGTGTCATCTGAGGCCCACACTAGTTTCTTGGTGTCGCCCATCACTTAAGACACAAATTATTGTGACTGCATGAATTTGTGGTATTATTTTACAGGAAGGTGCCTTAATGCTTTTTAGCATCCACACACTCCTTTTGACATTAATCTTGACAACATGGCATTCAAAACCCATTTTATTATGAAATGATGTTCAACTAAGGGGAAAAAAACGAATTTGTCAATTTAATTGGATCATGAAAAGCAGCCGTGCTCATGGGCGTCAGTTTGGTTTGAAATGTGCTGGGGACAGAGACGCATTCGGGAGTTCAAAAGTGCTGGGTACAATGATGCATTCATTTTTATTTTTTTTTTCATTTTTCTCTTTCGCGCAGATCATGTTTTGAAAGACGATGTCCTATAGCTTACTGATGTAAATAAATAAAAATGTATACAAAGATGTGATGATATCTGACTAAAAATGTGATCTAATATATGTTGTTAGTGTGTGAATTTTCACATGAATAAATACACACATTGGCCTGATACTATAATGGTCCAGTGGTAGAGTTTTTGACAAGCGTGTGGAGGTTCTGGGTTCTAATCCGCACTCGTATAGTTTTTTTTCCCCCTCATCAAAACCGATAATGTTTATCAGTGGTTGTATATCAAGCAGGGACACGTTTGTTTGCATTTTGTTTTGCGATTTCACCGGAACGAATAGAGAGTATCCACAACGGATTGAAGCGCGCGTCCGAGCGAAGACATTGCTGCGCGTGCGCGAGCCGCAACAGAACACTGTATCCGCGCTACTGATCACTGCAACGAGCACATGATCACTTGATTAAAAAAACACATTTCAGCGCTATATCGCCTCTTATTTAACAAACGAACAAAACGAATGCTCTGCTACTTAACTGGAGATGTTTTATTTGGCTACATCCGTACCGTGAGATGTTTCAAAAGTGGTGGGGACAAAATCGACCCTGGCGCCTATGGCCGTACTTCAAAAAATATTTTCGAGTATAGGATATATCTGAAATTTATGAGTTACATAGACTTCAATTCCAAGTTAATTGGATAAAAGAAAATATATTGTGGTTTTAGGTTTTAACAAGGTCATTTGGAGATTTCAACAGTCAGTATTGAAGGGAAGTTTTCCCAAGCCAATGAGATTCTTCACTTTTTTAAAATATAATCACATTTTACATTTACATTTTTTGATAAAGATTTCAAATAAATATATTAGGCTTTTAGGTTTCAAATAGTTCATTTGGAGATTTTAACAGTCATATTGAAGGGGAGCTTGTTTAGTTAATTTTCCCAAGCTAATGAGATTCTTCGTAATCAACTGGAGGTTGATTAGTAATCAACTAATCACATTGAGAAGAAGCAAGTTAATAAAGTTGATGAAAAATGATAAAGATTTCTTTGGAATTACAATAACTTTAAGTTGACTTTATAATTAGTGCTGTTACCCTTACAAACATCTTGGCTTGTTTCTCCATTTAGTGTCTTGAAGATCGCTGTGAGCTATTCTACTTTGACATTAGG